>OY856412.1:106169906-106509406 GCA_963693085.1 Alisma plantago-aquatica | reverse complement strand
GACTCTGAGGTAGAAAGAAGTTTCCACCGAAGGATTAGACTTAACCGCCAAAGAGCCAGATATATGGTTGAAGAGCAACGCCTCGTTGCAGAAAGAGTTAACGCCACCATAGCTGCACAACGAGCACAACTTATCGCTGACACTCGTGCTCAAGTGCAGGCCGAGATTCGAGCTGAGGAACAAGCATGCATCCAAGCAGAGAATGCCGCTGCTCAATTAGCATTAAGGAACAAGCAACTTTGGGACTACACAGTCCCAAAGAATTATGAAGATGATCACCCAGTCTGACCACCGATTATTAACATACCAAACTTTGAAATCTGGACGCAATGGATCCAGATCATGCAAGGCATCTCTTTCTCTGGAGGACCTGGAGACGATTGCATGGATCATCTTAAGAGATTCAAGTCACTCTGCCGACTTGTACCTCAAGCAGGAGTTGCCTTGGAAGCAATAATGTTACACCTCTTCCACTTCACCTTATCTGGAAGAGCGCTAAGTTGGTACAATGCTTTAGATAGGCACCCTATGATCACTACTTGGACTCCCTTAGAAGAAAAGTTTCTTGAGAAATTCTTTCCACCTTCACTAACCTATGAGATTAGGGGGCAGATCAACCATTTTTCCCAACTACCCGGAGAAACACTTGCGGAAGCTTGGGAAAGATTCAAGGAACTCCTGAGAAAGTGCCCTCACCATGGCATATCCCAAAATCAACTGATTGAAACATTCTATAGAGGAGTAAGTGATGATATCAAGCAGTTTTTAGACTCCTCATCTGGAGGAAACTTCATGAGAAAGAACTATGAAGATGCTTGGAATATAGTTACGTTAGGGGCCGAGAACCAATCCAATTGGGGAAGGTCGTCTAACCAATCCAAGGGAATTCTTAAAGTCTACAAGGCTGAAGAATCTATGGAACTCAAGGCCATTGCAGAGGCCTTGAAGACTATTGCTAGCAAGCAACAAGCTCTCGAAACTTCTTTCGGAGAATACCACAAGAAGAAAGGCTCCCAGGTTCAACAAGTAAAAGCAGCTACTGGAATTTGCGAAGCCTGTCATGCATCTGATCATCCCACACTATCATGTGGTCTACTATACAATGTTATGATGGATCTACAACCACCAGTGCCGCAATATGAACCCATTATTGAACATCCCGAGGACCAAATGCTAGAGCAAGTCAACTCCATTCACTCAATACCTGGCCATGTGTATTACAATCCTGATAAACCTAGAAACCACCCTGGTTTTCAATATGGGAATCCTGCAGGGACTGCCAATCCACAACAACAGACACAAGGCGGATCTTTCAATAGACAACCACCAGGATTTCAGAATAACTTCAACCAAAATCTGGGGAATTATAGAAATGGTTTCCAAAGATCCAATTATCCTAGGAATCCCTCTTACTAATATACCCATCCAGGACTGCACCCACAGTTGCAACAACCTCAGTTGCAGCAGCCACAACAACCGCAGTTAACCGCACCTCCACAGCAACCACAAGGGCAGCAAGTCACTCAATATCAAAAGAGGAGTGCCCCTTCCCAACCATCTGATGAAATTTCTTTGATTAGACAGATGCTTCAATCTCAGCAAACTATGCTTGCGAACCAACAGGCTCAACAAAAGGCTGTAGAGGCCCAATTAGCACAGATTGCCGCTCAGTTGAAACCACCAGCAGGTACCTTCGCTGGGCAACCAGAGGCAAACCCAAGGCATGACCAAAATAGACCTGAGCAACTAAATGCTGTCACCACAAGGTCTGGTCGTGTCCTTCCTGATACCACTAGAATCATCCATGATGATGATAACGATTTAGCTATTCTTTCCCCAACAGAAAGCTCAACCCAGGAAGAGGAAAAATCTACTAAAACCACTGAAAGAGAAAAAGAAAAGGAACCACTGCCAGAAGTTCCACCCAGAATCCCTTATCCGGATAGGCTGAAAGGAACCAAAATGGACACTAGGTTCCAGAAATTCAAAGAAGCTATGAAGAAACTATACATTGATATACCATTCCTCGATGCTCTTTCCAAAGTGCCCGCATGGGCCAAATACCTGAAAACTCTTCTGTCAAAAAAATATATGACAGAAGAGCACGAAACAGTGAAACTAGCTCAGACCACTTTTGACATTCTGCTTAACAAAATGCCAAAGAAAAAGAAGGACCCAGGTTCCTTCGGTATTCAGTGTTCAATTGGAAATGGCTCCAGCAAGAAGGGATTAGCAGATTTAGGAGCAAGTATATCCATTATGCCCTATTCTATGTGCAAAAGATTAGGCTTCACTGATTTGTTACCTACGAAAATGACAATTCAGTTAGCCAACTCTACCAGAACTGCTCCCCTTGGAATCATTGAAGATATACCTGTCAGGATAGGAACGAATTCTTATGTTCCGTGCGATTTCGTCATCATGGACATACAAGAAGACCTAAGATACCCGATAATCTTCGGCAGACCTTTCCTAGCCACTGCCCGAGTGCTTATCGATGTAGAAGCAGGAACTATTATCTTGAGACTTGGGAAGGAAGTTTTCCAGTTCAAAGTCCTTAATAGCATGAAAGGTCCAAGCATTCAAGAGGAAGTCTTTCTCCTGGACGCTATATATCAAATGTCCCAATTAGAAATGTCTGAACCCTCCGATGATTTGGAAGATATCTTGATAAATCTGGTAGTAGAATTCTCGGCAAATGAACTTGTGCAAGAATGCCTTCAATACTTAGAAAAAGCTAAAGAAGCCCCAACGGCCACCTTTGAAGAACTCAAGGCCGTCACCATTATAGAAGCAACTGAGCCACCTAAGGCTCCTGAAATGAAAGCTCTACCTGAGGGACTCAAACATGCCTTTCTTGACAATGAGAAACTTTGTCCAGTGATTATCAGCTCCACCCTGGAGGTGTACCAAGAAAACAGACTTCTTGATGAACTAAAGAGACACAAGAAAGCTATCGGATACAAGATGACTGACTTGACGGGTATAAATCCAGCTTTATGCATGCATAGATTGCCTATGATGGAAGAATTCAATCCATCAAGGGAACATCAAAGAAAGTTGAACCCTAATCTCAAGGAGGTAGTTCGCCTCGAGGTTCTCAAACTTCTGAAAGCAGGTATCATCTACCCAATCTCGAATTCTAAATGGGTAAGTCTCGTGCAGGTGATCCCAAAAAAAGGGGGAACCACTGTTGTTCTTAATGATAAAAATGAACTAGTACCTACTAGAACAGTAACTGGGTGGCGAATGTGTATCGACTACCGAAAACTTAACAAAGCAACAAGGAAAGATCATTTCCCCTTGCCCTTTTTAGATGAGGTTCTCGAACGACTCGCTCACAAAAAATTCTTCTGTTACCTTGATGGATATTCAGGATTTTACCAAATTCCAATCCATCCTGAAGATCAAGAAAAAACTACCTTTACTTGTCCTTTTGGAACATATGCCTTTAGAAGGATGCCTTTCGGGTTATGCAATGCACCCGCAACCTTCCAAAGATGTATGACTGCTATCTTCGCCGGATTATGAGAATCTATTATGGAAGTCTTCATGGATGATTTTTATGTATAAGGAAATTCCTTCGACGACTGTTTACTCAATCTAGGAAAAGTCCTTCAAAGATGTGAAGACACCAACCTGATCTAGGAAAAGTCCTTCAAAGATGTGAAGACACCAACCTGATCTTGAA
The DNA here is from genome assembly GCA_963693085.1 of Alisma plantago-aquatica. Lineage (NCBI taxonomy): Eukaryota > Viridiplantae > Streptophyta > Magnoliopsida > Alismatales > Alismataceae > Alisma > Alisma plantago-aquatica. The sequence continues at coordinate 106,505,715 of OY856412.1, read as the reverse complement.
TTGGGAAAAATGTCACTTTATGGTGACTGAAGGTGTGGTCCTAGGACATCGAGTAAGTGAAAAAGGGATTGAAGTGGATAAAGTAAAGGTCGATGTCATCTCAAAACTAACTCCACCTAAAGACATCAGAGGAGTCAGGGCATTCCTTGGTCATGTAGGATTCTACAGAAGATTTATAAAAGATAGCAAAGCCAATGACTCACCTACTGACCAAAGAAGCAGATTTTATATTTGACCAAGAATGCATTAATAGCTTCACAACTCTGAAGAATGCCCTTATCTCTGCCCCCATTCTAAGAGCTCCTGACTGGTCACAACCATTTGAAATTATGTGTGACGCTAGCGATTATGCTATAGGGGCAGTCCTTGGACAAAGGATTGAAAAAAAGCCTTACGTCATATATTACGCCTCCAAGACGCTTGATGAGGCACAAAAGAACTATACTACCATCGAAAAAGAGTTCCTGGCAGTTATCTATGCTTTTGAAAAATTTCGGTCTTACCTAATCGGGTCAAAAGTCATAGTTTACACTGACCATTCTGCAATACGATATTTGGTCCAAAAACAAGATGCTAAACCCCGACTTATCAGATGGGTATTAATGCTTCAGGAGTTTGATTTAGAGATTAAAGACAAAAGTGGGGTTGAAAATGTCGTCGCGGATCACCTCAGTCATATTGAAGCTAAAGACTCTGATAAAATACCCATTCGAGACTCTTTACCGGATGATCAACTAATGAAGATTACTACAGGATTCCCTTGGTATGCCGATATTGTTAATTATTTGACAACATGAATCATCCATCCGTCGGCATCATACCATGACAAAAAGAAATTCATTCATGATGCTAAGCAGTACTTCTGGGATGAGCCCTACCTATTCCGCTTATGCGCAGATGGACTTTTTCGTCGATGCATCCCAGAAACAGAAATCACCCCAGTTTTAGAACACTGTCACTCAGGCCCTACTGGGGGGCACATGAGCTCTAAGAAAACCGCTCTTAAAATTCTTCAATCTGGTTTCTACTGGCCAACCATCGCAAAGGATGCACATGAATATGTGCGATCATGTGACAAATGCCAACTATCTGGAGGAATAACTAAACGAAATGAAATGCCTTTGAATATGTGGCAAGAAGTTGAACTCTTTGATGTTTGGGGAGTGGATTACATAGGTCCTTTCCCCCCATCTTACGGATTCACGTACATTCTAGTAGCTGTAGATTACATTTCGAAATGGGTAGAAGCTCTACCGACCACTTCTTGTGATTCCAAACCAGTCATCAAAATGTTTAAAGAAATAATATTCCCCATATTTGGCGTTCCAAGAACAATAATATCTGATGGCAGATCTCATTTTCTCGAGCGGAGTTTCGAAGCACTATTAAGGAAATATGGAGTCAAACATAAAGTTTCCACACCTTATCACCCACAGACTTGTGGACAGGTCGAAGTCTCCAACAGGCAACTCAAGGCCATTTTGGAAAAAATTGTTAATAGGCACCGAACAGACTGGTCTACCAAACTTCCCGACGCTCTATGGGCCTATCGCACAACTTTCAAAACACCAATTGGAACAACACCATTTCGATTGGTGTATGGGAAGTCGTGTCATCTACCAGTCAAATTAGAGCATAAAGCTTGGTGGGATATCAAGCAATTGAACTTTGATCTCAAGAGTGTCGGTGATTTTAGACAACTTCAATTACAAGAATTAGAAGAGTTACAAATGACAACATACCAAAATGCCATAATTTACAAAGAACAAACCAAGATGTGGCATGATGGCCACATAAAAAGAAAGGATATAATTGTCGGAGATAAGGTTCTCTTATTCAATTCCAGACTAAAATTGTTTCCGGGAAAACTGCGCACAAAATGGTCGGGGCCTTTCACTATCAAACATATCTACCCGACAGGAGAAATTATTATCCTTGATGATAACAGGGGAGAAAGAACCGTCAACGGTCATAGGTTAAAGAAATACTACATTCCAGCAGACAAAGTGCCAAGACAAACTATAGAGATCAAAGATCCTATAACATCAGCATAGCCAGATCAGCATTTCGTCGAGCCAGTGACATTAAACCCAGGCGCTACTTGGGAGGCAACCCAAGATCTTAGTATCATCGTTTTTCATCTTCCCTCTTCTTCTTTTTAGTTTAGTTTTCTTCAGAATTTTATTTCACATAAACAAAATAACATAAAAATAAAAAACATCAAAAACCTAAACCTCCCCAAACGGTCTCGCACCCGTTTGGAGTTCAAACGGTCTCGCACCCGTTTGGAGTTCAAACGATCTCACACCCGTTTGGAGTTCAAACGGTCTCATATCCATTTGGAGTTCAAACGGTCTCACACCCGTTTGGAGTTCAAACGGTCTCGCACCCGTTTGGAGTTCAAACGGTCTCGCACCCGTTTGAAGTTCAAACGGTCTCGCACCCATTTGGAGTTCGGGAATTGGTAAGGACGCCCCCCCCCCAATCCTATAAATAACATCCCACACCCTCCTTTCTTTCTTCTAGAACTTCTCGCTTTTTCTGTTCCACTGCCGTTCACTCCAGTTTCCGCGCGCGCTTTTGCTTCTTCGAGCTTACCGTCATCACTTCCGTCTTCCAACGCCGTTCTCGTCTCCGAATGATGCTTCGCCGTCGTCTATGCGAGGCTCCGTTCTTCTGCTCGCTCATCGTCACTTCCTTCTGGCCCTTCTTTCTCCACCGTCGTCACCTAACATGTAGAGTTTTCTCTCGCAGTTCTCGCTACCACCGTCGCCATCGCCACAGCCGACGAGCGTTTTTTTGGCTTCCCTCCCGCCGTCCCTCGCTGCCAAACGGCCTGGTTCTTCATCTTCCCGAAGGTCTGCTCCAAACGACCTTGCACCCGTTTGGACGAAGGACCGTTTGGCCCCAAACGGTCTCCAAACCGTTTGGTGCCAAACGACCTTGCACCCATTTGGACGAAGGACCGTTTGGCCCCAAACGGTCTCCAAACCGTTTAGCGCCAAACGACCTTGCACGCGCTTGAACGATGGACCGTTTGATCCCAAACGGTCTCGAACCCGTTTGGATCCAACCAAACCTCAAAAATACTGTTCTATTCTAATAAACTTGTTTAAATTCAAATTTCAGATCTCTAACTTCTGTTTTCTTGACAAAAATTTCAGAATGGCCTCCCCCGCAAAACAACCAACTGGAACTGCCGACAAACCTTTTTGGACAAAGGAGGAATTAATGGCTGACCGGGCGAAGCTTCAGTAAATCATTGACCACTATGACCAAACTGGAACGGTCCCAGCAAAGGTGGACCTGCTCAAAGTCATGCATGAGATAAAATGCATCAACCACTGCTTAGCAGAAGAACCTTCTGAAGAGGAGGTCGAAGAAATCTCATCTGATGACCCCTCAGAATATGAGCCTTCATCGGAGGCAGAATCCCCTACCAAAAAGTCCTTGGGGAAGAGGAAGGCCCAAGCAACCACTTCAGCACCACAACGGAAGAAGAGGGCAAGGAAACAGGTTCACCCTATAACTGCAAGGGAACAAACCCTGGCAGGCTTCATTCCACCATCCTCCATTCAACCAACCACCACCATCACCGCCACCCCTGCCACCATTACCGTTCCTATTTCCCCCCATTACCACCACAGCACCACCACCAGAAAATCTTCACATCCATACCCTCCCATCAATTAAACAAACTCTAAAACCGACAAAGTACGTTTGCCCAAGCATACTTATGAAGATGGGGATCTACAATAGAATCCTGACCTTTCTAGACAATTCCAATCTTTCTCGACTTTGTTTTGTCACCGAATCCTCATACGTTGAGCCTACAATAGAATTCTTCACTTTTTTCACCATAGAAGCAGTGGACACTTTCGATAAAGCACAGGACGGTGGTGATCGTAGAATATCCACCAGAATCTTCAACACCAAAGTGGTCATCATTGAAAATATGCTGAATGAAATCTTTATAGACAACCAAGAGCAGTTGAAGAAAGCCAAGGCTGTTGGCACAGACAACCCCAAGTTCAACAAATACAACTTCTAGAAATCTTTAACGGGGCTACCAGTTTATGATGCAAAAACATGTAAAGCATCAAACATTCAATCGGGTCTAGTGCGCACACTTCACAAAATCCTTGCTGGCGCACTCTTCCCCAGGTCAGAAGGAGGAAATGTAATCCTCTCAGACCTCTTTGTTATCTGGTCCATCCTAAATGGGTTGCCAGTCAACATTGGGCGTCTTATCATCCAAAAACTACCAGCTTACGCCCTAGGAAAAGAAATATGTATGGGTGGTCTTATCACATCAATTATCAAATACCTTAAGATGGATAGACTTCTACCTCGATGCACAAAAATAAAGGGCGACATCCTTACAAACAAACAAACATTGAAGAACTCCTTCATCATAAAAAACAAGGATGGCAAGCTACACTACGTCTTCTGCCCTACAGCAAAATCCTTCAGAACGCTGCTCCCATTACCAGAACTTGCGGATTATGACAAAGACAAGCTCCTTTTCTCAGATGACGAAATTGCAACACTTATGTCTTCGGTCAAAACCACCAACAAGAAAGCAACAATGGGACAGACAGAGCTTAGCATAACCGCCCCGGCAGCAAAAACAACAAAAATTCCTGTAAAACGACCTTCCAGAAGGCTTTTGAAGGAACAAGAGTTGTCGGGAACACCAACTTCCAAACCCCACCCCGAAACATAACCCACCCTTCCAGAGGAACACATAACAACATCAGCACTAGACTCTTTCATAATGAGTCTACATGCCGATCTCAAAACCATCACTCCACCATCCACCATCCCAACATCCACCACCCCACCATCTTCTACCACACCATCCACCATCCCAACATCCACCACCCCACCATCTTCTACCACACCATCCACCATTCCAACATCCACCACCCCACCATCTTCCACCACACCATCCACCACCCCATCATCTTCCACTCTTCCACCTTTTTCCAAATCACCCTTCTTCCCTTCGGGCATCCCATTTTCCGCTACTACGCCCGAATTCACTTCCTTCACCTCAACAGACTTTCCATCAACATTACCGGACAAACTTTTCTCTCCGGATATGTCACCACCCTTCTCATCCGCAGCCGCCCCGACACCGCTAGTGACCCCTTCCACAGTCACTACGCAGTTCGCGGGTCCATCAATAGTGTCCTTTCCACACGACACTACCACCACCATTCCACCCCGACCCTAGCCGCCCCACCCTTCTCTCACTGGGGTCCCCTTCACTAACGTCGGTGAGGAATTCGGACGGCAATTTGACACCATCCGAAACCTCCTCACCGACCCTTCTAACATATTAAATTCTATTTTCTCTTGTGTGCAGGGTTTAACAAACCATGCCGCCAAGATGGACGAGCAAAACCACGACTTGCCAAGCATCCTCCAAGAAATCCAGCAATGACAAGTTTCAGTGGCTAAGCAAGTTGACCACGTCGACGGCTACTGCAAAACCTTGCCCGAGCTGGTCCTTGGAGTCCAAAGCCAGCACAAAGTGATGGCAAAGCTAGTCGAGAAGATCTCAATATAGACTCAACCGCTGCCTGAGACCCTCCGCGAGCTCAAGCTGCAACAACAATCTTTCAGTACGCGCTTGGACGACATCAACATCACCCTCACACAGCTACACAAATGCCAAGAGGAGTCATCCACCAATGAACTTACTCAACTAAGAGCTCAAGTAACTGACGTCACAGCACGACTCCTCTCAGCTGAAGCACGTTATTCTGATTTAAAGGAAACCCACGACGCACTGCTTGAAACACACGAGCACGTGCAAGTGGCATACGACGAGCTTCAATCCATCCATCGTCAGTGCAAGAAGAAAGCACGTAAGAAAACAACAGATAAATAAGCAGCAAATGAAGATGATGACGATGAAGATTCTGATTCTTTGGCCGACTCCAACAACAGTACCTCCTCCAGTGATGATTCTGATAAACCAGATAATGCTGGGGAGGGTCCCAGCCATGGAACAGAACCCAAATAGCAGATGGATCACCATGATGGTGATAAAGATCCCAAATCCCCACGCAATGATAATGTTAACATGTCATATGGGGACCAATTTCTTGACTATTCCGCTATGGGTTCCATCGGGGAGGCTTCTAAAGACGTGACTTTTGCTGAGTTCCACCAATGTATAATAGGAACCAGCGCCAGCTCCCCCGCAACAGCTGTCCCACCCCCCTCAGCGCTCGACACGCCAGCAACTTCACCACATGACGAGGATGAATCAGAACGAGTGCATTTAGATACTGATGAAGAGCTCGATTCTGCCTCGGACTCAGACGACGACATACAGGGCTATGAGGAAAATCCAGAATTACCTCCCTCCCCCCTCCACGAGAGCTTCCCCCGCCACCACCCCTACCGCACAAAATGCATGACCTAGATATGGAGGCCATCTCCACATTAGATGCTCAGGATATTTTTATACTGAACACTATCGTGGACGATGCAAAAGAAGGGGACGATATCATCTACCACAATGCTAAAACAAAGCACAAGATGACACGTGAAGCCTTCCGCAACATTCTGTGACCACGGTCGACGATACCAATGTCTATCTTCCGTGTCCTTCTCGCCAACTGTATAGAAACGTACATAAGTCATAAGCGGCAGTAGCCTGTTTTTAATGCCTCGCCTGCCTTATCTTTGGGCCTGCTATACAAGGACATCAAAGAAAAATCAATCGAACGTCTGCGTACTGGTTTAGCACGACGAGCACGTTATCTTACTGTGCCCTTCCAAGTTTCAAATCATTGGTTATTCATGGTTGTTGATACTGACGCTCGGGACGCCACAGTTTATAACTTCTGCAGCACTGAGCTACCCGCCAGTACAATAAACTTTATGGGTGAAGCAGCCGGTGAAGCAAGATGTATACCCTTTCGGCTGCTTAAGCTAATTTGGGTTGCACGTCCATCTCCGCCACAACTGGAGCTAGCCTTGGTTCAAAATAATAAACCCGCAAGTCCAAGCTGACGAGAAATCTAGGGATTACGCTTTCTGCACCATACGTCACATCCAAGCGCTAAACCAAGAAATCCCATTCTCTGCTCTGGTTGCTGAAGATTTTCATTCTTTACGAGGACGTTATGCCATGGAGCTCATCTGTGATAGACGGTTCTTCAAGGACCCGACGATGGCACCAGATGATGTCCCTCGCTACCTCTTCTCCTCTATCCAGTGACCGCAGCGGTGACCCTTCCGACAAATTCTGAAGGAGTCAGAGAAATCAAAGGAACTGGCCTCGACAACCGAGCAAAGCAAAGACGACATTGATCCTTTGTCTGCCATCAAACCATCTTTCCCAGACTTTGATCTCAGTGCTTGCAAAGGCCTCTCCGACTACGAACTACGTCTCATCATGTCAAGGCTTTCTGCCGAGAAAGATGAACTCGTGTTCATGTCTGGTGACATTCTCATAATGGCAGACACTCTTTGAGAAACTTTACAATTTAAATGATCACTCTCTGTAAGCCTAATGGCTGCCTAACAATTTCTCCTAGGCCAAGATAACCCCACAACATATATGGCGTCTCCTTATTTGAAGTATGATCTTTTAAAGCTAAAGCACTTCGGCGCAGATGAAACACTAATCTCCTATCTACAACACACAATGCCGAAGTTCATCATGCTACCCTTCCTCTATCATGAACACTGGCTGCTCCTGGCAACAAACCTACCAGAAGGAACAATTACAATTTATAATAGTTCCGACAGCCATTACAATCCAAAACAGAAGAATTATGTCGTGACGCCAAAAATGCCCACGGAGGTTGTAGCGAAAGAATGTGCTGAAAAATTAATCGATTTCCTAAGTCAGCACACAAAAGCTTATGACAAAGAACATTTCCACCGCCCTTCCTTCTGCAACAAGTGTCCCCAACAAATTCGACAATCAAATGACTGCGGCTTCCATGTCCTTTATTGGATCTACACCATCATCGTTCTTCAGAAACCAGTTGAGGAGATGATTGACGTAGACTATCACACCATGCGAGGACAATTTGCAGCTAAACTCCTTCAATCACCAGGGGCAAGCATAGGATTCACTTAACCTGCGGCCCTTGTCCTCGTACTACTCCACCTATCACTTTGACACTCTGAGGATAGAGTGCGTGATAAGTTAGGGGGGTGCATTAGACAAGGGCGAGGTATCATCTCTATATCCTTCTTTCTCCATCTTCTCCTTTTTCTTTTTCTCTTGTATAAATTTTCTCAGTTTCCGTTACACCTTTAGCTTTTTAAGAATGGTTCATCTTTAGAATAAAAGTCACCCTCAGCTAACTTTAGAATCAGGTTAGTCCTCAAAAGTAAAATAGCACTTAGACATACAATGGCGACTTAATAATATCTCTCCACCTTGGGTTTTCATGCTTTTGTTTCACTTCTATATCTGACTCTCCACAAGGTCTATATCAAGGCAGAAATAAGCCAAACTTTCAAGGACGAGAGGGGTATCAGGCAACTTCCGAATTAAGAAGTCTTGCAAGCAGACCACACAATAAGTGCATGTTGAAAAACTCTAAGAACAGCTTTTCTCTCTTCAAATAAAAGAGGCTTGGCCGCCCAAAATAAATTCCAAAAGCAATCCCCAAATCCCAAGCCTGTGAGTTTTTCAAATAAAAGCCAGAGTGTTGAATAAAAAACATGAGAGTTGTGCCATGCATAAGGACTTATAAGAAGAGCCAATAAAGGTTTCACCCAATCGGTACATTCAGCTGCCCTCATAAAGGCAGATGTGTCGTGCCCGGTAGTGGGACCCTAAGGTTTCTAAATATAAGAGAAGGCTAATAAAGAGCTCACCCGGCCGGTACATTCAGCTGCCCTCATGAAGGCAGATGTGTCGTGCCCGGTAGTGGGTCTCTAAAAAGCATAGAAAAGCCCTCTCCCACAAAAAGGAGAGTTACACTTTAAGCCTTTAGCCAACCCTCATACCCACTCTAGTTACCGGTAGGTTCCTCAGAGAGATATAAAGCTAATTAGAGTCAACAACATGCACAGAATAAAAAGTGGTCCCAATGCAAGCTACGGGATACGGAAGGAACTTGAGACCCATGCATCTCTCAAAAACCTGAAAGAGTCAAGGTGAGCAATAAGATCCGATATTATTTGAGGAGAACTCAGGTTGAGAATTGAAACAAGAGTATGGAAACCCTAACTAAATAAAATCGCCTCGCCACTGCATGCCTCAGCTCTATCTAACTTGAGGACAAGCTAGACTCTAAGTTAGGGGGGTGATAACCTCTCACTTTGTGATGCTATTTTATTAGTTTTCCCCTTGTTTTCCATACTCTTTCTTAAATAAATTAGAAAGGATCATTAAATATTTACCTTATTGCTGACACATCAATAGATTAACTTTTCTCTTCTTTTTTCTTGCAGAAAAACACAAAAAAATGCCAAACGGTCCCAAGACTGTTTAAGGCCAAACGGTCCCAATACCGTTTAAGGCTAAACGGTCTCAAGACCACATGAACTCTAAACGGTCCCGAGACCGCATAAGCCCAAACGAGTTTGGCGCCCAAACGGGTCCAGTGCTCAAACGGGTCCAGTGCTCAAACGAGTTCGGCGCCCAAACGAGTTTTGCGCCCAAACGGGTCCAGTGCTCAAACGAGTTCAGAGCCCAAACGTGTTCAGCAACCAAACGGGTCCAACGCCCAAACGAGTTCGGCGCCCAAATGATTTCGACGCCCAAACGGGTCCAGTGCTCAAATATGTTCAGCAACCAAACGGGTCCAGCGCCCAAACGAGTTCGGTGCCTAAACGAGTCCAGTGCTCAAACGGGTCCAGCGCCCAAACGAGTTCAAGGACCAAACGGGTTCAGCACCCAAACGGGTTCAAGACCGTTTGGGCTCCACTTAAGCCTATAAATAAGATCCAAAGGGGTCCTCACAAGGGGGGTGACTCTCAGATGCCCAAAGGCTGCCTCTCCAGTTCCAGAGCACTCTCATCTTTCATCCATCACCCCAAGGCTGCCAGTTTGAGATCCACGCTCCATCTTCAAGCTACCTTCTCTCTCAACAACAAAGAAGGTGGGAAGAGTGAAAAACACTAGAGGGGGGGGGTGAATAGAGTTTTAAAATAATTTTAACAATTATTTAACTCAAACAACCACAATTGAGATTAGAAGAAGGAGACAAGTGTTTAGAGTGGTTCCAACTTTAGCAAATACTAAAGTTGTCAGTCCACTACCCGGTTGCTTACCCAACTGGGATTTTGAAAGTATTTATTTTATTACTTTCTCAAGGATTTATACAAAATACAATACTCTCCTTTACACCCCTTGAACAGCCTTCACTTGAAGTAGGTGCACCAACTTGAGGTAGCCTTCTTGAAGTAACTCCAAGCTCCCCCTTGAAGTAGCCTTCCTCTCTAAAAGTAACCTCCCATTGCACCACCCTTCTGAAGTAGCTCAAGGTCGCCTTCTTCACCAAGAAGATCTTCACCCTCTCCAATCCGCAGCCTCCAACCTAGGAGTAGCAAGGAGAGTACAAACAGTAATAGAGAACAAGAAAGGAAAAAGGAAATTACAACTTATCCTTTGTAGCCCAAGGCTTGATTTGCCTAGATCAAGCGTATAGATCTCCTAACCAAGTGTGTGGACTTGTGATTGCAGTGGGTAGGAGATGCTAGCCTATAGGACACGAATTTTGAGCTAAGGATGAAAGTGGCCAATTGTTACAATGCTCAAATTGCTCACAACAGATTGCAAATGTAATTGGTTGCTCAAAGAGTACTCAAGTGTGTAACAAGTGAGTTTGAGTGTCCTATGGCTTGTCCTATTTATAGGAATGGTCTAAGGATGCTTAAGGACGTTCTAGACAACTTCTAGGGGTTTCTAAGTGCTTAACTAGCCGTTAGGTACAAGTTTGTTGCTTTAACAATGACTAATTAATTTACTCTGCAGTTGCTGTCAGAGTTCATCTCGGTCGAGGAATGGTCGACCGAGATACCTACTTGGTCGAAGTTTTGTCGACCGACAGGCTCTCTGAATCAAGTGATTTGCAACGTCTATCTCCAACTTCCAACAACCTTGTCAGTTGTGTCTAACGGCTACTTTGGATCTTTCTCGGTCGAGAAGATTGTCGACTGAGAGTGTCTCGGTCGAGGAGTTGGTCGACCGAGATTGATCCTGTTTCAATGTTTCAATTTAGGCACTAATTATATGTATGAGTGTGCAGATGTGATCCTATTTGAAGGGGATGACTTATCTAAATGTGGTGTTTATCTAGGGAAGATCTAACGCTTGATTTACATGCATTCTAAGTACTTGTACATTATATATTTGTACAAGCTTTTTACAAGGCGATTACATTGCATGAAAATATAAATATGGAAGCATATGGATTTCCCTAGTACTTTGTCATCCGCCTTGTTCCTGCACACTCAAGTAGCTCGTTAGATCAATAAGAATGAAATTTTGTCATAATCAAAACAAAGGGATTTATAGATGTCCATTTAGCCAACAATCTCCCCCTTTTTGAAGATGACAAACATTTCCAAAATATAAATAAAGGAAATATAAAACATATGAGTTTCATACCTTTAGATTACCTTTTGTGGCTTTTCCTCTTTGTTTATAAAATGTGTGCTTATTATTCCCCATGAATTATGGAACATGTAATCCAATTCACTAGGGAAGATAGCAACTTTCAATGTAAAGCCAAGAGTTTATTTATGAAACTCATTGATTGAGTTTTTCATAATTACCAAGTTTTAGTTTTATATTTATTTCTCCCCCTTTGTCATTTCAAAAAAATATTCGTTAAGAATAAAAACTCCCCCTTAATTAGATGTCCCATCAAATCTAATGAAAAAGATGTCCATTAAAAGTTTTTGTTAAGAAGTACAGATATCAAAGAAAACATCTTCCAAAGGAGTGATAAGCAGTTGCTTCCTAATTTTGTTAAATTGATCTAGTGGAAGCGGTTTTGTAAAAATATCAGCCAATTGATCTTCCGTATCAACATGATGAAGGGAAACATGATTCTTGGAGATATGATCCCTTAAAAAGTGATGATGGATTTCCATATGTTTAGCTCGGCTGTGTAAAATAGGATTGTGTGCTAAGTTTATAGCGCTCGTGTTGTCACAAAAAATAGGCGTAGATGAAAGAGTAAAACCATAATCGTTTAACACTTGTTGCATATAAAGTACTTGAGCACAGCAAGACCCGGCTGCCATATATTCGGCTTCAGTTGTAGATAGGGCAACCGTATTTTGTTTCTTGCTAAACCAAGATACTAAAGCTCTCCCTAACAAGAAACAGCCACCACTAGTACTCTTGCGATCAAGTCGACAACCAGCATAATCCGCATCAGTATAAGCTTTAAAATCCAAGGATTGTCCTTTTGGATACCATAAACCAAAACAAGTAGTGCCGGCTAGGTAACGAAGAATTCGTTTAACTGCTAGAAAATGAGAGTGCATAGGTTGTGATTGAAATCAAGCACAAAGACCAACGGAAAACATAATGTCCGGTCTAGAAGCAGTTAAGTAAAGCAAACTACCAATCATAGCTCTATATAAGGAATCATCAATAGGTTCCCCATTTTCATCCTTATCAATTTTAATAGAAGTAGCCATAGGAGTAGTAGCATGTTTGCACTGATCCATCCCAAAACGTTTTAAGAGTTCTTTAGTATATTTTTCTTGGCTTATGAATATTCCGGCAGGTGTTTGTTTAATTTGAAAACCAAGAAAGAAAGTTAGTTCACCCATGAGGCTAATTTCAAATTCTTTTTGCATAATGTCACTGAATTGTGTGCACAATGAATCATTAGAAGCTCCAAAAATAATGTCATCAACATATATTTGCACAACTAGGAAATCAGATGTATATGTTTTGAAAAATAAAGTAGAATCTGAATTTCCAATAGAAAAACTATTATAAAAAATATATGTCTTGAGCCTTTCATACCAATTCCTAGGTGCTAGTTTTAAACCATAAAGTTCTTTCTTAAGTTTATAAACATAGTCACCTTTTTCCGGTATTTCAAAACCAGGTGGTTGGGCAACATATACTTCTTCTTGAATGATGCCATTTAGAAATGCACTTTTTACATCCATTTGGTAGAGTTTGATGTTTTTATGTGCAGCAATAGCTAGTAACATTCTAATAGCTTCAAGTCTAGCTACCGGTGCATATGTTTCATCAAAATCTATTCCTTCTTGTTGATTATATCCTTGTGCTACTAACCGAGCTTTATTCCTTATTACTTCTCCTGCCTCATTTAGCTTATTCCTAAAAACCCATTTAGTTCCTATGATGGTTTTATCTTGTGGTTTAGGAACTAAATCCCATACATCATTTTTAGTGAATTGATTCAATTCTTCTTGCATGGCTATTATCCAATAATCATCTTTAAGAGCTTCAGATATCTTCTTAGGCTCAATGATAGAAACAAAAGCCATGTTTGCAACATCTTTGAAGGAAGACCGAGTTTTGACTTTATCATTAGGATCTCCAATAATTAGTTCTTGAGGATGATCCTTAATAAGCCTAGGTGTAGGTTGTGGTTCAGCTTGGTGATTATTTGTAGTAACTTTCTCACTATCATTTGGTATGTTTAAATTTTCGAATTGATTAGTGAGATCTATGATTTCTAGATTTTCAGATTTGGACTCTTCATGAAAAGAAACATGAATAGATTCCTCAACTTTTCTAGAGATAGTGTTATATACTCTAAAAGCTTTGCTAGAAGTGGAATATCCCAAAAAGAATGCTTTGTGTGATTTAGAGTCAAACTTATCTCTATCATCTTTGGTATTTAAAATATAGCATGTGGAGCCAAAGGTATGAAAATAGTCAACTCTAGGTTTCTTAGAATGTATTATTTCATATGGAGTTTTCTTCAAGTGAGAGTGAACAGTTACTCTATTTAACACATAGCATGCAGTGTTTACAGCTTCAGCCCAAAAGGTTTTGGGTGTGTTGTGTTCGAGCATCATAGTTCTAGCCATTTCTTGTAGTGATCGATTTTTCCTTTCTACTATACCATTTTGTTGTGGGGTGCGTGGAGAAGAAAAATTATGAGTGTACCCTTGAGATGTACAAAATTCCTCAAATGTATGATTTTCAAATTCTCCACCATGATCACTTCTAATGGTACATATTTTGCTTTGTAATAGATTTTCAATCTTGGAACAAAATTGTATAAAAACATGAATAGCATCATCTTTAGTTGCAATAAATTGTACCCATGTGTATCTACTATAATCATCAACAATAACAAAACAGTATCTTTTACCACCAATAGATTGTGTCCTCATGGGTCCAAATAAATCCATATGAATTAATTCTAAGGATATACTGGTGCTAAGTACATGTTTTGGTTTAAAGGAGGTTTTGGTTTGCTTTCCCATTGTGCATGGTTCACAGTTTTCAACTTGATCAAAAGATAAAGTAGGCAATCCACGAACAAGATCATATTTCACTAACTTTATAATAACACGTGAACTAGCATGTCCTAGCTTTTTATGCCATAGTTGTAAGGTATTTTCATTTGCAAGTAAGCATTTTCCCACTACTAATTTCATAGAGTTAGGTTTAAGGATATAAATATTTCCAACTCTATTTCCTTCATAAACAACATTTGTAGTGTTTTCTATCAATAACTTGCAGCAGGTTTTGTTAAATAACACATCATAACCACTATCACATAATTGACTAACACTTATCAAATTATGGTGCAAACCATCAACGAGTAGAACATTCTTTATTTCGAGGTTTGTACCAACATTACCTATTCCAACGATTTTACCCTTACCATTGTCTCCAAAGGTGACCGTTCCACTTTTCTTTTCTTCAAAGGTTTGAAATGCATCCTTGTTCCCGGTCATATGTTTGGAGCATCCACTGTCAACCACCCATTCCTGCATTTAAAATGTAGATTTTGGTACCCATGTGATGGTCCGATATGGTTAGAATCATTTAAGTACAGACTTGTATAAAAGTTCTGAATCAGAAATCCAGTCGATCGACAATTGTTCGACCGACATCTGTCTCGGTCGACTAATTGTCGATCGAGAATATTACTGTATTGCAAACAAAGAAACACAGAATTTTAGCTCGGTTGAACAATTTTAGACCGAAATAATTGCTGTAGATTTTGATTTGTTACAGACATCTGGTCGGTCGACAATACTTCGACCGATTAAGGGTTCGGTCGACAATACTTCGACCGACTAAGTTTCTGTTTCAGTACAATAGTGCAAAAAATTAACAATATG
The DNA here is from genome assembly GCA_963693085.1 of Alisma plantago-aquatica. Classification (NCBI taxonomy): domain Eukaryota; kingdom Viridiplantae; phylum Streptophyta; class Magnoliopsida; order Alismatales; family Alismataceae; genus Alisma; species Alisma plantago-aquatica. The sequence continues at coordinate 106,490,427 of OY856412.1, read as the reverse complement.
CATGAAATCTTTTGTTTAGTTGAGATAAGACAATATAAATAGCAAAATGGATCGTTTGGCCATATCTCAACTAAATTCCATTTGACTCTACTAAGTTTGGGGTTTTGGGACCCAAACTAAGTCGGAATCCTTAGTCTTATAAGGGCATGAAAAGGAATAGTGTCCAAGACGTAAACAAAAATGGAAAGTAATAGAATCAACTTCATTTCTCTTTCTAGCCATTGTGTTCTTGGGTACAAACATAGTTTGAGTTCTTTTGGGTTGATTTTTCTTTGGAGCATATCCCAAACCTTTTCTTCCGTTGAAAAAAGTACCAACGCTTAGAATGTTATCAAGTATATCTTTTCTTCTTAACTCATAAAGTTCTCTTTGCAGCTGAGCAATGTCATTCATCTTCTTGTGTAGATCTTTTCTTGCTTGATCTAAATCAGATAATAATGAATCTCTTTCTTTTACAACATTATCATAGTCCAGATGGTTACACAAAATAGGTTGAGTCTGAAAATCTTTTAGTTTAGCTAACAATTCAGTCTTTTCTTTAGAAAGAAGATCAACATTTGTTTCTAAAGTGAGTAGCTTTCTAGTGCAATCATCTAAAGATGTTTTTAAAGGCAAATTCTCAAGATCAATGTTGTTCTTTTCAGAAGAAAGATTATCTAATTTAGCAATTAGCTCATCATTTGATTTGATAACTTTCTTTAGTTTCTTCTTGACATCAACATACTTATCATGAATTTCTTGTAGACTAGTAACTAACTCTTCTTTAGGAAGATCAAGTAGGCTTACCTCTTGAGAGTTTTCATCATCTTCTCTTGCCATTAGACATTCCACCTTTTCTTCTCTGCTTTCACTGTCACTTGACTCGTCCCATGCAGCTTTATAGGCTTTTTCTCCCTTCTTCTTGTGTGAGATTTTCTTTCCTCTCTTTGCTTTAGGACATTCATTTTTGAAATGCCCTTTCTTCCCACATTCAAAGCACCTAGGAGGAGTAGAAGAAGAACTGGAAATTTTGTTAGATTTAAATCTTTTGTATTTCTTACCGTTAACGATCAAGGCTTCTTCTCCTTCTTCTTCACTTGACTCCTCACTTTCTTGTGTGACGACCTTTGAAGCTTTTAGAGCCACATCCTTCTTCTTTCCTTGCTGAAGTTCACGTGCTCTTCTTTCTTCCTCTTCTAGGGTTGCTTCATGAGCTTCTAGGTTGCCAATAAGTTGCTCCATTTTCAGTCGAGTGAGGTCGTTTGCTTCTTCAATGGCTGTCACCTTTGGCTTATATTTTGGAGGAAGTGATCGAAGAATTTTTGATACCTGATCTTCTTCAAGGACAGGTTTTCCTAGGGCACTTAAACCATTAACAATAGTAGAGAATTTTGCAAACATTTCACTAATAGATTCATCAGGATCCATACGAAAGTGTTCAAACTTTTGTTTAAACATGATAATTTTGGAATTTTTGACTTGGACTGTACCTTCATAGGTTATGGACAGTCTATGCCAAATATCATAGGCTGTGTCAAAATTAGATATTCTATTAAATTCTCCTACCGAAATAGAACAATATAAAATGCTTACAACTTTTGCATTTATTTGACCAATTTTACCGTATTTGCATCCCATTCTGCAAATTGAGTTTGAGGGAGCTCATATGGGGTTCACACCATTCTCCATAAGTCCCAATTGATGCCTTGGAAGTAGAACTGCATCCTTCTCTTCCAATATTGGTAGTTTGCTCCATCGAACGCTGGAGGCCTAGCAACAAGTGTCCCTTCAAGGTTAAGGTTGTTGAGCACTCCGTCACCCATTTCTTCAAGACCTTGTTAGGGTTCCTTGAAGCCTGCTCTAATACCAATTGAAAAACACTAGAGGGGGGGTGAATAGAGTTTTAAAATAATTTTAACAATTATTTAACTCAAACAACCACAATTGAGATTAGAAGAAGGAGACAAGTGTTTAGAGTGGTTCCAACTTTAGCAAATACTAAAGTTGTCAGTCCACTACCCAGTTGCTTACCCAACCGGGATTTTGAAAGTATTTATTTTATTACCTTCTCAAGGATTTATACAAAATACAATACTTTCCTTTACACCCCTTGAACAACCTTCACTTGAAGTAGGTGCACCAACTTGAGGTAGCCTTCTTGAAGTAACTCCAAGCTCCCCCTTGAAGTAGCCTTCCTCTCTAGAAGTAACCTCCTGTTGCACCACCCTTCTGAAGTAGCTCAAGGTCGCCTTCTTCACCAAGAAGATCTTCACCCTCTCCAATCCGCAGCCTCCAACCTAGGAGTAGCAAGGAGAGTACAAACAGTAATAGAGAACAAGAAAGGAAAAAGGAAATTACAACTTATCCTTTGTAGCCCAAGACTTGATTTGCCTAGATCAAGCGTATAGATCTCCTAACCAAGTGTGTGGACTTGTGATTGCAGTGGGTAGGAGATGCTAGCCTATAGGACACGAATTTTGAGCTAAAGATGAAAGTAGCCAATTGTTACAATGCTCAAATTGCTCACAACAGATTGCAAATGTAATTGCTTGCTCAAAGAGTACTCAAGTGTGTAACAAGTGAGTTTGAGTGTCCTATGGCTTGTCCTATTTATAGGAATGGTCTAAGGATGCTTAAGGACGTTCTAGACAACTTCTAGGGGTTTCTAAGTGCTTAACTAGCCATTAGGTACAAGTTTGTTGCTTTAACAACGGCTAATTAATTTACTCTGCAGTTGCTGTCAGAGTTCATCTCGGTCGAGGAATGGTCGACCGAGATACCTACTCGGTCGAAGTTTTGTCGACCGACAGGCTCTCTGAATCAAGTGATTTGCAACGTCTATCTCCAACTGCCAACTACCTTGTCAGTTCTGTCTAACGGCTACTTTGGATCTTTCTCGGTCGAGAAGATTGTCGACCGAGAGTGTCTCGGTCAACGAGTTGGTCGACCGAGATTGATCTTGTTTCAATGTTTCAATTTAGGCACTAATTATATGTATGAGTGTGCAGATGTGATCCTATTTGAAGGGGATGACTTATCTAAATGTGGTGTTTAGCTAGGGAAGATCTAACGCTTGATTTACATGCATTCTAAGTACTTGTACATTATATATTTGTATAAGCTTTTTACAAGGCGATTACATTGCATGAAAATATAAATATGGAAGCATATGGATTTCCCTAGTACTTTGTCATCTGCCTTGTTCCTGCACACTCAAGTAGCTCGTTAGATCAATAAGAATGAAATGTTTGTCATAATCAAAACAAAGGGATTTATAGATGTCCATTTAGCCAACAAAGAGAAGATCCATCATCAAAGCATCCACGAAGTGCGGAGATCGTTGCTCTCTTCACCAAGGGTTCATCCTTCCCTCCTCCTTGGAGATGACGTTCTTTCTCTCTCTTCTCGCCTCCTTCTTTGTCCTTGATATGAGCGAGTAGTCTCATTCACTAGGGTGCGGGGAGTAGCCCCGCTACCCATGTTTTCATTTCATGCAATGTAATTCAACTGTTTGCAATAGAGATACTCTCCTTTTCAGTTCAACATCAATCGTTAAATGAATGCTTGTTGCTTGATCATCAACTTGTATTACCTATTGTCTTTCGGTATGAATTGTCTACGTTTGTACCCTTAGATCTGAATATCGATTGAAAGTTGGTTATGGATGTATGTAGTCACCATACGTCTGTTTTGGTATCTAAGAGTTCTTTCATGAGTGGAGTAAACTCACTCCCATCGCTGCACTTTCATACTATGAAATGGAATCAGTTGACATATGAAAGTGCAACCTTGGCAAGGTCGAGGAACACACTTCATGAAGAAGTAATGCAAAGCAAGTGACCATTCATTTTGGGATGGCTGGAATTGCAATACTTCACTCTTCTTGTAGTTAGTTATCCGAAAAGAAACTAAGTCTACAAGATACTAACTGATTAGAATCTCTTTGTAGGTTGATTTATTATGTTGCATGTTTTGATCCATGTGTAGTGGCGTGAAACCTGATAACATCCTAGTGGTTTTTAATCATTGTTTACAACCTTAATTTCTACCTTCTTGCTTTTACTTTCCTCGCACTTAGTTTAAACAACCAAATCAAACTTTCGATCTAAATATCAACCGTTAAGTAATTAGGTACGACTAAAACGTTTTCCATCTTGATTAATTCTAATCAAGACCGTTGTCCTGAGGATTCGACCCTTAACTATACTATGATAAGACTTCCACATGTCCTAGCACACGTGGGTGGAGATATTACCATAGTACAAGCAAGGCTAAACCTAGAGATTCATCATCTCTGGGATTTTTAGTGGCGTTGCAAAACTCCATCAGTGTTATCAACCCAATTACACTTAAAGAGCATAATTTTGAAATCTATGCAGTCAAACTCCCATATGACTTCAATGACACCGTAATATGACATTTTAGCTTGACGTGGGCTCTTATCTTTCACACTAGAAAAAAATAATGAAGACGCTTGAAGGATGATCCCATTGTTTTGGACGACACTCTTATCATCTTGACGCTTTGTGTAATATGAGAACCCATTTATGTCAAACCCTTCATCAGACATAACATCCATTTTTTGTTTAAAGGTGAGGCATTTGATATTTTTAGCAATAGTATTTGGTGTTTGAGATAGTTGATGTAAGACTTTATCTTCAAACCACTTAATAAATGTCTTGTTATGCTCTCTAGCAAGCCACATTGAATTGGCTCGAAGATATTGTTTCTTGATGAAATTGGTATATTCCGTGATATAAACACTCACTTCGTCGATGTTGTGTAAAATATATAAGTGAGCTTGTTGCAAAAGCTCATGTCTGATTACTTTCATCTGTGATCCTAAAATCCCATTGCCAGAATACTCCTCAATATTTTTTTCATTTACAAGATTGTCATTACCACTCAGAAAGTCATTGCATACCACTCAAAAAGTCATTGCAAAAATTCATAACCTCTCTCACCACATAACCCTCAATAATACTCCCTACAGGTCGATAACGATTTCAAACACCACCTTTAAAAACTCTCATGCATCGTTCCAAAGGATACATCCAATGCAAGTAAACTGGTTGTAATGTTTTCACTTTCCTAGTCAAGTAAACAACAAGGTGTAGCATGATATCAAAGAATGAAGGAGGAAAATACATCTCAAGATGACATAGGGTAACAACCACTTCTCTTTGCAACTTGTTGAGATTCTCAGGATCAATAACTTTGCTGCATAGACTGTTGAAGAAGAAACAAAGTATGGTGATTGCAAACCTTACATACTTCGGTAGTATAGATCGAATGGTCACAGGCAATATTTGTTGTATTAGAGTGTGACAATCATGAGATTTAAGACCTATCAGCTTCAGATATTTCATTGATACCAATCATTGAATGTTGGAAGAGTAACCCTATGGTACCTTAACATTAACCAAGCACCTGCAAAAAGCTTTCTTCTCTAGATAACATGTAACAAGTAGGAGGTAAATATGTTCTCTGATCAGTACTAACTACTTCTATTAATTTTGTCCTTATTCCCATTTTAGGTAGGCCCATTCTGGATTTGATCCCATCTTTAGTCTTACCTGGTATATTCAACAGAGTACCAACGACGCTATCACAGACATTTTTCTCAACATGCAAGCCATCGATACAATGCCTAACTACCAAAGAACTCCAATAAGGAAGATCTCAAAATATTGACTTATTAAATAAAGATTTGTCACTTTGTTTGGGCATGGTACATTGTGATCTCTTACCAAATTCATTGACAAAGTCTTTTACTCTATCATAAACAACCTCCCTTAGTATAGGTTTAGGCACACTCCATTCCTCATTCCATCCATTGAATGCTTTGCGCAACCGTCGGTACAGATGGAATTTTGGAAGAAACCTTCGATGACCAAGATATACAGTCTTGCCGCCATGTTTTAGTTGTATTGAATCAGTGTTCTCTTCACATATAAGACACACTTTAGATCCTTTTACATTGTATGCAGACAAATTACCATATGCTGAAAAGTCATTAATAGTGCAAAACAACATAGCATGCAAATGAAATGCTTCTCTACATGAAGCATCATAGGTCATCACATGTCCACCCTAGAGTTTCTTTAAGTCATCAATCAGAGGTTCAAGATAAACTTCGATATCATTTCCAGGTTGTTTAGGGCCCAATATCAACAATGACAACATAATGTACTTATTTTTCATACACAACTAGGGAGGAATATTGTATATAACAAGCATAATAGGCAAAGTGTTATGTTGGCTTCTCAATGTCCCGTATGGATTCATACCATCAGTACAAAGCCCAAGTCTAAGATTCCTGACTTCTTTACCAAATTCAGGGTACAATAAATCAATCTTCTTCCACTGTGGGGAATCAAACAGATGTCATAGGATCCCATTATTATTTTTCTTAACATCTGCATGCCACCTCAAATTCTTTGCATCTATTGGATTGGCAAACAAGTGTTGAAACCTTGGTATTGTAGGTAGATACCACGTCACTTTAGCTGGAGAACCAGTTTTGGACTTCCCCGAAGTCGTCATTTTATCCCTTGACGCCCCACATTTTGGACAATCTTTCAAATCCACATAGTCCTTTTGAAATAATACACATTCATTCGGGCATGTGTGTATCTTCTTAGCCTCCATTCCCATTGGGCACAAAAATTTCTTTAACTCGTATGTTGAGATTGGAAGCTCATTTCCTTCAGGAAGAATTTATTTCAACAAAGACAACAATGACGTGAAGCTTTTGTTGCTCCATCTATTGTTAGCTTTCAGCTTATACAATCTCAACACAGTGCTAAGCTTCATAAACTTAGTACAATCTGTGTATAACAGTCTCTCAGCTTCATGTACAATGTTCCTAAACATGGGAGGTGGATCAGTGTGCTCTACCCCACAACTATCCAGCATCTCATCAACCATGTCTATTGGAACTGGTTCATTCACATCTTGACATCGGAGGCAATTCCTTCTTCCACACAAGCACTGCTATCGAGGTTTACTGATTTTAGGTTTGAAATCTCGCCATGATAGTACCATTCTATATAGCCTTGTACAATCCCATTGCACATGACATGACTTTTGATTTTGTCACCAGTGTTGACTTTCAAGTTGTTACCGCAATGCCTACATAGAATAGAATCTATCTCCAGGTTGTTTCCTATGATCCTCCACAAATCTAATAAACTGACCAAGACCAATAATAAATTTGGGGTTGCAGCGATTTGTAATGGACATCCATGATCTATCCATTCTATGATCAAAGAGAAAACAAGTATATATTAGGGTTTAGGGATTACATATTAAGTTAAGGATTTACATATAGAATATTATTAGGGTTTTATTGTTTTAGATTTAGGGATAAAGATTTAAAGATTAGGTTTTAGCATTAAAATATTAGGGTTTAGGGTTAAAATATTAGATTCTAGGGTATTATATATATTAAATGTGTACCACCTATCCCATTCTTGAACACCTAATTTCACTAGTAAGTGTATAATGTGTGTTGGGTTTTCAAGAAAATATCGGTAGCATTTCGATGTTGTTCTCCAAGTACACCAATGTGGGCAAATACCCACCAACATATGTACTTAGAGAACAAACAGGGAAGTGTTGATGAAACATCATGAAAACCAAATATACATTATACACTTACTTACTAAGTGAGATTAAGTGTTCAACAATGGTCCCAAATCGGGGACTATCCAACATTTACTCCTAATTAGTAAATCTCGAATGGGTTTCTAGGCTAATGGATAATAGGGAAAATAAGGTTAAGGTTTATCAAGACATGTTAGATCTTAGAAACATCACATATTTATTGATATCCAACATAATTAAACACACCAATTATTTATCGATAAAACATTCAATTTGACCAATGCCCCCAAACATACAAACACGTATTATCCAAATTGAACAATGCACCCAAATAGTTTCTTCAATTCAAAATTTAAACCCTAGTTACATTTCATCATTAAATTTTAGAAGTATTTTGACCTCATATAATTAATAAGCATTTTGAATTAATGTATCATTAAGAACTAACTAATTTATACATAGGCATATTTATCATCAATCAAATGTGAATAATATATTGCAAACATCATTGATAAAGAGAGGGGAGACAATCACCTTGAACAACAGAGAAATAGGGCTGAGAAGAGAGCTCCTCTTCTGGGGGAGGGCGGAGTCAATATTGGTCTTGGGTGGCGGCTGGTGAACTCAACAGTAGGGGGTTGACATAGTAGCAGTGGAGGAGGCAGAGTGGCAGTCAATTCAACAGCTAGAGGAGGTCGACAGAGCAGTGACGGAGGAGGTAGAGCGACAGTGGTGCCCAATTGAGCAGTTGGAGCTAGGCAGACAACATCGACCAACTAAGCAGCTGGAGCGGCAATGGTGGTGGATCTGACGTCTTTCCAAGCTCTGACGTCCTCTCAAGTAAGCAAAGGGGAGCAATGACAATGGCAATGGCTGGAGGAAGAGCAATGGCCGGAGATCAATGACGTGGCAGTGGTGGAGGGTAAAATCGCTAGAGAGACCTAGCTCAACCGTGTTGAAATAGAGAAGAGTAAGATTTTGTTTCACTCAGGTGGTATAAGTTTACTTTGTTCATCGATTGTTTGAAAAAACCAACTCCTAATACCAACATGCGTCCGTAAAATGTGAAAAACTGACAACTAAGTGCAATTTTAAACAAAACAATTTGTACCTGGTTAGGGTTTTAATAGTCAGTTTCTAGGTACAGAACTGACGTCTATTAACAAATTGCAACAAAAAATTTTGTTACCATAGTTTTTGGTTGCCTAACCAAAACCGACGCCAAAGAAGCATATTGGGGGGAAATATTTTTACAGGGACAACATGAAAAAACACCTACTCTTTGGTTCTTTGAGAAAAACTGACGACTAATATGGGAATAAATTTTGTTTCACAAAGGGTGATTAGTCGTCGGTTGTTGATGTAGAATTGAGGACTAGGTGTTTTCTTGGGACCATGGCGTGAAACCTTTGTCATCAGTTTCTGTACAACTGACTCCATATTGAAAAATTTGGAGGCAAATTTTATTGTTTAGAAAATTGTATTTCGCAGGAAATTTTAGTCGTCAATTTTTTGGCAAGAAAACTGATGTTACAGTAAAAGCGGTACTCATGCCTTTTGTAAATCGGTCAGACTTCACATATTGGTGACGGTTGTAGTATTTCACCAACGTCATTGGTTTATGGCGTCAGTTGTTGATGTATAACCAACGCCATCAAATGTGACATTATATATCATTTATGTACTAGTGGATGAATCATGATGGTCAATTTACATGTTGGGCTCATCCTTGTTATAGAAGTAGGAGGTCATGTGCATGTTGGTATTGAGGAAGACGGTAGAGACAGTATAGGATGAGTCTTATACTATTCTATAGGACAACCAATCACAATGTATTACCTTCTCCTCACTCCTCTTCAAAATCTAACTTTTTTTTAAAAAAAAGGAGAGAGAAATGCCATGTGTACACTATAACACAATTCTATTGGATCCTTCTAAGTTCTATAGGAGATGTCCTATTAAAAATGCATCAAAAGAAGACCATGTACACCACTAGTACAATAATATAGAGTTTGATTGATTTTCTAAGGCCTTCGACGTCGGTTCTATACTGACATTTAATTGGGTGACACCATAACTGAAAGTCCTCTACATTAGTCTCAAGGATAAGAGGGAATCAAGAGATAGACCTAGTCTCGGTTGTGATGATAGGTAAAAATTGACGTAACAATAGATACATGCAATTGATTTAACTTACAGAAATTGATGACATAATGTGATATCTACAAAAAATATACGACAATTTTTGGGGTTTAGTCATTGGTTTGGCATAAAAAACACAACGAGATAGACTCAATGTCAGTTATAATGAAAGATGAAAATGACGTAACTATAGCTATGTGTCATTGTTTTAAAGTATAGAATCTGACGACATAACCTGATATCAACAAAATTATAAGATTCTTCTTGGGATTTTGTCATCCAAGATAGATCGAGATAGGTCCAAAATAAACTTGTTTAATGAAACTTCCTAGATTGCATTAACGTCATTAATTCTAAGTGCAAGTTTCATTGGTCTAAATAATAATATTATACTTCTAAGCTTAATTACAAGTCATACAATCACTTGATCATTTTGCATGGATGACTTGATTTCTCCAAACTAGGGTTTGCAAGTTAGGCATTTTGAGTGTGTCTTTCTAACATGTAATCACTCTGGTACAAGCATTAGATACAAATAAGTTGAATGTTTTAACCATCGTAAAAATAAGGGAACAGTCAATTTAGACTTTGAGTCAACAGTTTCAGGATATGTATTACTATTTGAAGGAGGTGTTGTGATCTAAAGGTCTAAGAATCAAACTATAATGTATTACAACACCTTTGAGGCATGGTTTTGTGCTTTAAATGTGACTAGATTATAAGTTGAATGGATAAATGGACATATGTCTAGTTGACTTATGACAAATAAGCATCTTCCTACAATTTTAATTTATTTTGGTAGAAAAAACCTATTTCCAAGATAAGAGGTTCGTATTACAATTAAAAATAGTGTATCCACATCTAATTCAGACTCAAATCTATAAAGAAGTTAGTGTCTAATTAGACTATAGTTGTCCACTTATGTTGGTATCTCAGATAATGCAATCAATCATCTGACTGAAGTTCTTCCCTTGGCATTAGTTGTGAAATATAGATTGAGAATGGAACTAGAACTCCTTAATCATTTGGAGGAAGTAGCAACCCAACATAAATGAGTGGATATTCCACAAGTTAGGCTCAATGTGATGATAAAAATTGTCATGTGAGTTGTATGATACTACATGATCATCTTGATGCTCTTTGCATCTTTGTACTCGTCCCATGGAATCATATTGTTGTCTTGATACAAGTTAGTAAGATCTTCATCTTTGAATGGTATTGATTCCTAGGACAGGATGCTAGAAGCACATCCTTAGAGAGTTCAACTAAGTGTTTGATTTCTTTTTGTCCACAATATGGGAATTGGATCATTCCCTTATATCAATGTGAAACATGATGTGGAGTTGTGGACACAATATGCTTCATGCATCAAAAAATTTTGTTTGTCATAGTATATTTTGTTTCCTTACTAGCACATACTATTCCACTAAAGGTTCATGATCAAGACGTATGTTCATCTAATTCATGTAAGAGTAATGTTGGATAGCTTTATAATTAAGGCATGGCTCAAGCTTAGCATGCACTGCAATTGATATTACTGTACTTTATTATTGGGACCTCTCTTTTAATTAGCATAAATATAAACCATTAGAGATAATCCCTAAATCTAACCCCATATTATGAATAAAACAATAAATTCAAGACAAAGATGATTAAACTAGTATACAAACATCATAGATAAATTTTTCCTTTTTCTTATTTCATCATTTTCTCAAACCAATGTCACATCAAGGACCTCCCAATAAGATAACACAAATCCTATTCAACTCCATCAAAACCAAAATCAAATCTTATGGCTCATGTGCAGTTCAAATTTACTTTAGATACATGTACATGAATCAACAAACTTTGTTTACTATCCATCATGAGAAAGAGAGTGTACATGGACAATTTAATCTATCTAGACTATTCTATTTATAATTCTTTGTCACGATCTCTCCATTGCATAACATTATACCTAAAAACATTTGAAAAAACCTCATGAGACGCATATAGAGACCCAATGTGTGGATACCTCCCACTCAAGTTGAGTACATTCATCAACATTAGATTAAGTATAATGAGCTTGAAAGAAATTTGCATATATTGAAAATTCTAACAGATAGTTCTATCATCTAATCAAATCACGTTCACAACGGTAGTCTAATAAAATAGATAAGGCAATCACTTAAACAAAATCCAACTTTGAAACATCTTTTAAAGCATGTGAGTAACAAGTCAAGATCGAAACATTTTCAATCGGTATAAAAAATTAAAATCATCTTTGTGACACACCACGGGTCAGACTAGGAACACATCCTATAGTCTTAAAGCTGAAGTATACATAAGACATGTCTACAAAACAATACTATCAAATGACAAGCAATCCAATCATATTCAGAGTGGATATAAATCTAACATTCACTACTTATCAACAAGATATATCATAATATCAAATAGATAATCTATATAACATAATGATTACTTTTCACAATAAGAAACATAATCTACAATGAAAAATTATCATCTAGCAGTACAAGGAATGTAACTAACATTCAAATCATATTCTACGTGGCTTGTCATCTTTTATTCATTTGCCCTAAAACCACTTGGCTTGTACCTCACCAAGTAGAAGTTTCCATGCCTGACTCTCGTGTCAATGATTCACCATCACTATCTTAGGGTTTATCCGAACACCCAACAATAGACCCTGACCACCTCAAGGTTTCCTGAAGAGGCTCACTTCCTCATCTCGGGCACACAAGATAGGAACCAATAAAATAGTATATCACATATCCCAACATTTCTCATATTTTTTTAATTCACATATTTCATTCATCAGAGTCTATTTATCATGGACATATATTTTCACAACAAGGATTTAGGGCCAGAGCCACTCTAGATGACTCACTCCTATATATTATTGGTCTAACCTTTAAGGTCTCAATCCACACTCCAGAAATCCTTCTCATGATTCATTGATTACTACAAGGATATCCATTTTGTTTCCATAGTGTGGTCCTTGGGGGAAACTCGCAATGTTCAGGACACCTAACTAGATGTGTCATCATTTCACTTGTTATTAATCTCTTTTACTCATATTAAAAGAATCCAAAACATCATATATCATATATGTGTATTCTTTCCTAACTAGATTAACATGAAACATATTAGGCTTATCAAGAAAGATAAAGACCAAAACAAGAAGCACAACAATCTATAATTTGCAACACACACAATTCTTTACAATTCCACATCATCTCATAACAATCATCATCAGTGGGCTTTTGACTACAATGCATAATCTCATTATACAACATTTGCCCAATCAGGGTTTTATCATCATCAGTGGGCTTTCAGCCCGAGACATTATTTCATTGTGCATCATTTACCCTCATCAGGGTTTCTCAAATGTAAGCAATGCGGGTTAAATTTAGTCTCAACATATTTCTTATCATTTCATTCTATACCATAGTTCTTAACAAATATTCAAAGAGTCAAAAGAACTAGCAACAATAAAATCATATAAATATCTTATGTCATTCATCGTACTCAAAATAGATTTATCATATGACATATACTTATTCCATCCAATTTAAATAATGCAAATAAATGTCATGCATAACACACTTAGTTTTCTTCTTATTTTATTTCACATTCTTCAGTTAGGGTTACTAATCAACACATGTTGAATATCATTTGAAATCCATCAAAATAGTCAATCTTTATAGTATAAGTATTCTATCAAATAATCACAATCCAAGAACACATTCTTGTAAATCAATTCAAATGCTTGAACCTCGTCTTTTAATTGAATTCAACTATAGTTATGTGCATTTATTAATCCCTCAGTTGAGATTGTTATTCATTAGTGTGGCAACACATCCCACTATCACACAGACAGCGAGGTGTTACGCGAAAATGTGCGGAAGTCACCATAACCACAGATTACCAAAACACGGGTTAATTAAAACCAGTTGCGGAAAACTGATAAACTGGGAAACTATTACATTCCAGTCCTCATCCTGCAAGGAAGCAAGTTACATATACATATACAAGATCTGATATGTGTCCACAACTTACAGGAACAGTTGTCTATCCATCACATGAGTTCACCACCTGTTCATATACATAAAGGCCCACATTCGTCCAGCAGCAGGATATACAAAACATCAACGATCACACATCTTGAAACAACGACAAAACACCTCCAAGGACCTGAGAGTACAGGGATGACTCTAGACTTTACTACAAAACATCCAAAACAACAGCATGTCCAACGCTTGCCTTCTAATGCTCTTCTTGCTGCTCGGCCGCAACTCTGCGACCACCACCATGTCTACCTCGACCACCTAAAAAGGGTGTAAACCAGCGGGGTGAGACAATCGAACATTGTCCCAACGAGAAACATAACTCCCCGCCGAAACTACAAAACCTCAGATATGTATAAAGTAGCTAACTGATAAAAGGTATAAAAGAGAAGTTATGAAATAAAGCTGTCTATGCCTAGCAACTTATCAGATGTAATCAAATATTACTTGTGAAACATGATTAACAAGACGAGATATATAAGTTCTACTACATATGAAGAACATATAAGAAACTACAAGATATAACAGAGTTGACTACACTAACAAGGCCTCAATCAATGTTTCGTGTTTGTCTTAAGAAGTAATACTATTCGGCTGAATTACGTATTATTATGCCCTGAGGAAGTGAGCTGTACCACTCAAATCCAACCTTCGGTTACGAAACCCAAGCCGATGCCATACAAGGTCAATGGAAGAGCCGGACTCCACGACCTCACCCCTCGTGGTCAGTGCACGAGTACAACACAAGCAGGACCGCAGTCTCATGCTGAAGTGGTCTTAGCCACAGGGTCAGGCTACCCTCTACCTAGCCCGCCTCGGTACAGGTCTCGACGCTAGTGAAACTGAGCCACGAGCCTGTTCACCGTGCTCTGAGCCATGAACGCATTCATGCTCCTCATATCACATATCCTGAGCCATGGGCTTGTTCACCATGCTCTTCACATATATGGGCTACTGGCCTGAATCCGCACCCTGGAATCTACAATCGAAGTTGTACTCTTACCTCCTCAGTTTAGGCTAGGAGCAACCTCGCATATTCAACAATATGCGCTCCGGGTAATCCCGTAGGAGAACCCATTTCACCATCACCAAATTCCTTACGATGATGGATCTATGGCTAGGGCAACTACATGATATATTCCACTGTGATTATTTAGTATCTTTTAGATGGATTGCAAGATTCAATCAAGTTATATAACATGCAAGATATAACAGAAAGTAAACAGCATAAACTTAACATTATGCTATTATTGTAATCAAATCAACCTGATCCATCTCAAGGATCATCACATACCATGGGATCTCAATCCCTCATCATGTATTACCACTACCTCTCAAGGCTCGCATCATCATCATGGGACAAACACATCATACATGCAATCTCATCAACCTGAGTAATTATCAAAGTGATGTTACTCATCACATATTTCTCATAGCATGTTCTTGGCAAATCATCACCTACATGGTTAGGGTATACAATAATCATAGTTTCAACATAAGGACTATGCTTACCATCATGAGATGACATTCAATATGTTATACTTATCAATTATACGTCAACTGGTGATCATGTGCACAAGACACATTATTAAGCAACTATTTATGTACTTATCCTTATCTCATCATTATATAGATAATCAAGATGATTACTTAATGTATGTAGTCATGTCAGATATGAAGGACAAGCTTTACCATTATCATCACCAATATCACTACCCTTATATAAGCAAGGAGTCACCATCGTTTTAAGCAAGGACATATATATAACAGCCTACTTCCATGTAACGTGACATCCTCACCATATGCGCTACAGCCCTCACTAGAGGTACCAAGGATCCTCACTAAAAGAGGTGTATCGGGCCACCTGCCCTCACCAAAGAACAACAACCATAGCCTGCAACGCTGCGTTGCTACTAAAGCAAACCAGCTTGCAACGGGGTGTCGCGCGACAGAGGAGTGTATGTCGGTCACTCCACACATATCGGGCAACGCCCGTCACCACCAGGCCTGTCGTCCGACACAAGGGCAGTGTGACGCCCATCACACACCACACAGCAATGCCCCTCACAGGGGCTATCGGCCAGGTCAGCCCACTAGGGATAACAACCAAGAGAGAGAACTCATCCACATATCGTGCAACAACCTGGCCAAGGCCTAACGGCTGACACGAAGCAAAGGAAGAGTTGTGATGCCCATCACAAGAACAAAGGGTGTCACCCGACACCACAACATAACATATCGGCTGACACACAGCCTATCGTCCAACACTCACACATGATCGTCTTCCTCCTCAAGCACAAGGTACTCAAAACCCTACAGGGTCAAGGAGATGGTTCACCTCAATCAACTAAGAAAGAGGGGTCTTGCACACCACCTATCACCCATCGGTAAGCACAAGCACCAACCCATGCTCACCCTTCTAGTCCATGGTGAGAGGAGAGTGTTGCTCAAGCAAATAGAATACAAGCTCACCTCAATCGACTATGAAAGAGGGGTGTTGCTCATGAGACTAGAAGCTTAAACTCACTCCTCTAGACCAAGGAGAGAAAGGAGTATTGCTCACCAAAAACTACCAAGAGGATCGGCCTGACAAGGGTACTAAGCAAGATGTAAAAACTAACAACAACATATAAGCAAGAAAGGAGGTAATGTAGCTAGGGTTAGAAGTTACGCAACCCGCCTTAAGCTCCAAGTTCCAAAGAAGAAGAAGAGCTCCAAGCTTCAAGGGATGTCGACCATCACTTGCTCCTTCAAGGGGGAGGTGTCGGCCGACACAAGCAAGGAATAAGGGAGTGTCGTGCACTCAAGGTGGAGAAGGAAACTAAAGGATCAAAGGAACTCAAAGCAAGGGAAAGAACCACCTATATAGAAGGAAAGGGAGGAGGAAACAAGGTAAAGTATGGCAAGGTGTCGCCCACCTAGGGACACTTGTCCTAGAGCTCAAGCCACCTACTCTAGCAAGCCTTATACACTTGTCTAAGGTCATTTCCACATGCATGCATCAAGTTCCAAGTGTCCACTAGTGGTGACACAAACGAGGTCAAAGCGGGGTCAAACACCATGGGCGACACAACACTTGCACCATGGGTGACACAACAAGGCTCCATGGGTGACACACATCCATGTTGGCCAACACACTCACCTCTAGGTCGACACACACCTCTCTTGGGCGGCACAAAGCTCAACCAAGCCCAAACAAGGCACCTCAAGGCCCAAACAAGCTCAACAAGGCCCAAAAGAACTCAAGAAATGGGCCCAAGCCTTCCTCTCAACCTTAGAGGAAGAAAAGAGAGAGAGAAACACCTCACATGGTGGCAAACTTGCCCACAAAAGCCTAAACTTGGGTTATTTGCAAGTAGTACCTCCAACTCTCAACAAAGTACAACCAAACCCTAATCACCACTAAAGGTGATTAGCAAGCACCAAAGTACCAAGGTTAAGCAAAAAAAACAGGGTAAGCCCTAAACGAAGGTCAGGGTCCTTACAATCTAACCCTTTTCAAGGGATTTCATCCCCAAAATCCGAAGAGAAAAGCGAGGGATACTTCCTCCTCATCTCTTCCTCAAGCTCCCACGTGGCTTCCTCAACACTACGATGATGCCAAAGAACCTTCACAAGAACCAGGTCCTTCCTCTTCAGCTTCTTAACCCTTATGTCAAGGATCGCCACAGGACCTTCCTCGTAGGTCACATCTTTATCAAGCTCAACCTCAACTGGCTGTATCACTGTTCCCGATTCTAGATGACTTTTCTTCAGCATACTGACATAGAACACTGGATGTAACCTGTGCAACTCTAGAGGCAACTCTAACTCGTAAGCTACTTTACCAACTCGTGTTGTGACTGGGTAAGGCCCCATATACCTGGGTGACAACTTACCCTTCTGACCAAACCTTAGCACACCTTTCCATAGCGAGACTTTAAGATACACTTTGTCTCCTACCTAGAACTCCAAAGGTCGTCGGTGATTGTCTGCATAAGACTTCTGCCTGTCCTGTGCCACTTTCAACTGTTGATGTATCACCTTGATCTTTTATGTTGTCTGCTGCACTAACTCAGGACCCAACAACTGAAGCTCACCAGACTCATACCAGCACAAAGGAGATCTACACTTCCTCCCATACAAATCCTCATAAGGAGCCATGTCGATGCTCCGCTGATAGCTTTTGTTATAAGCAAACTCTATCAAACTAAGATGCATATCCCATCTGCCTAGGAACTGCAAAACACAAGCTCGAAGGAGATCCTCTAAAATCTGAATAGTCCTTTCAGACTGTCCATCTGTCTGTGGTTGGAAGGCAGTACTGAACCTCAATTGCGTTCCCAACACTTTGTGCTACTGTTCCCAGAAATGACTCGTGAACTGAGGACCTCTGTCAGAGACTATTGTCACTGGCACACTGTGCAAACGTACTATCTCATCCACATACACTCGAGCAATCTTTTCTGCTGTATACGTCGTCTTTCCCGGTAGGAAGTGGGCAGACTTTGTCAATCTATCCACTATCACCCAAATGGAATCATGATTTCTAGTTGTCCTGGGTAGACCAACTATGAAATCCATGGTTATATGATCCCATTTCCACTGCGGTATCGGCAAAGGTTGCAACGTACCTGCCGGTTTCTGATGCTCAGCCTTCACTTGCTGACATACCACACATCTTGCTACGAACTCAACTACATCTTTCTTCAAACCGGGCCACCAATACAAGTCCTTCAGAATATGATACATCTTGGTGACACCTGGATGCATAGCATACATCGATGTGTGTGCTTCCTTGAGTACCAACTTCCTCAGCTCATCAACATCAGGAACCACGATCCTATTACGATAGCAGACTAGCCCATCCTCGGACTCATGAAACCTATCATGCATTTCGCTGCCGAACTCTGATCTGATCAACTATACCGCATTATCTGTCTGTTGGGCATCTTTAATCTACTGTCTCAACGTAGGTTTGACTTGCATATGCGCTAAGAGTCCATCTAGCGAGGAAACTTCCATCTGCACATTCATCTGTCGCAAAGAGACAAACATATCCCGCCTTCGGCATACCAGAGAACTCAACTGTGCCTTCTTTGAAGAAGAAGAAGAAGAAGACTTTCTGCTAAGCGCATCAACTACCACGTTCGCCTTACCAAGATGATACTCGATAGTGCAGTCGTAATCTTTGAGCAACTCCATCCATCGATGTTGTCGCATGTTCAACTCTTGTTGTGTACAAATGTACTTCAGGTTCTTATGGTCCGTAAAGATATGGCAAACTTCCCCATAAAGATAGTGTCTCCAAATCTTTAACGCATGAACCACTGCTGCCAGCTCCAAGTCATGAGTCGGATAGTTCTCCACGTGTTTCTTAAGCTGTCGCGAAGCAAAAGAAACCACATGATCCTCCTGCATCAGCACACAACCTAAGCCTTTCTTGGAAGCATCACAGAAAACCACATAGCCCTTTCCAGGCTCTGGCAGGATTAACACTGGAGCACTAGTCAGCTTCTCCTTTAAACTCTGGAAAGCTTGCTGACATTGATCATCCCAGACAAAAGGTACATCCTTTCTTATCAACTTTTTCATTGGCAGCGCAATCGTATTGAAGTCCTTGATAAACCTCCGGTAGTATCCTGCTAAACCCAGAAAACTACGAACTTCTATCGGCGTCTTCGGCTGCTCCCAATCTGCAACGGACTCCACCTTCTTCGGATCTACTTTGACTCCTTCTGTAGATATCACATGACCCAAGAAAGTTACTTCATCCAACCAAAACTCACACTTACTGAACTTGGCATACAACTGGTGTTGGCAAAGAAGAGTCAACGCTCATCAAAAATGTTGCTCATTCTCTTTCCTGTCCCGACTATAGATCAAGATGTCATCTATAAAGACTACAACAAATTGATCTAGAAACAGACGAAACACTCTATTCATCAAGTCCATGAAAGCAGCAGGTGCATTGGTTAATCTGAATGGCATAACCACAAACTCATAGTGACCATACCTCATCCTGAAAGTTGTCTTTGGTATGTCATCCGCCTTAATCCTCAACCGATGATAACCAGACTGTAGATCAATCTTCAAAAATATTGTAGCACCACGCAACTGATCAAACAGATCATCTATCCTCGGCAACGGGTATTTGTTCTTGATTGTGACCTTGTTCAACTATCGGTAGTCTATACACAACTGCATCGAACCATACTTCTTCTTGACAAACAACACGGGAGCACCCCAAGGCGACGTGCTTGGTCGGATGAAACCTTTGTCCAGCAACTCTTGTAACTGCTTCTTCAACTCTGCCATCTCAACTGGAGCCATCCTGTACGGTGTCTATGCAATTGGCTGTGTTCCTGGAACCAAATTGATTTCGAAATCAATCTCTCGGAGTGGAGGAACACTAGGAAACTCCTCAGGAAACACATCTGCAAACTCCCAGACAACTGGCATCTCTTCGAGGCTAGGACCTTTTGCCTTTGTGGCCATGACGGTATCCACCACATGAGCTAAGAACGCCTCACATCCTTGTCGTAATAGCTTATCTGCCACCATAGCTGATACCAAACATGTCAGAAGAATCTTCCTATCTCCTTGGAAGATCCACTTCTCTCCAGCATCATCAAACACTACCTACTTGGATCCACAGTCCAAAACAACCTTATACTTCTCTAAGGTATCCATCCCAAGGATAACATCGAAACCATGCATATCAAGTGGTATAAGATCCACTTGAATGCGGTGTCCCGAGAAGGACAAGACACAATATGGACACTCTTCTCGAAGAAATGAGGAACCATCAAGAGGGGTTTCTAACAACAAGCTATCCTTCTTACGACTAACAGGTAAACGACAGTTCTCAAGCATATTATAGGTGATAAAAGAGTGCGTATCACCCGGGTCAACCAGAACAGATATAAAGCAAGAAGAAGACATATCAGAATGAAATAACTCCATCTGACCTGTCACTACTCGTGGGTTGACTATCGTCTCCGGCTGATTCATAGCATAGAATTGAGTCATTGCTTGCTGTCCACGACCTCTGCTTCCTTGAGTAGACGATCCAGCTTGAGACACTTGACCACGTCCTCATCCTCTGCTACCACTGGGCTACTATCGATCCGATCCTTGATGATTCTGCCTCAGCTGCTGCGTCACTTCAACATCTCTATTTGGGCAGTTGAACCTCCAATGCCCGATCTAACCACACAGATGGCATGCTCTATCGTCAACTCGTGGCTTAGATGGCCCTGTTATTGCCACGGAAGTCGTACTATGTGCCTTGGATGGTGAAGAAACATAACCTCTTCCTCTACTCGGAGACCACTGAGGCGATCCACCAGAACCTCTCATCACTAATGGTGCTGCAAACCTTGGCTTCTTGAAGCCACCAAACCTCTGACCCTGGAACTGAGCAGGTTTCTTCTTAGCCATAGACTCTCTCTTCTCCCTAACTGATCGTTCGATCCTCCGGACAGATTCCACAAATGTAGCAAACCTCTCTCGATTCCCCAATGCAGACACAGATGTTGTCAGCTCAGCACTCAGACCCTTCTCAAAATGTCTGATCTGTTCCTCATCTGTCGCTGCCATGTGAGGACAAAACCTCAGCATATCCATGAACTTGGCCTCGTACTCGGTGATGTTCATCGTTCCTTGTCGTAGGCTCTCAAAATGACTGATCTTCTCATCCAGATACGTCTTTGGGAAGTATCTAGTGACGAACTCACGCTGTAACACCTCCCAACAGATCACCTCACCAGGCTGCTTCTCTTCCTCGATGGTCCACCAGTGGCCAACACTACCTTTCAGAAGGTGGACAGCGTGCTTTACTTTGTCTGCTTTGGGGATGTCAAAGATCCGGAAAGCCTTCTCAAGACTTGTCAGCCACAGATCTGCATCCACTGGATCATCCGTTCCAGCATAATCTGAAGCTCCGACTCGGCGAAGCCGCTCGAAGGTCTTCCCAATACCCGATGTTTCACCATGGGGAGCATGTGCTCGCAGAGGAGGCACTGGAAATCTCTCAACCATGAGATTCATCGTAGCCATCATATGCCCCATAAGCTGTTGGTAGGCAGGATGTTCAAGAATGGCTGGGTCAGGTTAGGGGACCTCAGGCACCCGATCTTCATGTGCCTACCCAAAAGCTCCATCAACAGATGCAACATCACTGTGCTCAGGAGCATATTCTTCATGGTTTCCAGACATCTTGGCTTTTCTTCCACTGAGGGAAGAAGAAGTTGTAAGAAAACCTAGAAAACTCATAAGAACATACTCAACCCAATCCTAAATCCATGTAGACTCAGCGAACCTAGAGCTCTGATAACAAAACTTGTGGCAACACATCCCACTATCACACAGACAGCGAGGTGTTACGCAAAAATGTGCGGAAGTCACCATAACCACAGATTACCAAAACATGGGTTAATTAAAATCGGTTGCGGAAAAGTGATAACCTGGGAAACTATTACATTACAGTCCTCATCCTGCAAGGAAGCAAGTTACATATACATATACAAGATATGATACGTGTCCACAACTTACAGGAACAACTGTCTATCCATCACATGAGTTCACCACCTGTTCATATACATAAAGGCCCACATCCGGCCAGCAGTAGGATATACAAAACATCAACGATCACACATCGTGAAACAACGGCAAAACACCTCTAAGGACTTGAGAGTACAGGGATGACTCTAGACTTTACTAAAAAACATCCAAAACAGCAGCATGTCCAACGCTTTCCTTCTACTGCTCTTCTTGCTGCTCGGCCGCAACTCCGCGACCACCACCACGTCTAGCTTGACCACCTAAAAAGGGTGTAAACCAGCGGGGTGAGACAATCGAACATTGTCCCAGCGAGAAACATAACTCCCCGCCAAAACTACAAAACCTCAGATATGTATAAATCAACTAACTGATAAAAGGTATAAAAGAGAAGTTATGAAATAAAGCTGTCTATGCCTAGCAACTTATCAGATGTAATCAAATATTACTTGTGAAACATGATTAACAAGATGAGATATATAAGTTCTACTACATATGAAGAACATATAAGCAACAACAAGATATAATAGAGTTGACTACACAAACAAGGCCTCAATCAATGTTTTGTGTTTGTCTTAAGCAGTAATACTATTCGGTTGAATTACGTATTATTATGCCCTGAGGAAGTGAGCCATGCCGCTCAAATCCAACCTTCGGTTATGAAACCCAAGTCGGTGCCATACAAGGTCAATGGAAGAGCCGGACTCCACGACCTTGCCCCTCGTGGTCAGTGCACGAGTACAACACGAGCAGGACTGCAGTCTCATGATGAAGTGGTCTTAGCCACAGGGTTAGGCTACCATCTTCCTAGCCCGACTCGGTACAGGTCTCGACGCTAGTGAAACTGAGCCACAGGCATGTTCACCGTGCTCTGAGCCATGAACGCATTCATGCTCCTCATATCACATATCCTGAGCCATGGGCCTGTTCACCATGCTCTTCACATATATGGGCTACGGGCCTAAATCCTCACCTTGGAGTCTACAACCGAAGTTGTACTCTTACCTCCTCAGTTTAGGCTAGGAGCAACCTCGCATATTCAACAATATGCGCTCCGAGTAATCCCATAGGAGAACCCATTTCACCATCACCAAATTCCTGACGATGATGGATCTATGGCCAGGGAAACTACATGATATATTCCACTGTGATTATTTAGTATCTTTTAGATGGATTGCAAGATTCAATCAAGTTATATAACATGCAAGATATAACAGAAAGTAAACAACATAAACTCAACATTATGCTATTATTGTAATCACATCAACCTGATCCATCTCAAGGATCATCACATACCATGGGATCTCAATCCCTCATCATGTATTACCACTGCCTCTCAAGGCTCGCATCACGGGACAAACACATCATACATGCAATCTCATCAACCTGAGTAATTATCAAAGTGATGTTACTCATCACATATTTCTCATAGCCTGTTCTTGGCTAATCATCACCTGAATGGTTAGGGTATACAATAATCATAGTTTCAACATAAGGACTATGCTTACCATCATGAGATGACATTCAAGATGCTATACTTATCAATTATACATCAACTGGTGATCATGTGCACAAGACACATTATTAAGCAACTATTTATGTACTTATCCTTATCTCATAATTATATAGATAATCAAGATGATTACTTAATGTATGTTGTCATGTCAGATATGAAGGACAAGCTTTACCATTATCATCACCATTATCACTACCCTTATATAAGCAAGGAGTCACCGTCGTTTTAAGCAAGGACATATATATAACAGCCTACTTCCATGTAACGTGACATCCTCACCATATGTGCTACATCCATCACTAGAGGTACCAGGATCCTCACTAAAAGAGGTGTATCGAGCCACCTACCCTCACCAAAGAACAACAACCATAGCCCGCAACGCTGCGTTGCTACTAAAGCAAACCATCTTGCAACGGGGTGTCGCATGACATGGGAGTGTATGTCGGGCACTCCACACATATCGGGCAACGCCCGTCACCACCAGGCCTGTCGTCCGACACAAGGGAAGTGTGACGTCCATCACACACCACACAGCAACGCCCGTCACAGGGGCTATCGGCCAGGTCAGCCCACTAGGGATAACAATCAAGAGAGAGAACTCATCCACATATCGTGCAACAACCTGGTCAAGGCCTAACGGCCGACACGAAGAAAAGGAAGAGTTGTGACACCCGTCACAAGAACAAAGGGTGTCGCCCGACACCACAACATAACATATCGGCCGACACACAACCTATCGTCCAACACTCACACATGATCGTCTTCCTCCTCAAGCACAAGGTACTCAAAACCCTAGAGGTTCAAGGAGATGGCTCACCTCAATCAACTAAGAAAGAGGGGTCTTGCACACCACCTATCACCCATCGGGCAGCACAAACACCAACCCAAGCTCACCCTTCTAGTCCATGGTGAGAGGAGAGTGTTGCTCAAGCAAATAGAACACAAGCTCACCTCAATCGACTATGAAAGAGGGGTGTTGCTCATGAGACTAGAAGCTTAAACTCACTCCTCTAGACCAAGGAGAGAAAGGAGTATTGCTCACCAAAAACTACCAAGAGGATCGGCCAGACAAGGGTACTAAGCAAGATGTAAAAACTAACAACAACATATAAGCAAGAAAGGAGGTAATGTAGCTAGGGTTAGAAGTTATGCAACCCGCCTTAAGCTCCAAGCTCCAAAGAAGAAGAAGAGCTCCAAGCTTCAAGGGATGTCGACCACCACTTGCTCCTTTAAGGGGTGGGGTGTCGGCCGACACAAGCAAGGAAGAAGGGAGTGTCTTCACTCAAGTTGGAGAAGGAAACTAAAGGATCAAAGGAACTCAAAGCAAGGGAAAGAACCACCTATATAGAAGGAAAGGGAGGAGGAAACAAGGTAAAGCATGGCAAGGTGTCTCCCACCTAGGGATACTTGTCCTAGAGCTCAAGCCACCTACTCTAGCAAGCCTTATACACTTGTCCAAGGTCATTGCCACATGCATGCATCAAGCTCTAAGTGTCCACTAGTGGTGACACAAACGAGGTCAAAACTGGGTCAAACACCATGGGAGACACAACACTTGCACCATGGGCGACACAACAAGGCTCCATGGGTGACACACATCCATGTTGGCCGACACACTCACCTCTAGGTCGACACACACCTCTCTTGGGCGGCACAAAGCGCAACCAAGCCCAAACAAGGCACCTCACGGCCCAAACAAGCTCAACAAGGCCCAAAAGAACTCAAGCAATGGGCCCAAGCCTTCCTCTTAACCTTAGAGGAAGAAAAGAGAGAGAGAAACACCTCACAAGGTGGCAAACTTGCCCACAAAACCCTAAACTTGGGTTATTTGCAAGTAGTACCTCCAACTCTCAACAAAGCACAACCAAACCCTAATAACCACTAAAGGTGATTAGCAAGCACCAAAGCACCAAGGTTAAGCAAAACAAACAGGGTAAGCCCTAAACGAAGGTTAGGGTCCTTACAATTAGCATCATCTAGCTCATCATTTTACAGTTAGAGTTAGATTCTAAAATTCATCTACTAATTCTCATCTTTTCCCTTCATTTTATATTCATTAGTCTCAACTTCTTTCATTTCATGTTTATTACATTATTGGAATCAATCATTCTTAATACACTTGATGTAAAATGCTTCTATTGTCATTAACATCCATCAAAGTCCAATTTAATGTATTTCATTCAATTTGGGTTAAGACACGTGAAACTAAAATAAAAAGATTAAAGACTTCATCATATTTGTTGGAAAGGTATGCCCAGATAGCCAATCATATGATGATTGACATGGCATGTAGATAAAGGATTTGATTAATAATAATGAAGACAAGCTTCCAATTCATTATGGTTTCACTCAGTTATGAGATAATGAGGAAACATTATGCACGTTTAAAGAATGACAAATACTCAATGACGTATGTTTTCAAATACAAGACTTGCACAACGAGATCATATGGATGCTAAGAGTATGTACATTCTTATTATGTCCCTAGTCAATTGTTACTATGGTAGGAAGATAGACACTGGTAACACATAAGATCGGATTGTGGGTTGCTTGATGACAGAATCCCATTAGTCATGATATGGCATATCAAACCAAGCACACAAATACATGTTATGGAATAGTGTATCAGACAGATCCACCTTGAGAGTGATACATGGAAAGTATCATTAGTGGTCATAGTAACCTATTATAGTGAAGGTGGTGATTGTGGTTCTTAGACCTGAAGTCACTACACTCATTACATGTCATTCAGTATACTTCGACATCATCAAGCATAATCTTGAAATAAGGGTTGCAATAAAGGTGATGATTGGGTAGTTGTGACACATGGGGACTGACTGTAAGTGATGTAGTTGGGATTTCTCCCTCCTACTAGAGTTTGATATCATGTCCACTTGATAAGTGAGACTGATAAATGCATGTGCATGCACATGTTAATTAATATATGATATTGAGGTCACATATATCTTAGACAGTCTGTTCTTGGTTCAAGGAACATGGATTGAACATTGAGAGGATGACAATTCCATGCCTTAAGTTCATTCCAGATATCAGAAACAAAAGAATTATACAATCACTACAACACCTTATATGGATTGTAGGTTCAAGTTGCTCTCCAACTTTCCATTCACTTGGGTAACACTGACTAGGTAGGACTCTCTGCTTGTGATGTCATAAGTTAGTTATGGACATTCACTACCAATGAGATATGGGACTTATAGGGTCACACACATATATAGGAACTCATATAGAAGAGGAGTTTAATCTTGAATGATGATTGAATTACTCAAGTGTTTAGGTATTCAACATGTGCAACAAATCAACTGAATGGACTGCCAACAATCATCTCACCAAGTCAGACAGTCGTTTTGAGTGCCAACTGATCAACTCACCCAGTGAGACAGCTATTTGGAGTGTCAGGTTGATTGGAACTGAATTGGCTGAACTTGTGTGTGAATGGAGCACCAACCGATTGGCTCACTGGGTGAATTGATTGACTCATGTGAGTGAGACAACTAATTCACCTGGTGAACCGATTGGCTCAGTTGTTCCGAATTAAGGTTCTAGTAGCTTTCTGAAATTCATGAGAAAGATTGCTTGTTTCACTTGTTCAATTTGATTGGTACACGAATTAATGTTTGCATTAATTAGAAATGATTTTTCCAAATTCATGTATGATTAGGAAATAGGTGAAACAACCGATTCGGGTTGTGAACTGACTGTTTCGCATGTGAACCGACTGGTTCGGTTGCCAACCACCCATTTTGGGATTCACATGTTGCAAAAATTCAAAATATTCCACTCCCTTCCACTCCAACAGATTGGGATCCCAAAACCTAACCCCATATAAATAGAGGGGTACTGGGGGATTCCCATAACACAACTCAATTGCCTCTGACAATTGTTGTCCTCTCTGGTTGTGGTAACCAATAGAGAGCTTGAGAAAGTCCTACCGGCTAAAGGGAGGAATATAAAGGGAGAAACAATTGTGGGAGAGCAAGCTGGTGACTAGTACACCAACGGGAGGGACAATTTATTGTCTATTCTACTAGAATAAAAGGAGTTCTAGTGAGTCTATGTGGACTTCCCTAGAGTTGAGGAGGTGGTTGTCTGCTGCTAGGAGGACAACGTCATCCAACAGTCAGTGGCAAGACCATGGGCTATTGCAAATGTTGTTTGAGTCTACTATTTGTGGTGAAGACCATGAGCTGCACAAACACCATCCAAGAAAAACTAGAAGATAGTTGCATTGCAAAGAGTTATAAACACTGGACTTGCTCCAAGACCAGGAATAAAGTCATTAAACCATCTTTCCTTTTTCATAGTATTTGACGCGATCTTGTTGTTATGGGGAATACATATAGATTTTTTTTGTTTTCTTTTCCTTTCTTTGTGCCCATATTTCACAACAGTGGTATTAGAGCCTAGTCAAATTATTGTGTTTTGGGATAATCGATATGATCATATTTTTGGTTTTATTTTTTATTTATTGCATATGATGTGAATATGTAAACTGTCACATATGCATACCCGATCAAAGACCACATAACCCCAAACTAATATATATAGATATATGCAATTTACATGCATCGCCATAGAAATGGTTTTGATGGTGGATGTATAGCATGGTTATGGCCAATAACCTAATATTTGTGTGTAGTTGGATGGTTTGGTTTTATTTGTATTTTATCTTGGTCTACATGTCGAGCATATACCTCGATATTCCCAATGTAAAGTTCATTCTTTCCTACATTTTCTCCCCTCGAATGTAACTCGATATTTCTCATTACAATGTAATAAGTTTAGTAGTAATAGGTTACTTTCCTTTATTACAACGATGAAGATGACAATCGACGTTAGGCGAGCCGATCATTTCACAAGACGAACCGACCAATTAGAGGACCAAGGAGGATAGACTCCGGGAGCAGGCAGATCGTCTAGAGGTGTCCAGACATCAGTTGGACAGGAGGCCAGACTATCATTTTAGGAGACCAACTGACCGGCCAAGAGGTGAGACGACCGGTTCAAGAGTTGAATCGATCAACCCAGATTGGCAAGCACAGATCTACACCAACAACAAGTTTATACATATGATGTGATGATTGGACTAGGTGGTAGTAATTCCTTGTGGCTCCAAGGAATTACAGTAGACATGGCCATAACCATCGCTTCGATTTATATTGCATGTTTACATTGTGGGATATAGCATGTATATGATGTGTACTATATATGTGGTGATTGGAGACATTATATGTATATATAAGGTATATAAATCCCTCAATCAAACATATTAAGTCTAATATGGTTTCCATCAGTGGAACACATGCAAAGCTTGATCGGACCGGTGGGCCTTCTACCTCCACGCGACATTGCTCCGTCAGGCTTTTGCCCATTATGGAAAGCAGCAACTCGTAAACCACCTAAGAAAGAATATATATTATTAGACCGATACCCTGACATAAGAAGTGTTATAAATGTGTACATGTTGAGTACACTAAACCCTTTTTGTTATATAAAGGAAGATTGTTGATTTTGATTTCCCTATTGGTTTCTATATAGGGAAGAAATGATGAGAACTAGAATTTGAATTCTGTTCAATATTCTTATAAATGCTCTATATTGTTCTTACCTCTATGAAAGAAGAAGAGGTATAGAAGAGATGTCTGGATAAAATCCAGGTATGTTAAATCTTATGTTTATGATGATATGAAAAGCAAGGAATATGATAGCATGTAAGTGCATACTACCTAATCTCAATACTTATATACCCTGGCCAGGTATATGATTATTGAAGATAAGGCAAGTATGAAACTCTTAGATTGTTATCTTTTTTATTACTCTGATCAAGTAGTCATTCTGAAACAATCTAGAGAGTATAATGAGACAAAACGGAAAAGCTATGTGAACATTCCCAACTAAAAGGAAAAGCAATGTGAACATTCCCAACTAAAAGGAAAAGCTATGTGAACATTCCCAACCAAAAGGAAAAGCTATGTGAACATTCCCAACCAAAAGGAAAAGCTATGTGAACATTCCCAACCAAAAGGAAAAGCTATGTGAACATTCCCAACCAAAAGGAAAAGCTATGTGAACATTCCCAACTAAAAGGAAAAGCTATGTGAACATTCCCAACTAAAAGGAAAAGATATGTGAACATTCCCAACTAAAAGGAAAAGCTATGTGAACATTCCCCACCAAAAGGAAAAGCTATGTGAACATTCCCAACTAAAAGGAAAAGCTATGTGAACATTCCCAACAAAAAGGAAAAGCTATGTGAACATTCCCAACTAAAAGGAAAAGCTATGTGAACATTCCCAATTAAAAGGAAAAGCTATGTGAACATTCCCAACAAAAAGGAAGAGCTATGTGAACATTCCCAATTACATAGAGTTTTCTAAGTGAATTATCTATGTTAGATATATATGTTTTTCCTTTTGATAAGTATTCTTGAGTGATTATTGAAGTATGTTCTTTTATGCTTCTTCCTTTCAATGATATGGACATCATATGTTAGGGGTTTATGCTCTGCATAAACATTGATGTGGTTGAACTAATGAAAGGAACTATGTGTGAATTACAGAATCCATGATATCTTCATGATATTAAGGTATTATTTGGGGCCTTGAGGGCATGATTAATGAACAATCTGTCCCTCCTTTTCTTGGGATTTCGAGGACGAAATCCTTGTTAGGGGTTTATAATTTGTAACATCCCTGACCTGGGTTATGAATTAACCCTAGATTGTTTTGCCTAATAAGGTTAAGTAGATTCTTAATCTTATCTTGGGAAAATTAATTAGGCCTCATAAGAAACTTATGTTTCAATTTTGGTCCTCTTTGAGCAATGTTGAAGCAATGTTTGCTTATTTTGGATTAAAGTGCAAATTACCCAAGTCGAGGGGTTAAATTGCAAATGTTGCATGGTAATATGTTACTCTGATGTTGAGACATCATAAGAATGAATGTGATGTAGTGGTATGGTTTCCACAAGCTTGGGCACCAAGATTAAGCTTGTAAAGCAATCCTTGTGCATTAAAACCCAGTTTTGGTGTAATGTGCAATTTACCCAAAACCTAGGGTTCAATAAGCAAATTACCACTTCAATAAGGTCCCTAATTTTTCTTGGAATCATGTATAGCAAATAAAATGAGATGGGTGCCTCATTTGAATTAAGTTGGAGGAGAGAGAATCTTGATATTAAAATAATCAAGATTAATGCCTAATTGAAACCCTAATTTGATTTAGGGCAAAAATGAATAAAAATAATTGAAGGGCTTTCAACCAAAATGTTTTGGGTTGATTTTGAATAAGGATGGACATTCCTTTGCCAAGATAAGGAACGAAAATATCCTAAGTAGGTGAAATTCCACTCACCTTATTATAAGAAAAAGAAAACCCACTCACATATGGATATTAATATAATAAGCATTAAGGTGCTTAATTTGATTTTCTTTAAATCAAGGATAATGAAGGAGAATTAAAGGAAAAGTAAGGTGCCTCGTCCTTAAGGGATTTGAGGGGGAAGAGGCGGCCATATTTTTGGAATTTAATGCATTTTAATAATGCATTTTCTCTCTCATCAATTTCCTTATAAAAGTGCCTTTTTCAAGCCAAATGAAGGGCTATTTCGGATTTTCTTCTTTCCCTTGCTTGCAAAACCGACCAAGGAGCTAGGGAGGAGCAGGGAGCACGTCCCCAACCTGTGGGTGAGCCCTTGACCTTCGTTATCCTTGATTTCATGGTGGAAATCAAAAATAAATCATGGATTCCTTCTTATTTTGATCTCCTCTTCAACCCTAGCCAACTTTTGCAATCAAAAGCTTGAGGACGAGCCTAGGGGGAGTTGCTAGATCTTCATCCACCATTAATGGCGTGAGCTTGGAGCTTTGGAGCTCAATTGGAGGCGGGTTTTATAACTCAAACCCTTAAACATTGCTATTGCATCAATTCTCTATGCTTTGTTGATTGATTTCTTCAATTTGATACACTCTTGTTTCTTTGCTGCAATTTCCATCAAGAACGGTTGCTGTTCTTGGTTGTTCGAAGGAAGGGGATGATGACATCATCCTATATGCTTATCCAAAGAAAATTACCAAGAAAAACCGTTTTTATAGCTACTCCAAATCGTTTTAATTTGATTGGCTATGCGGTTTCAGCAAACCGTTTAAGGCAAACGGTTTGAGACCGTTTGGGAGCAAACGGTTTCAAGACCGTTTGAGATGGTTGACCAAGCGTTGACCGTTTGGGAATTTTGTTCCTAATTATGTAGGCTGATAACCCTCCAAATTTGAGGGATTAACTCCACAGGAATCGAGAGTTGAAGGCCAATCAATTAGGCAATCGAATTGAATTATGTGCTGATTTTCAACCTGATTAACTTGACCTGGTTGAGCAAACGGTTTCAAGACCGTTTGCGATGGTTGACCAAGCGTTGACCGTATGGGATTCCTGTTCATAATTATGTTTATTAATAACCCTCCAAGTTTGAGGGATTAACTCTAAAGGAATCGTGAGTTGAAGCCTAATCAATTAGGGAAACCTAATTGGATTAAGTGCTGATTTTCAATCTGATTTAATTGAACTT
This sequence comes from Alisma plantago-aquatica, assembly GCA_963693085.1. Classification (NCBI taxonomy): domain Eukaryota; kingdom Viridiplantae; phylum Streptophyta; class Magnoliopsida; order Alismatales; family Alismataceae; genus Alisma; species Alisma plantago-aquatica. Next base: position 106,457,988 of record OY856412.1, on the reverse strand, counting down.
TTTAGGCAAACGGTCTCAAGACCGTTTGAGTGCGTTGACCAAGCGTTGACCGTTTGGGATTACTGTTCCTTATGATGTGATATAATGACTCACCAAATTTTATGGATTAATTCCAAACGAGTCATGAGTTGAAGGCTAATCAATTGGGCTAACCCTAATTGAAATCAATGCTGAAATCACAATGAGCTAATTTGAGATTTTGGGTTGATTAGCCCAAACGGTCTCAAGACCGTTTGGGGGATCATCCAAACGGTCTCAAGACCGTTTGGGGTCACCTCAAGACCGTTTGAAGGTCTGGGGTCAAGTATAGTTGACTAATTGAAGGTCCAAAGGTACCAAATCATACTGCAACTAAATGATGATTTGTTGATCAACTCGATAGACCAATCCATGATGAGTTTTCACTAAAATCCAAAGGTTGGATGGGCAAACGGTCTCAAGACCGTTTGGAGCTCATCCAAACGGTCTCAAGACCGTTTGGTGGTCACCCAATACCGTTTGGAGGTCTAGGGTTGAGTATAGTTCAGTGGTTGAAGGTCTAAAGATATCAAGTTGATCTGCAATAGATTGCTGATTTGGTGAGCACTTCAATGAACCAAACCCTAATTAGATTGCTTGGATTGGAGTGATATGATGGGAAAACGGTCTCAAGACCGTTTGGAGCTCATCCAAACGGTCTCAAGACCGTTTGGTGGTCACCCAAGACCGTTTGGAGGTCTAGGGTTGAGTATGGTTAGGTGTTTGAAGGTCTAAAGGTACCAAGCTGTTATACAATGCAATGTTGATTTGGTGATCAATCCAATGCTCCAAACCTTAATTGGATGGCTTGGATTTGAGTGATATGATGGGAAAACGGTCTCAAGACCGTTTGGAGGTCATCCAAACGACCTCAAGACCGTTTGGGGTCAGGTCATACCCAACTTGGATGATGGTTCAATGGTTTCAAAGCAACTAGTCTTACATTGATTAGTGTTGTTGAATCATCGATTCCAAACCCTAATTCAATTGAATCAAACCCTAATTGATGACCAATTGAGGGTTAATTAAGGGTCAAATAAGTTGAAGGTTGACCTATTTAAACTCAATTGAAGTATGGGTATAGGTACAATTGATGATTGGTTCCATAAATTCAATGATTGAAGGAATCAACATTGAAAACCCTAATTCAATTGGATACCTTATGTCATTGAAGGTCCAATGGATCAAACCTTTTTGAAAACCTAATGTGATTAGGTGAGAGATACCTTTAATGGTACTAGTCATTAATGCATAACAAATGCATGGATCCAATACATGATGTAAACCCTAATTGAGGCCGATTTCATGTATAGCCCTATTAAGAGGTTGCCTACATGTGAAATCACTAATAAGGATGAATAGTAAACCCTAATTCCTTTGGATACCTTATGTAATGGAGGTCCAATGTGATGATGAATGTACTATTGATCCAATGATGGTTAGTAATGATAACCAATGAAGGAACAAAGGTTAAAGCCCTAATAGTACCTAAGTGATTATTGTCAATTAAGGGATGAACCCTAATTGCTGATAAGATCAATGACTTGGTACACTATGTAAATCATAGTTGTATGTACTTGATTGAAGGGTTGATATGACCTAATCAAGTTGAGATGATGATAGAATGAATTCATATATGAATATGATTCATGTGGTGATTAAGGGCATGATCCTTAAAGTAGAGAGATCATGAAACCCTAATCATGAACATAAACCCTAATCGTCAGGGTTATTGAGTTGAAACCCTAGTTGAGGGTGTATCATTGTAAACCCTAGTTGAGGGTGTATCCTTGTGAAACCCTAGTGGAGGGTGTATCATTGTGAACCCTGGTTGAGGGTGTATCCTTATAAATCCTAGTTGAGGGTGTATCATTGCGATTGTTTATAGGTAACTTTATAATAAAGCCATGCCTTAAACTAAGATAAGTCCATATCATGTGAGATAGCTGGACAATTCTAATGTGTGGCCTATGCATTATATGCTAAGGGTGAGTATTTTGTGATGGAATGTATTAAGAGGGGAAATACCTTAATACAAGACAAAGTTGGTTAACTCAAGAGGGTCTGAATTAATGAGAAATGGGGAACCCTAACCCTAATTTGGGGAAAAGGGAATGATAAGCCCTAATTGATGGTAAACCCTAACCCTGGTAAGGGAATAGTGGTGTTACCCTATATTGCATGATGTGTTGTGAACTTGATAAGTCTATTATCATGTGTGACAATCATGCAGGTCTCATGAGTTGATGATCATAGCCAGGTATGAGCTATGATGTTTATTTGATAAGAATTGATTGGCCATATGTGCCATTATGTTTTTGTTACTAAGAAAGAAGTAAAAAGATGAGTTGGGCTTGTAAGCCTTTGTTTTAAGTTGTTGCCTAGTGAGAGGTGACAAGATGTGAATGGCCTTGTGCACCATGTGAATAAAGTTGTTGCCTAGTGAGAGGTGACAAGATGTGAATGGCCTTGTGCGCCATGTGAATAAAGTTGTTGCCTAGTGAGAGGTGACAAGATGTGAATGGTTTTGTGAGCCATGTGAATAAAGTTGTTTCCTAGTGAAAGGTGACAAGATGTACAGTGTTCTGATGAGCTATGTGTGATGGAAATCCAAATCCTGGTAAAGGATTAAGGGTAATACCCTTGAATTATTAATACATTGTTTTGCATGGTATTGATAGATAATTGATGTACTACTATTATATGTGCTAACCATGCAGGTATTATGAGATGATGAGCATAGTCAGGTATGAGCTATGATGTAATATTAGTTTGAATTGTTAATTGGGCCTTGTGTTCCATAATATACCTTGTGCCTGGTAAGAGGTGGCAAGAGAGTTAATGTGCATCAAGTGCCATGATGGATGCTTGTGTAGCAAGTATCATACTTACCTTGGTCAAATGACCTAAAGGTGTTAGTTACCTGAGAAAGAGGTAACAGTGCTCAAGTGATGAACAAAGGGTTTGAATACCCATGAATTCATGGTTATGGTATTGAAATTGTGAAAGGATGAGAAAAACCCAGTGGTGAAGTGAGGGATTAAGATCTCAACACTTAAGAAGAGAGTATGGCTACGGGCCATGACTCCACATTGATAATGCCAGGCTTTAGATATATGATCTAAGCCTGAAGAAAGTTAATGCAGTGGTAATGATTCTGTTGTTTGAATAGATGTTATACATGTTCTTCCTATTCATTAAAGGATAAGTGACATGTTAATTCTATCAAGTAATAACTGCAATGCTTCTGATATAGAATAATGTTCTAATCTGTTAGACATTAAAATATTTGCTGTCAAATAGATATGATTCTCATGTTCATATTCATCTTCTCAAGTTGCAATAATAATGTTTCTGGCGGAGAGTTATATCTCTCGCTGGGGCAATTTTTATAATTGTCTCACCCTCGTGGGAACCACATTTTTAGGTGGACGCGGACGAAGAGACAGGAATCCTTCAGGAGGTGAAGGACAACAATAGCAGCAGCAGGGACAGCAGTGAAGTCTCAGGTGGAGACATTGGCTGTCATGTCATGTTCAGATGTATATAAAGTCCTATGTGTCGTCTCTGTACTCTCAGGTCCTCGGAGTAGTAGTTAGTGATTTCGAGATTTTGGCTTAATGCCTCGAGGGTTTTATACTACCTGTGTATAGTTAAGACAGAGTAGTTAATGTTTGCATTCCTCGAGAAGCAAAAGTACATGAGATGTATATATATGAACCAGGATGTAAAGCTTTACTTTGGTTCTGAATGAAAGGGGTTTTCCTGTGAATGGATCTCTTTGCAAAAAGTTTTAATTTTTAAGTGATTTTTGCTAATCCGCTTTTAGTGATTGCTTCCGCTTAGTTAATAATGTTTTTTCCGATCGACGTTGTTACACTATGTCCTGGAGATGCCAGAACCAGAGTAGCCACCTCAAAATGCACCCAGGGCTGAAAAGGATGCTTACAAGAAGCATACTAAATATTTTATGGATGTTGAGTCTCTGATGCTATGCTCCATGAACTATGAGTTGCAAAGGCAGCAGGAGAACATGGATGTGATTGAGGTAGTCATACATTTCAAGAATATGTTCCAAGATCAGGCAAGACAAGAGAGATATGATGTCTCCAAGGCACTGTTCAAATGTAATATGGAAGAATGAGATCCATTAGGTCCTAATGTGCTCAAGCTCATTGGGTATGTGGAGAACCTTTCTATATTGGGATTCCCCTTGGGTCAATAATTGGCCATTGATGTGATTCTGCAATCTCTTTCAGATTCTTATAGTCAGTTTGTCATGTACTACAACATGAACGACTTTGACAAAATGTTGATAGAGTTGTTGGGCATGTTGAGAACAACTGAGGGACAGATGAAGAAAGACAATCCCAAGTATGTGATGAAGATCAACAAGACAAAGAGGAAGTCTAAAGGCAAAGGCAAAGCTAAGAAGGGTTCTATAGCTAGCCAGAAGCCCAATCTTCAGATCTCAAAGCAAATGAAGGTGTAAAAAAAAGAGGAAAATGTCACTATTGTCAACAACCTAGACATTGGAAAAGAAATTTTTCTCTCTAGTTAGAGGAACTAAATAAGAAGAAGGAAGGCATTGAGGCCTCCACTTCAGGTATAAATGTTATAAGATAAATCTGATTACTTCTTCATTTTGGTATTTGATACCAAATAGAGACCTGACATACTTGATGCGCAAGATGTGATAAGAAGTAAAGGCCCTCATGAGATGACAAAGATGGACAAGGAAGAGCAAGAATTTTGGAATCTTTAGTCTACATTTAAATTTGTCTTAGCCCAATGGGCACGTAATAAAGTTACTAGAATTGCTATTTCATTAAGCCCAGAAAATAGAAACATTTACTGTAGGCATCTTGTATGACAAGATTGATGAATCAATGAAGTAAGATATTAATATTTCTATTTCAAAAGATGTGTTCTTGCATGGCAATGCCCAAATATATCTAATGATCTTTATTTTGAATGAATCTTGGATAACTTTTTCAACATTAATACCAAAGGATTATAATTGATAACTTAAGATTATCATTAGCAATAGTCACATTGGATGTATATATAAGAAATTCATATCTAGAAAACATATTGATATTAATCTAGACTCCCTTGGTTATTGAACCTTGCGAAATATGCAATTCTTTCCTGTACATAACATGACATAACATCCTTCACTAGAAGTAGGGGGAGGATAAATCTTCCATCAGAACTCATACATGTGATGCTTAAAGATCTTATGGAATGAATGCTATAAATAATTACTCATACTTTGTTTCATTTACCGGTAATATGATGATATGTACTCAGTAAAATAGAAACATAAATCTCTTGAAGTGTTCAAGGAGATAAATGAAGTATAACTTTGATGCAAGTAGTTGAGATCAAATGTTGAAATACTTTGCATCAAGATCTTGAGAATCTTTAGGGAAGAATTGTGATAATGTATCACATCTCAAATCCATCTGAACATGATGATGTGTCTGAATGAAGGAATTATGCCATGATGGATCATGGTATAATTATCAATTAATCCTATCTTCTTATATCCTTGTAAATATATACCTATAACTAAATAATGTACCATTTGAATGGTTTATTAGACATAATAAATGATATGATTTTGGAATGTCCCAATATGTCTAAAGGATTTAAATGTACATTAAGAAAGTAGTTTCTTGAAAAGGTTTATCCACAAAGAATAATTGTTGAATGTTACTATTAATCCCAATCCAATAACAAAAATGTTTGTTGAGAGGATAACTAAGTTCCAAAAGAATCAATGGGAGTAAAAGTAGAACTCAAAATATACAAGATTAACAAAGAGGTACAATGAGAACTAAGAGAATCACAAGTTGTTGTGGAACTCTCATGTTCAGCATTTCACACATAACAAAATAGTTCTAGTAGAACACATATGAAATTGAGGATTGAAAATCCAACACCTCAGATAGGTTGCTAATCAGCTAGAAACTATAGAGTGCCATAATTTGCATAATTATGGAGTCCATATAAACTAACAAGGCATGACCTTGATAGTACTACCTGAGGGGTAAAACCCAAAAGGTGAAGATAGGGTCTTGTGTCAAAGACCTACATGGATAACATAAAAGGACAAATTGATTGGAAAGTTTTTCAAACCAATTCAAGTTGTTGAACATGATAGAAATTCCTTTACCAATTGTCAAGCTTATTGTACTAGTTAAAATATAATAAAAGATTTAGAATATGAAGATAAAACCATATTACTTAAAGGGAATACATCATAGGATGTGTATTGTGACACAACCTAAAAGGTTTTACACCTTCAAGAATGCAAATAAAGTCTATAAACTACAAAGTTCAATCTGGGATTGAAATAAGCATCTCAGAGATGGGATCTTTTGATTTGACAAGATAGTCAAAAGCTTGACTTGAATCAAGATAAAAGATGAAATATGTAATTACATAATATTTAGTGGGATTATATATGAATATTCCACTTATGATGATGAATAACATCTCAATATTATGAATATTGAGTAATGGCATGAAAGACACCTTCAACAATAAAGGATGAGATGAAACATCTTATGATATAAGGATCAAGACCAATGAGATAGTTCTTGAATGTTTCACAATGGAAGTTTGAGCACATAAATAGCGATGTGCTGAAATAGTTCAACAAGGAAATGATTCAATGAGAGAGAATATAGATTAGTCTCTCATGAACCAATTGTTCCAATTCTTGTGAAGAATGTAAATGACATGATTAAGATGTCATAGGATGTAACAATGAATCTATCATGAATGCTATAGATGTACTTCTACCATATAATCTTGTATGTAATGGACATGACAAGATGATATAAAATTCCAATAAGGGTTATTGGAATATCATTAAAAGATATCCATTAGTGCTTGAGAAGTACCTAAGGATATATTTCTAGTTATTAAAGATAGAAATAGAGGAAGAGTTTGATGTAAAGGGTTACATCGATGCAAGATTCCATAATGAGAAAAGTGATCAAAATTAAAATATGATCTAAAAGGAGAAATGATTGATTAATTAGAAGTGTTCTGAACTAATAAACATTAATTCTATTCTACAATAGAAGTCGAGTATACTTGTGTTATGAACATAGAGTGATACTATATGGATCGAAAGGTTCATATGATGAACATATAGATGTTCCAACCATTGATGAGTCAATAGTGATACTGTGGCAACAATGGAGTCACTTATTAGGCAACAAATATCAGATACCATATTACAACAGTTTTGTCTCATATGATAAATCGTACAGTGAAGAGATAAGGAAACATATAATATACTAACTAATAACAAAGTGTTGCTAACATGTAGAATTAGAACTAGTAGAATGAAAACATGGTGGACATGTTTAGATCACTAAGAATATGATACATGAGTGATTGGCTCTAAATGCAAGTGGGACTCTTGATAACACTTCATTTTACATACTTTTTGTATATATTTTACACCTCTTTTAGTATACCTTTTACTATCTTTCCCCAAAATTTTACCATCTTTTTGCCTAAGACTTCACTTACACAACTTTCTTTGGTTTTAGGTACATATATAGCCCAAGTTGCGGTCATCACCTCGACCGTGACCCATTCATGCAACAAGGACCATATCCCCATGGTCGAGGTCTTCAACTGCCTTTAAGCTTGTAGTTACTTTGCACTCAATCTAGACCGTGACCAACTTGAAGGCCACGATCATTGCCAGACCGCGACCATCTTGAAGGCCGTGGTCATTTCCAGACTGTGACCAGCTTGGAGGCCGTGATCATTAGCAGAGACCATGAACCTCACACAGACCACGACAAAGTGGGGGGATCTCGACTTTGACACATCCAGATCACGACCAAGTTCGACCGCGATGAAAGAAGGAATAAAGAGCAGACTACGACCGCAGTCTCACACCTCCCCAACCCAGACCACGACCGCGGTCTAGGATTAAGTTGGTGGAGTGTGCCTATAAATTAACCACCCACCCATCTTGTCAAATGATCAGATCAGAGATCAGATCTAGAAGGCCATGAAGTGTTGCTACATCTTAGACTCATTCCATTTCACTCCATCCCATCCACCAGTCTTGGATCTCCAAAGGCGGAAGCTGAGGAGAGAGAAGACTGAAGACTCCTTCTTCGAGAGAAGAAGATCGTCTGTGCCATCGACATGCTAGATCCAGATCTGAAGAAGTACCGTGTCGTATCACATTTCTTCTCTCTCTATCTAGATCTATCATTCCACTCCACTGTACTTCCCTCCTCACTTCATGGATCTTCATGTATCTATCTTTCTATAATGCCATTATGTTGTCTGCAAGAATGAGCTGCTAAACACTTTAACTTGGGTTGGGAGTAGCTACTAAGGCTCTCCCAACATGTATATTATCTCTCTTTGTTGAATATATATACTCTTGTCAAGATTATCTCCATACACATGTTTTAATGCTTCATTTGTATTCTTAGCTACCATCTTGTGATGTTTGATAGTTGATATCTCGAGAGAGTAATATCACTTTTATCATGTGTTATGGAGTGGTATGAATGCATGAGAGTGTTGGAATGCTAAAGCTTGAAATCATATGTTATGCTTTGTGGTTTATGAGTGGTCATCTTGAGAGAGAGGCTACCCTTAGACTTAGATCTATCCTCATCTCGAGAGAGAGTGGAATAGACACGATAGATGTTTTCTTGTGATCTTGATAGGAGTATATGAGAGAGGGAGATGATGTTGCATGTTGGTGAGAAGTCTTAGTAGGTGAAGCCCGATCCAAGTTTTCCCCTCTAAATCGTTGTTACATCTTATTTTCATTATTGTTTGTTCTTCTTATCTTCATTTTATTTGCTTTACTTCAGTTTGAGTATCATCGTTCCTTAGGGAACACCCCTTAAAATACCTGCTTCACCTGGAGTATAAGAGTGTTAGATTCCATGCACTTAACATTGTCAACCTTGTCCATGTGTTCGACCCTAATCGCTACATCGGACACCGTTTATCGTTGCGGGGGCCTGAGAGTCAGGTTATCTCTTTAAAGGTCTGACTACTCTGAATCTTCTCCTTTTGGATGTGTGATTTAGGCTGGTCAACTATGTTGGTAAGGTATTCCCATAGATACAATCATGTGATGATTTATATGGCATAAACCATAATGGATTTGATTAATACTCATAAAGGAAAGCTTCCAATTCATCATGTTTCATTCACTTATGAGATAGTGAAGAAATATTGTGAATGCCAAAAGAATGGCACTACTCAATGATGCATGTATTCAAGTACGTGACTTGGAGAATTAGATCATACAGATGCTAAGAGTATTACATTCTTATTATGTCCCTAGTTAGTTGTTACTATGGAAGGTAGATAGACACTAGTAACACAGAAGACTGGGGTGTGGGTTGGTTGATGGATGAGTCTCATTAGTTATGATATGGAAATATCAAACCATGCACACAAATACATGTTAGGGAATAGTGTATCGGATAAACCCACCTTGAGAGTGACACATGGAAACCACCATTGGTATTCATAGTCATCTCTCACAATGAAGGTAGTGATTGTAATTCTTAGACCTAAAATCATTGCACTCATCACATGTCGTTGGGTACACTTTGACATCATCAAATGCAATCCTAAAACATGGGTTGTTATAATGGTGATGATTAGGTGACTTTGACACATGGGGATATACTGTGAGTGATAGTGATGGGATATGTCCCTCCTACTGGAGTATGATATCCTGGCCACTTGATAAGTGAGACTATGAAATGCATGGGCATGCACATGTGAATCAATATTTGATATTTAGGTAACATTATCTCAGATAGTCTTCTCTTAGTTCAAGGAACATGATATGAACATTGACAGGATGACAAATCCATGCCTCAAGTTCACTTTGGATATCAGAGACAAAGGAATTATACAATCACTGCAACACCTTACACAAATTGTAGTTGTTCTCCAACTTTTCCTTCACTTGGGTAGCACTGATGTGTGACTAGGCACCACTCTTTGCTTGTGATGTCATAAGATAGTTATGGACATTCACTACCAATGTGATTTGGGACCTATAGGGTCACATACAAAGGAACTCATCTAGAAGAGGAGTTTGATCTTGAATGGTGATTGAATTGATTACCAAAGTGTTTAGGTATTCAACTCATGCAACAAATTGCCTGAATGCATTGCCAAATGACGATCGCACTTGGTGAAACAACCATTTAGAGTTCTAGACAAGCGTATTAAGTGTTGAAATGGCTGTTTGGGATGTCAAGCTGATCAAAAATTGAATTGGCTAATTTCTACCCAAACTGAGGTGTGAACCAACCAATTTAGTTTGTTGAATTCACTTCTTTAGCTCAGCTCACTAGACGATCATCTAGGTGTGTGAGACAACCATCTTGTGTGTGTGAGATTGCTCAGTTACACCATAGGAAGGTTCTAGATACTTTCCCAAATTGTTTCAATTGCACAATACTTGTGGTGTAAGGAATTAATGTTTAACATTAATTGCTAAACAAATTTCCCATCTCATATGTGATTGGGAAACTGCCAGATGACCATCTTGACAGAGTGAGATGACCGTCCCACAGTGACAAATGACCATATGGGATGCAAAATAGCTGTTTCGGATGTCGTGGGTTGTGAAAATTCAAGATCTTTCGGTCCCTTCCACTCCTACACAGATCCCGAACAAACTGGGAACCCTGATCGTGACCCACCTATTAATAGAAGGGTAATGGGGGCTTCCCAGAGCACAACAACTACAACAACATCAATTGGGAATTAGTTTCTCAGAAGAAAAAAAATTCCTCTCTGGTTGTGGCAACCAAGAGAGCCCAAGCAAGTCCTACCTGACTAGGGAGGGATAACTACGGGAGAGAACAATTGAGGATCGTTGTTATGTAAGTGCAAGTTGGTGACTAGTATGCCAATGGGAGGGACAACTCCACCCTGTCTATTATAGTTGAACAAAAGGAGTTATGATTGGTCCGTGTGGACTACTCTAGAGGCAGGAGTCCTTTAGATGCTACTCGGAGAGCAGAGTCAGCCTGCAGTCCATGGTGAGATCGTAGGAGTCATAGTAGAAGCTATTTTGTTCATTTCTCATGATGCAGCCCAGGAGCTACACAACCACCATCCAAGAGAAACTAGGAGACAATTGCATAGAAGCGAGTTTTTTTCGTTGGACTTGCTCTAGGATCAGGTATAACTCGCTAAACCATCCTTCCTATTTCATAGTAGTTGTTGCAATCTTGCTATTGTGGGAATACGGATAGATAAACTTTTTTGTTTTTGTTGTTATACTCTGCATATGTATTTCCCAACAGTGTATGTGACACAACCTAAAGGTCTTCAATAATGCAAATAAAGTCTATAAACTACAAATTTCAATCTGGGATTCAAACAAGCATCTCTAATATATGATCTTTTGACTTTACAAGATAGTCAAATAGTTTGACTTGAATCAATAGAAAAGATGAAATCTATGATTAAAAAAGATTTAGTGGGAGCATATATGAATATTCCACATATGATGAGGAATAACATCTTAATATTGTGAATATTGAGAGTTGGCATGGACAACACCTTCAATGAAGGATTAGGTGAAACATCCTATAAGATAGGGATCAAGACCTATAAAGATAGTTCTTGAAAGTTTCACAATGTAAGTTTAAGAACATACAATAGCAAGGTGTTGAAATAGTTCAATACGGAAGGATTAAATTAGAGAGAATCTGGATTAGTCTCTCATGAACCATATGTTCCAATTCCTATGAAGAATGGAAATGAGATTATTAAGATGACATAGGCTGCATCAATGGATCTATCATGAATGCTAAAAATGTACTTATCCCATATAATCTTGTATGTATTGGACATGACCAGATTATATTAAATTCCAATAAGGGTTATTGGAATGTCATTGAAGATATCCATTAGCACTTGAGAAGTACTTAAGGATAGATTGCTAGTAAATAGAAATAGAAATAAAGGAAGAGTTGGGTGTAAAGGGTTACACATATGCAAGCTTTCGAAATGACAAAAGTGATTGCAATAAAATATGTTTGATTTATAGGAAAAGTGTTGTTAGTTGGAAGGGTTCTGAACTAACAACCATTAATTCTATTCTACAATAGAAGCGGAGTACACTTGTGTTATGAACACAGAGTGATGATGTATGGATTTAGAATTTCATATGATGAACTTATGAATTTTCCAACCATTGATGACTCACTAGTGATACTGTGACAACAATGGAGCTACTTGTAAGGCAAAGAATATCATATACCATATTACAGTAGTTTCATATCATAGCGAAGAGATAAGAAACATGCAATATACCGACTAATAGCAAAATTTTGCTAACCCTCTAGATTAGCACTTGTGTAGCAGAAACATAGTGGACATGTTTAGATCACTCAGAATGAGATTCATGGGTGATTGGCTCTAAGTGCACGTGGGAGTCTATTAGAAAGGTATGCCCATAAAGCTAATCATATGATGATTTACATGTCATATAACATAAAGGAATTGATTAATAATCATGAATGTAAGCTTCCCATTCATTATGGTTTCATTCAGTTATGAGATAATGAGGAAACATTATGAATGTCTAAAGAATGACAAATACTCAATGACATGTGTATTCAAGTACAAGACTTGAACAATGAGATCATATGAATGCTAAGAGTATGTACATTCTAATTATGTCCCTAGTCAATTGTTACTGTGGAAGGCAGATAGACACTGATAACACATAAGACTAGAGTGTGGGTTGGTTGATGAAAAAATCTCATTGGCCATGATATGACATATCAAACCAAGCACACAGATACATATTATGGAATGGTGTATGGGATAGACCCACCTTGAGAGTGACACATGGAAACTATCATTGGTAGTTATAGTCATCTCTCACAGTGAAGGTGGTGATTGTGGTTCTTAGACCTAAAGTCACTATACTCATCACATGTTGTTCGGTATACTTTGACATCATCAAATGTAATCCTAAAATAAGGGTTGCCATAAAGGTGGTGATTGGATAGTTGTGACACATGGGGAGTGGTTGTGAATGATGTAGATGGGATTTGTCCCTCCTACTGAGTTTGATATCCCAGCCACTTGATAAGCATGCACATGTGAATCAAATTTATGATATTGAGGACACATATATCTCAAACAGTTTTCTCTTGGTTCAAGGAACATGGATTGAACATTGAGAGAATGGCGATTCCATGCCTTGAGTTTATTCCAGATATCAGAAACAAAGGAATTATACAATCACTACAACACCTTACACATGTTGTAGGTTGAAGTTGTTCTCCAACTTTCCATTCACTTGGGCAGCACTGACTAGGCATCGCTCTCTGCTTGTGATGTCCTAAGTTAGTTATGGACATTCACTGCCAACATGATATGGGACCTATAGGGTCACACACATAGGAACTCATCTAGAAGAGGAGTTTAATCTTGAATGATGATTGAATTGATCACTAAGGAGTTTAGGTATTTAATTCATGCAACAAATCAACTGTTTGGACTATCAACCGATCGGCTCACTAAGTGAGATGTCTATTTGCAGTGCCAACCGATCGGCTCACCCAGTGAGAAGGTTGTTTGGAGTGTCAAGTTGATTGGAACTGAATTGGTTGATGTTCTGTACCAAATGGGGCACCAACCAATCGTCTCATTGGGTGAACTGATCGACTCAGGTGAGTGATATGACCAGTTCACCTAGTGAACCAATCAGGTCGACTGTACCAAACGAAGGTTCTAGTAGCTTTCCCAAATTCATGAGAAATATTGCTCGTTTCACTTTTTCAATTCGATTGGTACAAGAATTAATGCTTGCATTAATTAGAAATGATTTTGTCAAATTCATGTGCATCTAGGAAATAGGCAAAATGACCAGTTCAAGTCGTGAACCGATCGTCTCGTGTGTGAACTGACTGGTTCGATTTCCTACCGGCCTTTTCGAGATTCACAGGTTGAAAATACAAGATCTTCCGGCCCTTTCCACTACCAACTTGTGAGAACCCGTTACACAAAATGAGATTAGTCAAAACATAAAACACAATTACTCATTAATTAACCACAAACCCAGAAAATAGGGTAAATTAAAATCGATTTCAACATTTCTCAATTGCTCAGTAGCATTTACATAAAATCCTCGCAACTTTCTTTATTTCGTATAATGCCAAAATCTCTTACAATTGTTCCATGGCCTCAACCACCATATATACATATTACACCAGAAACATTTCCACATTTATCACATGAACAAGAATATAACATGCTACCAAAAAAACTGATTTGATTGAAACACTAATTACAAACTTTTAACCTGGACCTAAGAGTACAGGGATGACTCTAGGACACACTAGAGATACCATTTCTAGGGTTCATCACCTCAGTTTTCCTTGTTGCCATGGTTCTGTTGCCACTATTGTCGATCACCTAAAAAGATGTGGTGACCGACGAGGTGAGACCCAGTCCCAATGAGAGATATAACTCTCTCCAACAGATATTGATACATCAGATTAAATAGTAAATAACTGAACAGTTGGAGTATTTAATAATCAATTGAGAAAATTGAACAGTTCAAGCTTGTTAAACATGTTAAGAAAATAATCTTAGCAATGTATATATATAGGTAACAAATTAATCCATATCTTTGCAAAGATATCTACTCAAGTTTCATCAGATTGCATCTAATAACAATCTAGTAGCATAAGCAATCTAGTAGCATAACATGGCTATCAATGTTGGCATGTTTAATGGAGTGAACAAGTCTAAATAATAAGTAGAACTAATGTCATAGAACAACTAACTCCATATGAATGATTAGCAATTTAAGCATTTCTAGTTACATAGGCATGGCTAGCAGTATTAAACATAGCTAGCGGCATAATCTTAACTAAAAATATCAGTATATCTGACAACATAAGCATGTTTACAACATGAGCATAAGTACAACATAAGTATATCTATCATCTATTATTGTACTATACACCATCTCTATATAAAAAAAAAATAAGAGTTTAAATACAATATGATGTGTTGTGTATAACCCTAAACAGACATGCTACACAGATGTATTATATCTTTTATTATGCCCTGGGGAGTTTGGGTCGTACCACCCAAAATCCAACCGACCTATGCGAATGGCTATTCAGTTCTATAAAAAATCTAGGAGTGTCAGTATCCTAAGATCTCACCCCCTCGATCAGTACAAGTAAAAAGGTAGTGACATATCAGTCAATGCTACCACTACAATGACATATAATCAAGCTGCTAACAACTAGACTGCCCTTGGTACAAGTCACAACACTAGAGAATAGGCTCACGAACGACCATTATATAAGAGGCATCAAGCAGTTATAATGCCGCCTTTCACATTTCAAAATATTCGAGGCATGACTGTAGCCATCCTCCATAACCTACAATTGTGGATGACAAGGATATATCCTTAACTTTCCACCCCCACATGCTCAATAGTATGCGCTCTGAATTTCCATTAGGAATACTCATTTCACCATCTAGCAAGTTCTGACAGTAAGATGGTTCTATGGCACATGGCACTACATGATTAGGTTTTCACTTGATTAGTTATACCAATTGGGTGAATTAAGGCTTCATCAAACAAGTGAACATACCATCAATTAGAGTATAAGCTCAACTATTAGACCCATTGAACTATTTGATCATTGGTTTAGGGATGAATTGAAGCTACATTTAAGATCATGGCTCACCATCAGTTGTGGTTGACTAATACACAATTGGTTGTGACCTCTTGGGTCACCGCTAGTTGATAGGATCAACACTACTATCATATTTCACCATTGGGTGTTGCATTGATGTCACCATTGGTTGATACTTTCATTAGGGAACTAACCATTGGTCCTTAAGATTCTAATTGAACAAAACCTGACCTAAGGGGTGACCATCAATTGACACTCTTGGTCACCACCATCTATTGTCATGGTAAATACACCATCCATTATCATGGTAACTACACCATCTGTTGTCATGATGTCAGCATCGGGTGATGTGTTCATAGAAGAAATCAGTTTTAAACCCTAACATTGAACATCAGTTGATAGGTACTTAGCACCATCGGTTGTGATACCAACCTATTCTAGACCATCCTATACCTTAGGAAAGTCGTACATCTGTTTATAGGTTCATCTAGAACTAGAACAGAATAGGGAACACCATAAAATTTTGAGATCTCAAGCAAGCTTAGCTTCTTAAGTCTTAAATCATCATTTTTAGGCAAGAACATGAGCTAACAAGCTTATAGTAAACAATATATGTGAAGAGGGTTATATGAATAACCTATACAGAGAAGAGTAGACTTCTTATCAATAAGAAAAACTCAAGAAAGAAGTTACAAAACCCAAGAAGAAGCTCTGAACTCGGCCATCTATCACATTTCTCCACAAGGAAGCAAAACCCTTGAAGAAGAAGCAAGAAAGGTAGGATCTTGATCTCTAGAGCAAAGTTTACCATGGAACAACAAAGTTTTGACCTGGAGGAAGTTATGAGGAAGAAGAAGAGCAACAAAAATAGAGAAGTAAGGAAGAAAAAAACTTGCCTTGGTCGAAAACCCTAGAAGATGACCTTGGAAACCCTAGGTAGGGCTAGATGGATCTCTAGGAGACCTTCTTCTCCAAAAAGGGGGTCGTCTTCTACCTTGTATTACCTATTTCTGTATCCAAATAGAGAAATGTTGGTGCTCTAGGTTAGAGGAAAGAGAAATCAAGAAAAGGTTTCGTACCTGGGCAAGGAAGAGGTAGATATAGCCCATGGATAAGGATGGAAGCAAGCATGAGGTGTACAAGCATCTCTCCATGTGTCCATGGCCTAAAGCTTTCATGGATGAGTAGATAGAAGGTCCACCAGATGTTGGGGACTTCTAGGTCATAGGCTGATGGTCTCCCAGGCTAGCCATCACCTGTTGGTCGAAGGTTACCGTCGTTTGTTCATGGTTTTGGTCTAAAGATGGGTGAACCATCAATTGATCATGTCCACAAGTGAACCATGAGTTCAAGTGAACCAAACCATAATGAACCATAGACCTAGAGACTTCTAGTAATGACCACTATTTGTTTCTCAAGGAGTGGAGACATCAATTGATTGCCTTGAAGGTGGCTCATCCATGGGGGGTAAGCCCGAATTCAACATAGAATGAACTCTCCTCCAATTCAAGGTACAATTGAGAACCCCATGGATCAAAAAGCTCCATAATGATGAGAAAACATATAAGGATAATAATAAATGGAACTATTTGCAAATAAACCCCTCAATTGGGCAAATTGTATAAAAGTCCAAAATGTACATAAAATTGCACAACTTGCTCAAATAGTGTCCAAATTGGACCACATTTGAAAATTAAGCTTTTCATATGATTATAAAGCATATCACAAGGTTAGGGTATGGTTATAATAATTCAATTATGGTAATTAAGCTTGTTCAACACTTTAAGCAAGGTTAGGGGTCTCAGAACATCGGCGAGCAGTAGCTTAGGTGGTCGCAGCACGGGGCCCCTCGTGAAGGGTCTCAGGTTTGAATCCCCCTAGTGGTGTTGTTCGGAATTGTTTCTCCTATAGTGCAGCCGGACTCTATGCGACTTAATGGGATGCACTCCTTATGGGATGGGTTGAGTTCCCCAGGTTGGGCTCGGTGCAAGCCTTATGAGTCTCCTGGGTTACAAAAAAAAGGGGTCTCACAACCATAAACCTCTAATAGGGATTTTGCCCCCGAAATCTAAGGTAAACATAGATGGATAATTCTTATGAACCTCATCCTATCTCTTAAACATGGTTACTTTCATAACATAGTGATGTCACATCATTCTCCTAGAAGTCATATTCTTCTTTCTCGACTTCTGCATGTGTCACCTTGGTTCAACATAGGAACTGTTGTGCCACCTATATAGGCCTGGTAGTACCTTTCAACTTAGGACTCTAACTATCATCCTAAATTATTTTATCTATTGTATCACACACTACTCATAGGACACACTTGCTGGCTCTTTACCAAACATGGAACATCATGTATCTCTTATTATATGTAACTCTACATGGTTTCATCTCTATATTCCTTTAATGGTTGTTGTGATTATCAACTCAATTAGTCAGGTGAGAATCCCCTAATTTTCAAGAACTATAAGGCATATGTTCTTAGAGGATTCTTCAATCATCTAAATGGTGGAATGACCATCTGTCTAGTTGAAGAATCATACACTAGTTTGCAACCGTTAACAAATATGATTTCCTAGTTGACCTTGTTAGGGGTAAGGCAACAACATTGTCTTTATCTTACCAGGATTCACACAACACACTTAACATATATATTAAAACTTCAAGAGTATAATCTAATTAACACCCAACTCACTCTTGTTGAACTTGTCACACATAAGTACAATTGCTTCAACATTCTCAAGGTTTAGCAAAGATGTTATCCATGCTACTAACCATCTCTGAAATACTTTGAGATGCCATCATTCAAAGCTTTTCAAAACTTATGAGACATGATTTAAGAACATTGTTCCTCTTATTTATAAACATTGTGATTGCATAAATTAGTCTAAATGACATAACCCTAAATGTATCATGGTCATGTAAATTATGACATCCAATCTAACTCTTATCCATTGATATTTTGATCCTAAGTTTATTTTAAGGAACACGGTAGCACATGTCTACTGATCAACAAACCATCTATTCTTAATAATGGTCTTGCATAACTATCAAAATATCATACAAAACATTATAGAATCACTCTTCTTTTCCCAAACAACACTTGGAGGATCAACATCAACTCTCTCTCTCTCTAATGGAGAGAAACACTGGACATTTCATCTAATAGATATCTTAAACTCATATATAACTGGTACACACTATATACTAGGACTCATTACCTTGGTATCCACCTCATGTGATATAAGTAACTCATATTCCTATCTCATCTACTTTCACCAACATAACAAATATCAAGACATATATAAGGAGTCTTCCTAAGTATTGGAAGGTTCAAAAAGCATGCTCGTTATAAAACTTAAAGATCTTGGAACTATAGTCCAAGGAAATCACACATCATATCAAGATATCCATCCCAATATTATAGTGAATCCATATGTACCAAGTGGCATGAGATCCACTTGAAGGCTTGCCTAAAAAAGAAGGAACATAAAGGGAAACATACTTCCCACATCAAAGTAGCATTGTCCAAGGATTACTAGTAAAAAGGTAACGAATTCTATTTCCCCCCATGAAGGCTATACTTTTATATATCATCTTACCACTTATAGATTGGATTCCTTGACCATATCATATGAATTATTATGATTATCATATCTCATTGCTCTTTTCTCATTAACTATTCATTATTCTTGTATATATCCTCCCATGTTTCCATGTTTTTCAACCACTGATCAAGGAATAGGTCACCATATTCCATATTTTCTTCACAAAATAAGGAGCTTCTTCCTTGATTTCTTTCACATACCATGCATATATTACATTAACATTTTATTACACACATAGGTTGATCTGAGATTAACTCAGGTTCCACTTGATTTCTCTGCCATTGTTCTCATTCATCTTCTCATATGATACTTATCACATGAGTTCTCTCCATTTTATGTGGATTAAATACCTTGAATCACTTTATTAGAATAGACTTATATATCTTTTTAATTTATTATCTTCTTGAATTACATCTTCAAGAAATCCTCTTTATCTTATTTGTATTCATATTTAGGATTCATGGTGTTGTATCTTTCTCTTATAGTTACCAAATATTTAAGTTTTGTTAGGTTATGATGTAATTCTTATCTTCTTTAGAGTAAGATTAATGTTTTAACACCACGATTTCTCATTCATTATGCTCTTTAGATTGTTTCAAAATGACTACTTGATCTATGTAATCATAAAGAAATTAATCTAAGAGTTCCCTACTTACATTTTCTTCAATACCTGAATATTTGGCCAGGGCACCCAAGCACTGAAATTAGGCAGTATGCGACATGTTTTATGTCATATTCCTAACTCAGACATTATCTTATCCCTAAGTCCTAGCGTCCCTATGGACTCAACAAACCTAAATCTCTAATACCAACTTGTGAGAACCTGTTAGACTAAATGAGATTAGTCAAAACACAAAACACAATCACTCATTAATTAACCACAAACCCAGAAAATAGGGTAAATTAAAATGGATTTCAACATTTCCCAATTGTTCAGAAGCATTTACATAAAAGCCTCACAACTTGCTTTATTTCATATAATGCCAAAATCTCTTACAATTGTTCCATGGCCTCAGTCACCATATATACATATTACACCAGAAACATTTCCACATTTATCACGTGAAATGGCATATAACAAGCTACCAAAAACCTGATTCGATTGAAACACCGATTACAAACTTTTCACCTAGACCTAGGAGTAAAGGAATGACTCTAGGACACACTAGACACTGGACACTAAGCTACCATTTCTAGGGTTCATTGCCTCAGTTTCCCTTGTTGCCATGGTTATTGTTATAACCCCAATTTTTGGGTTCATATGGTTTGAGATGCAATTTCTCCAATAATATGTATGATTATGAAATTATATGATTTATGTGTAATGAGTGAATTTGTTTAATAATATTTCCTTTAAATGTATGATTTCATGGATCCTATTAAGTTAGTGAGTCCAGGATGATAAAAAGAAAAAGAAAATTGAAGGAAATCAAATAATGCATTAATAAGAAGGAAATTGGAGATAATGATGAAAATATAAGAAATATTTGGATATATGTATGATTGAATCATAATGGATGAGATTTACAATCCACAAGGTTTCTAATGGTAAAAGGAATCCAAATAAGTAGAATAAAAGAGTAAGAGAGAGAAAATATGTATAAAATGTCTTTTTAAGTGCTAACTTTCCTATGAAGAGAAGTATCTCATAATTTTGAATTTGTTCTCTAAACTTGGTACACATGTAGATTAAGTCATCATGGAATTTTTATAAAATTTGGGATTAAAAGGATATACAGATTGGGAGATATGAATTTTGTAAGTTTTCCTAAAGTGAGAAGGATAACATTAAATGTCACAATTGAATTTTGACTTATGTTCTAATACGTGGCCCGGTAGCCTTAGATCTTGATCCAATGGTGGCTGAACTTTGTTTAAGAATAGGACAGGGGAATAGTAGATGGATTTTTCCCAATCGATTCTCTTTTGTGCACAATCCATGTGCGAATTTGGAAGTTGTTCCTTTGGACTTGGGAGGGAAATCTGCATCTCCCCATCCAAACTTTTTCATGTAGGAAGACTTGCGGCCAACATTGAAGATAAAATAGCAAGTATTAAAGACAAATCCTTGTTTGTCAAGATTTTCCAAAACCAACGTCTGATGTCAGAAAAAACTCTGTAATACCTTTTCGGAAAGGGAAACGGGCCGATAAAGGCAAATCACAGCTTTGCTGTGAGGTATGCCCTCAAAACGGGATTCCAGTCCGTTTCAGCCTCAGAAATAATAGTTTTGTATTTTAACAATTTCTTTTTTTCTTTTTGTTTTGATTCTATGAGAAAAGTAATTGCATTAGGATTAGGATTAGGATTTTCCCTACTTGTATAAATACACCCTCAGTTGTAGCCTTCAAGGCATCTCTTATCATTTAATAAAATTCGAGACTTGCTCTCTCTCTGGTGGATTCTAGTTCCCTGATGGATTCCGGGTTGTCTTCCCCAAGTTCTGCGCTTGCAAACTTGGTTATCGTTTAGGATTTTAGCGCTTGCTTTAATCCTATTCTTCCACACTGCGTCATGTGGTATCAGAGCAGGCCTTCTCCTATTCTTTTTCATCTCGGCCATGGCAGACAAACCAGCAACCAAAGAGGATATTGAGAGTATGACCGCGACTATTACCACGGCTCTCACTAATCTGACCGAGCAGATGACGGTGTTTACGGCAGCAGTCACGAACAACAACAACAACAACAACAACGCCAACAACAACAATAACCATGGTCATGGATGACAAGACAGGAGAGCGGAACCATATCGGTTCCCACGAGGTGGCAACAACGCTGGAAACTTGAGTTCTGAAGAAGAAGAAGTTGAGGAGGAAGAACTGGCAGGCCAAGGCAACCAACGAAGCAATCAAGACTATCATGTAAAGGCTGATATTCCCTTATTCTACGGGACTATGGGAGTAGAGGAATTTCTAGATTGGCAAATCAACATTGATCGTTTTTTTGACGTCATGGAGGTTCCTGAACATAAGCAAGTTAAGATGGTGGCGATCTAGTTGAAGAGCACGGTCGCCGTATGGTGGGACTGACTTATCCTTCAAAGGCAACGACAATGGAAAGGACCAGTTCGTACCTGGCGGAGGATGAAGCAACTCATGCTTGAACGATTTCTACCTAAAGATTATGAACAAATCCTCTACAAGATGTACATCGAGTGCGTTCAAGGCAGACGAACAGTGACGGAGTACACAACTAAATTCCTCCATTATTTAGAACGTAACGAACTGGGAGAATCGGAGAATCAAAAGGTGGCTTAATACATTAGCGGACTAAAAAGCTCTATACAAGAGAAGATGGGGTTACAAACTGTATGGAATGTGACTTAAGCATCCAGTCTTGCATTGAAGGCCGAATTTATGGAGAAAAGTCCACGTGGTTTCTCATCTTTTAGGAAAACTGCTCCCCAAGTGCGGAGAAGGAACAAGATACGATTCCAAAAGAAGTGATGGAAGTTCTGAAAGATTTCAAAGAGTTCATTGCTGAAGAATTGCCAAACGAATTGCCTCCTATGTGGGATATTCAACATCAAATTGATCTAATTCCTGGTTCAAGTCTGCCAAACCTCCCTCATTACCGCATGAGTCCTAAGAAGAATGATATTCTAAGAGAGCAGATTGAAGATTTGTTGAAGAAAGGATTCATTCGTGAGAGTATGAGTCCTTGTGCAGTCCCTGTCCTCCTGGTCCCAAAGAAGAACAACCAATGGAGGATGTGTGTTGACAGCAGGGCCATCAACAAAATAACCATCAAGTATCGCTTCCCAATTCCTCGATTAGAAGATATGATTGACGAGTTATCCGGTGCTAAATTATTCTCAAAGATAGACTTGTGAAGCGGTTATCATCAGATCTGAATCAGACCAGGAGACGAGTGAAGACAGCTTTCAAGAGCAAGGATGGACTGTTTGAGTGGACGGTGATGCCTTTTGGGTTATCCAACGCTCCTAGCACTTTCATGAGATTAATGAACCAGGTGTTGTGGCTGTTTATTGGTTCGTTTGTGGTGGTCTACTTTGACGAAATTCTGATCTATAGCAAGACCAAGAACGATCACATGGGGCATGTCAGACAAGTGATGCAAGTCCTTCAAGAAAATCAATTGTACATAAACCTCAAGAAGTGCATATTCAGTACCAAAAAATTACTCTGTTTGGGTTTTATTGTTGGTGAGGATGGGATTCAAGTGGATGAAGAAAAGGTGAGAGCAATCAGGGATTGGTCTGCACCTAAATATGTTACCAAAGTCCAAAGCTTTTATGGTCTGGTCACTTTCTACAGGAGATTTATTCGGGATTTCAGCACCATCACCGCCCCTATTACTGAGTGCTTAAAGAAAGGAAAATTCAAGTGGGGATTTGAACAAGATCAGAGTTTTGCTTTGATTAAAGAAAAGCTTTGTACGGCTCCATTATTGGCACTTCCTAATTTTGACAAAGTCTTTCAAGTTGAATGTGATGCCAGTGGAATTGGCATAGGAGCTGTCTTATCTCAAGAGAAGAGACCCATGGCTTTGTTCAGTGAGAAGTTAAGCGAGGCACGCCAGAAGTGGAGTACCCATGATCAGGAGTTCTACGATGTCTTTAGGGCTCTCCGTCAATGGGAACATTATTTAGTGCATCAGGAATTTATCTTATTCACTGACCACCAAGCATTGAAATTCCTCCGCAGCCAGAAAGTGATCAATAAGATGCATTCTAGGTGGGTGAGTTACCTACAAAAGTTTCCTTTTATCATACAACATAAGTCTGGGATGCTCAACAAGGTGGCAAATGCATTGAGTCGAAGAGCCCCTCTACTGGTCACCCTCTCTCAAGAGATCATAGGCTTCGAGTGTCTAAGAGATTTGTATAATGAAGATGTTGATTACAAAGAGATATGGGACAAGTGCAACAACAGACACCCTTATGCAGATTTTCATATCAAAGATGGGTACCTCTTCAAAGGAGATGTGTTGTGCATTCCTTGCTCATCTTTGAGAGAGAAGTTGATTCGAGATCTTCATAGTGGTGGACTTAGCGGACATCTAGGCAGAGACAAGACTATTGCTAGCCTAGAGGAAAGATACTACTGGACACACTTGAGGAGAGACGTCAGCGCCATAGTCAGAAGATGTTATACTTGTCAGGTTTCAAAAGGACAATCTCAAAATACTGGACTTTACATGCCTTTGCCTATTCCTGATGATATTTGGCAAGACTTGACGATGGACTTTGTGTTGGGATTATCCCGTACACAAAGAGGCATGGATTCAATGTTCGTGGTGGTGGATAGGTTTTCCAAGATGACACACTTCATAGCATGCAAGAAAATGGCTGATGCATCTAACATTGCCAAGCTATTCTTTAGGGAGATAGTGCGTCTCCACGGGATTCCTAAATCAATCACGTCATATAGGGATACAAAATTTATCAGTCACTTCTGGATTACACTTTGGAGATTATTTGGGACCATGCTGAAAAGAAGTTCTACTGCTCATCCGCAGACTGATGGACAAACTGAAGTAACAAATAGGAATTTGGGTAACATGATCCGAAGTGTTTGTGGAGACAAGCCGAAGCAGTGGTATTTAGCTTTGCCTCATATTGAGTTCGCATACAATAGCGCCGAGCACTCTGCTATAGGAAGATCCCCATTCTCTGTGGTTTACACTTCAGTTCCAAGGCATGTGGTAGACCTGGTTAAACTCCCCAAGACACATGATACTAGTGCAGCGGCCAAAAATGTGGCAGAGGAGATTGTTGCTATAAAGGAAGATGTCAAAGCTAGGTTGGAAGCTACTGGGAAGAAGAACAAGTCTGCGGCTGACAAGAAAATAAGAGTTAAAGTTTTAAAAGAAGGCGATTCTGTGATGATTTTTTTGCGAAAAGAGAGGTATCCAGTTGGTACTTACAATAAGTTGCAACCACGCAAGTACGGTCCATTTAAAATAACGTGAAAGTTCAATGAAACGCTTATGTTGTGGCACTTCCTGAAGACATGAACATGTCCAACACCTTTAATGTTGTTGATATTCATGAGTACCATGCAGATGAGGCCCTATATCCAGAAGAGAACTAGGGGTAGAGTTCTTCTGAGGTGGAGGAGACTGATGTAGGAAGACTTGCGCCAGCATTGAAGATAAAATAGCAAGTATTAAAGACAAATCCCAGTTTGTCAAGATTTTCCAAAACCAACGTCTGATGTTAGAAAAAACTTCTTAATACCTTTTCGGAAAGGGAAACGGGCCGATAAAGGCAAATCATAGCTTTGCTGTGAGGTATGCCCTCAAAATGGGATTCGAGTCTGTTTCAGCCTCAGAAATAGTAGTTTTGTATTTTAACAATTTCTTTTTTTCTTTTTGTTTTAATTCTATGAGGAAAGTAATTGCATTAGGATTAGGATCAGGATTTTCCCTACTTGTATAAATACACCCTCAGTTGTAGCCTTCAAGGCATCTCTTATCATTTAATAAAATTTGAGACTTGCTCTCTCTCTCTCTGGTGGATTCCAGTTCCCTGGTGGATTCCGGGTTGTCTTCCCCAAGTTCTGCGCTTGCAAACTTAGTTATCTTTTAGGATTTTAGCACTTGCTTTAATCATGTTCTTCCGCACTACGTCACTTTTCCATGTTTCCGTCTAGGAACAAGTTTTCCCCCAAATCTCAGTTGAAGTCGAACAACATTGATAGTCGGTGCCTATCCCTGATACCCTCTCCTATATATATTTATGGCCTTTGGTCTTCGGTTGGAAGGTAGGAACTTCTGCAATGGTTTGTGAAGGTAGACCAGTTGTCCCGGAGTGCAGAAGACCACCACAGTGCTTTGACTTCCCCACTCCTATGATCCTACATGCGGGAAGGTAGACGGTGGTGTATCAAGGTAGTTGGTTGTACGTGATCTCATGAGGTCCCTAAAGAATCCATCCATAGGAAGGAGAGGCGAGGTGGTCGCTGACTCTGCCCTAAGAAGTCATTGTTGTGGACAAGGAGGTCACTGCCCAGTCAGTTTCTAGATACTCTATTTTACTGAGGAAATAGAGGAGCGGGACTCCATCCATGTGCGCCTGCAAGATGATGAAGGGGTTGGATTGGGTATCCAGTTAGGCGGATCCAAGATGTGATCTGCGGACTATGAAAAGAGGTAACTTAATATGTTGACGTGTCAATCTATCATTGGTCAGAATATGATTATCTTGCATTAATCATAATAATTGATTGGTAACTCAGATTTAGATGAGTTATATATGAAAATTGATCAAAAAATGCAAGGAACTCAATAAAAATGTAATTGGAGTCTGATTCTACTTACAATTAACTACAGTTACTACCTTTAATGCTTTCATGAGTACGAAACCCTAATTTGATGATTAATGAAATTGGGAAAAGTAATATGGATGTTTTATGTGAATGTTAACCTGTTGTTAATAAAAAGGATGTTCAAAATCTAAAAGGATAATCCATGTTCTTATTTGATTAACTTAGGGTTTTATATGAATAAAGTGCATTAATGGTCTTAGAAACCCTAATCTAGGTGTTAATGGTTTCTAATGAGATATGTTTTGAGATCCTTTGTATAAAATGATATTATGTTAATCCTAAGTCATTTTGGTAAAAAGAAAGCTTAATATGAATAAGTGGATAATTAGGGTTTTGAACCTAGAACTGTTGTTTTAGGGTTTTATGGACATAAAAGAGAAAAGTTGTAATTAGATCCAAAAGAACCCTAATGAAACCTTAATTCAGATTAGAAACTCTAGAAAGTGATTCCAAGTCAATAATAAGTTCTTGATGAGTATGTAGTAAATAGGTTGTACATGCTTTTCAGGATTTTGTTCTTTTGTGTGATTGTCTTGATTGCTTGCTTGGATTTCCTAATTGGATTGGACTGTGCTTATTTCTTATGAAATCTCCTCATCATGTATGTGGTTATTTATGAGTACACACTTTAGTTTCCCAGCGTTTTCTTGATGTTTCACCGATTGCATGGAAATAACTGCTTGGGTGATTTTATTTCTACAATCTTTAAAGTGAATATGATTATCACAATCTAAGTATATATATGACTTGCCCGAACCACATACCATCTTTGGATGTAAGATAAGAGACTAAGCCCCGAAGGGAAGGTCATAGGTAGTCAAGCCCCAAAGGGAAGACCATTGGGCACGCAGAGAGGTGACCCCAGGTACCAAGCTCAGGATGGAGAAGGTAGCCTTAAAGTCACTTGCAAGGACTTAACGCCAAGAGAGGGTATCCCAAAGTATGAGTAAAAGCGGTTGGGAGGTCATATTGAAAAACGTAATCTTGCATTGTTAATCATTATTGGATGTGATTATGTTGTTAGATTATATGTGCAATGTTTTGGTTGTCACCACATACCGGTATATTCATTTATACTGATCGACGTTTCATTTGTCAGTGTTTTAGGAATATTTGATATTAGACAAATAGTAATGTGGAACTTGTGAAGATTAAAGTTAAATCATAAAGGAGGATTTAGTTAGATAGAATTCTACTGCTGGTAGAAGTTCCAGCTTCCTATTTTTGAAAGGTATGCGAAAAGTAAATTTTTATTCCAGTTTTAAGTTTAGTCTTTGGTAGTATTTATTAATTATTTTTTATTATATACAAAACCATTGATCCTATTTTTTGGATAACGCCTCTGACTTCTTGATCTTCCTTAATTGGGGGTTACCAGGAAGCGGGGTCATTACAATTGGTATCAGAGCATGGTTTTTCATTAATCTCTAATAATTATTAAATTTTACAAACTCTATAGAACCCAAGGGATTTATTAGAGGATTTTCCAATAATGGAGGTGTCTAGAAAAGGATCACGATATGGGGGCAGGCAAGATTTTTCTCCACCCTGCTAGTCAGTCTATGGAGACTCCCAAATTTTGTGTGACTTCCTGGCAAAAATTGAAGGATTTG
Source organism: Alisma plantago-aquatica (assembly GCA_963693085.1). NCBI lineage: Eukaryota > Viridiplantae > Streptophyta > Magnoliopsida > Alismatales > Alismataceae > Alisma > Alisma plantago-aquatica. Next base: position 106,429,733 of record OY856412.1, on the reverse strand, counting down.
ACTCAAAATAAGATACCTCTAGGACTCTCTCATATGTTTTCTTCCTTTCTCAACCCTAACTCTGGTATAACTCTAAGTGCTTAGGGTTTCTCTTTCTCCACCACCCTCCTATGTTTGGGATAAGAGTGATAAGGATTAAGGAATCCTCCACCAAAAAATAAGAAGCATGTAAGAAAGATGTCATGGACATAAGTTTTGATAATGAGAAACTCATTCAGAGTTTAGTTACATGCTTAGGTTGCATGATGTGTGTCTCCATGCCCTCAGGAGAGATCTGAGGTTATACCTTATTGTAGGAGGATGAGGAGAGATTTAGCCTTAGAGGAAGAAGCCTCCAGGAAGAGGAAGAGACCTGACGCATCCTCTAAGGGCTATGCTAACCCAAACCCTAAGTGGTAGTTAGAGAAAGAGATGACAAGATGAGTTGGATGCCTTAGTCTCCCAATACCTTCAAGTATGTGGGTTAGACATACATGATTTACGTAAAGGTTTTGAGTACACATGAGAAACATGAACTATGTGTGGTTGTTTGACCCTAGTGTCTTTTGGGTGACCGGACCTTGTGTGGGTTGTACCTGTTAGGGTGAGGGATAGCTCCCTCATTGAGAAGGTTAGTGGTGACCATATAGGAACCCTAATAGATAGTAGGAAGGAGGTATGTACCTACATAGAAGAGAGTGGCTTTAAGGTTGGAAGCAAGTGGAGACCAAATCCATATAGGTTATACCTGATGTTTTATGAGATGAGCATGTAGAGCTTTGGGTTACCTTGACCAAACATAGGTTTTAATTGTACGTTTCACCCAGGTAGTTGTAGATGCGTGTCCTTAAAAGATTGACCCATATTCTAAGAAAGAACCTCTAGTGGTAGGACCAGTTGTAGGGTTATATCTAGAGAGAGGGCAAGACCCCAAGGAAGAAGGTTGGAAACCTAGACTTTGGGACATGAGGAATCATGAGAAGATTGGGTATGATATGACCTGGTTTAGATGACCCTGCATAGATAGATGTGATTGCCTCATGCATGATCCTTAGAGGCTTGTTGTACCTTGGATGCTTTTAGCGGAAAAAAACCCTAGAAAAGAGAAAGAGGCTTCGTGAAAAAATGTATAGAAGATATGAGTGCCTACCTTTTAGGTGCAGGGAGAGGAGTACCATAGACCCTAAAGAGGTATGGGGATAGGTTGTGAGGCCTCGCACCCAGTTGGCTACCATGGTGTGGGATTGTAAAGGTTGTTCACATGGAAGAGTGTTAGTATGTATATGCCCTATCTAGTATAGGTTCGGTTCATGTTGAAACAGCTAAGCATGTTTTTTAGATAGCTGATGCATATGAGGTGAACCTAGGGGTTCTTGGACCAAAGAGGGGAAGTAGCAGTACCTAGTGCACCTGATGCTCATGAAGTTTTTTTAGTTCCTAAGGATTTGAGTATGGAACCCCCCCCCATGTATAGAGAAAAAGGAAAACCCACTTGGATTAAGGTATATGTTTGATGAACTCCTCAAACATGTTGGTGACATATGCATGTATGATATTGGTCCAAATTTGAGGAATAAGGAACAAGTATGACATACCAAGGAACTCAAAATGGCTTAGTAGGTTGTCTTCTTGATAGCTATGTGTATAAGTAACATGATAGGGCTAAGCATGCACATGATTATGTAAACCTTGGAAGTAAGGACGTTGGTGACCTTTGTTACTATCAAGAGATAGTTTTCTCCTATCCTGGGAAGGGATCCTTCATGTGGGGTGAGTACCAATTTTTGTTTAGGTTCGAGGTAACCTAAAGAGGTCTCTCATATGAGCTTGATGAGCTAAGTGGAGAGCACATAGTATGATCATGAATCTATAGACCCATGTGTGACCATCTCTAAGAGGCAGGAGGATACGTTACCATGGTCTGTATAGGGCCAGACCAAGGTAGGTAGGTTGCCATGATCCCTATGAAAGGATGTAAGTTTGACCCTGAGTGCCCAGAGAGATGATGGAGATTCAGGTAAGGATACAAGATTGATATATACCATGATAGAACCCTAAGTCAAAACGAAGGTTAGGTCGGGATAAGACCGATGGGAGTAAGAGTTGTTTGTTCCCTAGATGTATAAGACCATAGGGTTGAGAGGTAGCAGTTATCTTTTCTTGAGGACAATGGGTTAGGAAGTTGACCACCTTCATGAGTTCATGGGGCCCAAGGGCAAATGAGGGAGGCACTCCCTGGATGCATAAGGGAAGAGGGATGACCCCAAAAGTACCAACACCTTAGGGACCTTGAAGAGTTGAACTAAGTATTATATATGTATGAGTAATATGATGACCCAAGAGTGTTTGGGAACAACCTTTCCATGGATGTAAACATAGGATGGAGATGTTCATGGTGAGGAGTTATGTGAAGTATGTTTCAACTTCGATTGGAAAGAGTGATGGCGATGTGTGATGCACCATCTCTACTCTTGGAACAGGATGAACTCTGTATTAGACTACAGCCAAATGCTTATTTCATCTTGTTATGGGTGTGAGAGACAGGACAAAATGCATGTCATATACTAAAGATAGAGGTGATATGAGTTGAAACCCTTCTATGATGATGAGGTTAGAGGAAGTACCACACCCATTGAAGAATATATTGGATAGGTGATTTGAGAGCATAAGAAGAACAAGGGTAATATGAGAATGTACCTAGCCAGAGTAGTTTGGAATCTATGAGTTATAAGTTTGGGTTTGATAACTGAGATGATGATCTTGAAATTTTCTTGACTCAGTTTGACCTAAACCCATGCCATTGTTGATGAGTGGAGTATATGAAGGTTTATGTTTTCACCATCACCTAGCACATAAGGAAACTAATGTGGTAGCAGATACTTTTAGCCAAGACACAACTCATGTATATGAATGTATTTTTTGGTCAGTAGAGAGGCTGGAAGAGGTTACTAGGTGAACCCTACGATCATTAGATGATGAGAGCTGTATGGCTAACATCCATATTGTAACATCCTAGGATTTCAGGCCTCGGATAACATGATCTTAAAAGGATTGATTGGACTACGCATATCACCAAGGTGTACCTCCTTTTCTGGGAGCCCATCACTAAAGAACTCCATAGTTAAGCGTGCTCATCTTGGAGTAGTACTAGGATGGGTGACCAGTCGGGAAGTTGATCCTGGCTTGCGCATCAATGTGGACAAAGTGCATAGTTAAGGCTAGTGGTGGTCTGTGGGGCCAGTCATCATTCCTGAAACTCTTCTAGAGCCTTAGGCAGTGGACACGGGCGTTATAAATGGTATCAGAGCCATAACCCCTCCAGTAGGTGGGGCCCACATGGACATGGCATGCCAGTCTTGAGCCGTGCGGTCCAGGCATGTAGGAAAGGGTTGTCCATGGTTGACGTAGCCACCCTTATGCTGGTATTCCGTGATCGGGAGCAGGGTGTCCATGGGCCATTGTGGGTCTGCAACAAAATGGGGTCAGATTATGAGGCCATATAGTTGAGCCTTGACGAGGACGTAAAGAGTCTAAGTGGGGGAGATGGTAACATCCCAGGATTTCAGGCCTCGGATAACATGATCTTAAAAGGAATGATTGGACTACCCATATCACCAAGGTGCACCTCCTTTTTTGGGATCCCATCACTAAAGAACTCCATAGTTAAGTGTGCTCAGCTTGGAGTAGTACTAGGATGGGTGACCAGTCGAGAAGTTGATCCTGGCTTGCGCATCAGTGTGGACAAAGTGTGTAGTTAAGGCTAGTGGTGGTCTGTGGGGCCAATCATCATTCCTGAAACTCTTCTAGAGCCTTGGGCAGTGGGCCCGGGCATTACACATATACAGCCAAACATGTTGGTCAAGTTAGTGGTTGCCCAGCTAGCCAACCTAGAGTTTGACGAGATAAAAGGATTGTTATAAGAACCTCAGATTCACCTCGTAGGAAAGGAAGGTGGTGAAACCCATTACTAGAGTGTTTTAGGGTTTCTGAGGAGTCACCCTTGAGGAATCATGTCATGCAAAAAGCTCATGATTTTAAGTACACCATACACTGTGGTACCACCAAGATAGTTAAGGTTAGTAGTGGTACTTTGAAGGCCTAGAATGAAGAGGGATATAGAGGTGCATGTGGCCATTTTCCATACATGATAGAGGGTGAAGGCTGAACACCAGTAACCTGACGGATTGCTACAGATGATGAGAAGACCCCGAGAGGGAATGGGAGCATATCACCATGGATATTGTGGTGGGTCTCCCCTGGACTAAGAGAGGTCATGATGTAATATGGGTTATGGTAGATTGCCTTACCAAGATGTCCTAATCCCTTACCTAAGAGAGAAAGATAGTTTGACTACACTGTGATCTGAATTCAATATCTTGAGCATGACCTCAAGTTCACTTCCATGTGGTGGAAGTAGGTACATGAAGAACTGGATGCTAGATTGAAGTTTAGTACAACATATCACCCCTGACTGATGGACAGTCAAGAGATTATGATCCAGACTTTAGATGGTCTGATGAGAGCATGTATGCTCATTTAGGGTGATACAATGGGAGAAGTTCATGCCCCTAGAAGAGTTTTCTTATTATGATAGCCACCATAGTCAATATAAGGATGTAAGAAGATTTGTAAGGGAGAATGTGTCGATCTCTGCTTCATTAGGATGATGTCAGTGAGAGAACCTTATGAACGTTAGAGAGACTAGAGTGTATGCAGATGAAGTCACTTGATCGAGCAATGGCTGAGAAAGCTCATGATTGACATGAGTTGTGAGATGATGCGAAGCAGACTGACATGCAATTCACTATGGGTGAACATGTGTTATGAAAACCCGACCCCTTCGAGCTATAGATGAGGAAGTTGAGTCCCCGATACATGGGTCCATTTGAGATGGATTAGCAGAGTTTCTTATGTTTAGCCTTACCCCTCAGGATAATATCATGTATGAGGTGCTCCATGTGTTTGATATAGAGCACTATGTGATGTACCTAAGCCATGTGCTGAGCATTGATCCTATTGATATTCAAGGGAGGTTGACATATCCTAAGTCACAGGTGAGGATTCTAGATACCAAGGTGAACGAACTCAGATTTAAGAATATATGATGGTAAAGGTTCTTTGGAAGTACCATGGAGAGGTTGAAGCCACATGGGAGCTGATGATGGACATGGGAAAGTCTTATCCTGATAGTTTGTATGATTGGTGGAATTTTGAGGGGAAAATTCCTATAAGAGGGGAAGGATGTTATAACCCCAATTTTTGGGTTCATATGGTTTGAGATGCAATTTCTCCAATAATATGTATGATTATGAAATTGTATGATTTATGTGTAATGAGTGAGTTTATTTAATAATATTTCCTTTAAATATATGATTTCGTGGACCCTTTTAAGTTAGTGAGTCCAAGATGATAAAAAAGAGAGAGAAAATTTAAGGAAATCAAATAATGCATGATTAAGAAGGAAATTGAAGATAATGATGAAAATATAAGAAATATCTGGATATATATATGATTGAATCATCATGGATGAGAATTCCAATCCACAAGGTTTCTAATGGTAAAAGGAATCCAAATAAAGAGAATACAAGAGTAAGAGAGAAAATATGTATAAAATATGCATTTTAAAGTGCTAACTTGCCTATGAAGAAAAGTATCTCATAATTTTGAATTTGAGTCCTAAACTTGGTACACACGTAGATTAAGTCATCATGGACTTTACTCTAAAATTTGGGATTAAAAGGATATATAGAATGGGCGATATAAATTTTTTAAGTTTCCCTAAAGTAAGAAGGATAACATTAAATGTCACAATTCAATTTTGACTTATGTTCTAATACGTGGCCCAAAAGTCATTGGATCTTGATCCAACGGTGGCTGCACTTCATTTAAGAATAGGACAGGGTAACAGTAGATGGATTTTTCCCAATCAATTCCCTTTTGTGCACAATCCATGTGAGAATATAGAAGTTGTTCCTTTGGACTCGGGAGGGAAATTCGCACATGCCCATCCAAACTTTTCCATGTTTCCATCTGGGAACGAGTTTTCCCCCAAATATTAGTTGAATTTGGACTCTGTTGATAGCTGGTGCCTATTTGTGATACCCTCTCCTATATATATTTATGGCCTTTGGTATTCGGTTGGAAGGCAAGAACTTCTACAATGGTTTGTGAAGGTAGACAAGTTGTCCCGGAGTGCGGAAGACCACCGCAGTGCTTTGACTTCTCCGCTCCTATGGTCCTATGTGCGGGAAGGTAGACAGTGGTGTATCAAGGTAGTTGGTTGTATGGGATCTCATGAGGGCCCTGCAGAAGCTATCCATATGAAGGAGAGGTGGGGTCATCGCCTATTATGCCCCAAGAAGTCATCATTGTGGGCGAGGAGGTCACCGCCCAGCCAATTTCTGGATACTCTATATTACAGAGGAAATAGAGGAACAGGACTTCATCCATGTGTGCCTACAAGACAATGAAGGGGACATATTGGGTATTCGGTTAGGTGGATCCAAGCTATGATCCGCGGACTAGGAAAAGATGTAACTTAATATGTTGACGTGTCAATCTGTCATTGGTCAGAATATGATTATCTTGCATTAATCATAATAATTGATTGGTAACTCAGATTTAGATGAGTTATATATGAAAATTGATCACAAAAATGCAAGGAACTCAATAATAATATAATTGGAGTCTGATTCTTCTTATAATTCGAAAAGTACCTAAAGTTACTTCCTTTAATGCTTTCATGAGTACAAAACCCTAATTTGATGATTAATGAAATTGGGAAAAGTAATATGGATGTTTTATGTGAATATTAACCTATTGTTAATAAAAAGGACGTTCTGAATCTAAAAGGATAATCCTTGTGCTTATTTGCTTAACTTAGGGTTTTATATGAATAAAGTGCATTAATGGGCTTAGAAACCCTAATCTAGGTGTTAATGGTTTCTAATGAGATACATTTCAAGATCCTTTGTATAAAATGATATTATGTTAATCCTAAGTCATTTTGATGAAAAGAAAGCTTTAATATGAATAAGTGGATAATTAGGGACTTGAACCTTGAACTGCTATTTTAGCATTTTGTGGACATAAAAGAGAAAAATTGTAATTAGATCCGAAAGAACCCTAATGAAGCCTTTATTCAGATTAGAAACTCTAGAAAGTGATTCCAAGTCAATAAAATAAGTTCTTGATGAGTATGTAGTAAATAGGTTGTACATGCTTTTCAGGATTCTGTTCTTTTGTGTGATTGGCTTGATTGTTTTCTTGGATTTCCTGATTGGATTGGACTGTGCTTATTTCTTGTGAAATCTCTGAATCATGTATGTGGTTATTTATGAGTACACTCTTTAGTTTCTCGGTGTTTTCTCGATGTTTCACTAATTGCATGGAAATAACTGCTTGGATGATTTTATTTCTACAATCTTTAAAGTGAATATGATTATCACAATCTAAGTATATATATGACTTGCCCGAGCCACATATATACCATCTATGGATGTAAGATAAGAGACCAAGCCTTAGAGGGAAGGTCATAGGTGGTCAAACCCCAAAGGGAAGATCACTAGGTACCCAAAGAGTGACCCCATGTACCAAGCTCAGGATGGAGAAGGTAGTCTTAAAGTCATTTGCAAGCACTTAACTCTAATAGAGGGTATCCTAGAGTATGAGTAAAAGCGGTTGGGAAGTCATTGAAAAATGTAATCTTGCATTGTTAACAACTATTTGATGTGATTATGTAGTTATATTATATGTGCAATGTTTTGGTTGTCACCACATACCGATATATTCATTTATACTGACCGACATTTTGTTTGTCGGCATTTTAGGAATATCTAAAATTGTACAAACAGTAAAGTGGAACGTGTGTAGATTAAAGTTAAATCATAAAGGAGGATTTAGTTATATAGAATTCTACTGCGGGTAGAAGTTCCAGTTTTCTATTTTTGAAAGGTATGTGAAAAGTAAATTTTTATTCCAATTTTAAGTTTAGTCTTTGGTAGAATTTATTAATTATTTTTTATTATTTGCCAAACCATTGATCCGGTTTTTTGAGGAAATGCCTCTAACTTCTTGGTCTTCCTTAATTGGGGGTTACCGGGAAGCGGGCCGTTACAGTTCAGCTACTGTTGTTGTCGATCACCTAAAAAGATGTGGTGACCCACAAGGTGAGGCCCAGTCCCAGTGAGAGATATAACTCTCTCCAACAAATATTGATTACATTAGATTAAATAGCAAATAACTGAACAGTTGGAGTAATTAATAATCAATTGAGCAGATTGAACGGTTCAAGCATGTTAAACAGGTTAAGCAAATAATCTTAGCAACACGTATGATTATCAATGTATATATAGGTAACATATAAATGTATATCTTCTCAAAGATATCTACTCATGTTTCATCAGATTGCATCTAATAACAATTTAGTAGCATAAGCAATCTAGTAGCATAACATGGCTATCAATGTTGGCATCTTTAATGGAGTGAACAAGTCTACATCATAAGTAGATCTAACGTCATAGCACAACTAACTGCATATGAATGATTAGCATTTTAAGCATTTCTAATTATAGAGGAATGGCTAGCAATATTAAACATAGCTAGCAGTATACTCTTAACTATCAGTATTAGTATATCTGACAACATAAGCATGTTTACAACATGAGCCTAAGTACATCATAAGCATTTATATCATCTCTTATTGTATTATACACCATCTCTATGTAAAGAAAGCAAACAATGGTTATCATCCAATATGAAGCATTGTGTATAACCCTAAATAAATATGCTACATGGTTGTATTATATCTTATATTATGCCCTGGGGAGTTTGGGCCGTACCACCCAAAATCTAATCGACCCCCACAAAGTAATATTCGTTTCCATACAATATCTAGGAGTTCTGATATCCTAAGATCTCACCCCCTCGGGCAGTATGAGTAAAAAGGTAGTGACATATCAATCAATGCTACCACTACAACGACATATAGTCAAGCTGCTAACAATTATTTCACCCTTGGTACAGGTCATGACACTAGAGAACATGCTCACACATGGTCGTTCTATAAAAGGCATCCTACATTTATATTGTCGCCTTTCACATTTAACAATATTCAAGGCATGACCGTAGTCATCCTCCATAACCTGCAATTGTGGATGATAAGGATATATCCTCAACTATCCATCCCCACATACTCCACAGTATCCACTCTGAGTTTCCATTAGGAATACTCATTTCACCATCCAATAAGTTTTGACACTGAAGATGGTTCTACGTAACAGGGCACTGCATGATTAGGTTTTCACTTGATTAGTTATACCAATTGGGTGAATTAAGGCTTCATCAAAATGTGGATAGACAAACCCTAATTCATCTCTAGAAAACATTGCTATATAACAACTTTAGAAGATATAAAATATATGAGACATAATTTCTCATCTCAAAATCATAGGGAAGTATTCACCTACCAATTAAGAGATTATACTAGCCATCACATCATTATTACATGGTATTATTCTCTTTCCATTTATGAGACTAAACTTGTCATAATACTATCACAGGATACAAATCCTTAGCACAATATCCCAGGGTATCAACCCTAGTCAAGATAAGAGGATTACACCTCATTCAGGGTTCAATTATTCCCAAGGGTGATAAAGACCATCATATCATTTCTTGCAAGTTCATCATTATCTTTCTATACCTAATTACAAGTCTCAACAAACATTAACACACATGTGATTCACAAGCTCAGCATAATTGGCATTAAAGAACTAAAATATATTCACAAGATGATATTGTAGGATTATCTTAGCATTTAAGAGTATGCCTTTTTTATATAAACATATAAGGAAGCCAGGTATAATTGGTCATCATCACACTTATAGTGTACAAGTTTAGCATAAGTAAGCATAGAGCATGAAGCTAAGATGACCACCAGTTAACATCTTAGAGTTTCAATCAATCATTAGGAAGGATGTTCCATCATTATATTAATCATTCAAGAAAGGATAATATCATTAACCACCATCCTCTACTTCTATTAGGGTTAAGTTTAGCAGGGTAGGTTACATTGAATTTATAGTTTAGTATTCATTCACAAACCTTAACCCATAGCATCCCCATATAATCTTGGATGCATAAGGCACATGATCATCATCACATTCCATACCATTCTCAAGTATGGATCCACACATAACTCAAGGTGTAATCATTAGGTTATAGTATACTAGAGTTCTACAACAATAAGAGAGACTCCATTGTTCTATTTTTCCACTAAGGAAGACTGACCATAGTTAATCACCATCACCTGAGTTCCTTAGGATTAAGTGTGACAAGCTATATTCCATTAGGGTTACATATCATCACCATATGGTCATTATCCATTCTATTCATGTGAGACAAAAGGTAAATATACCTTATTAAGGGTTAATATCCATTGGTTCCAATATCATTCAACCCATATCACCATACCACAACATCACCTAAAACTAATGGATGTTGTAAATGTAGGACCATTAATTATTACATAAGTAAATACCTTAAATATGCTAACTATGAAGTCATTGAGTTATGACCTAGAAAGAGTCACCATTTAACCCTATACATCCCTCATTTAATAACATGAAGGGGCAACATAGGTTGTAGTTTTTAAACCCAATATTGGTTGCACATTTTATACAAGCCAACAAGCTCCTTAAATTGATCACATAAGGGAAACCATCAAATTCAGATTATTAGCAATCACATGTAATACTATAGGTTTCAATTCAGACCATTGGATGTTGAAGCATCCAATCTCAACCATTGGATCAAGTCCATTATTCAAAACTATTAGATGAAAAAGTGTAAGATCTTTACTTATTGGACCATGTTCATAATTCAAAACCATCAATTGAAGTATAGGTTCAACTATTAGATCCAATTAACCAAGAGATCATTGGTTTAGGGAAATATTGAAGCTACATTAAGATCTTAATTCACCATAAATTGTGGTGTCCTGATCCACCATTGGTTGTGACCTCTTGGGTCATTGTTAGTTGATAGGATCAACACTACTATCATATTTCACCATCGAGTGTTGCATTGATGTCACCATTGGTTGATACTTTCATTAGGGAACTAACCATTGGTCCTTAAGCTTCTAACTAAATAAAACCTGACCTAAGGTGTGACCATAGGTTGACACCCTTGGTCATCACCATCTGTTTTCATGGTAACTACACCATCGGTTGTCATGATGTCATTATCAGGTGATGTGTTCATAGAAGAAATCAGCTTTAAACCCTAACATTAACCATCGATTGATAGGTGCTTAGCACTATTGGTTGTGCTACCAACATGTTCTAGACCATCCTCTACCTTAGCAAGTTTGTACATCTATTTATAGGTTCATCGAGAACTGGAACAGAATAGGGAACACCATAAAAATTCGAAATCCCAAGCAAGCTTAGCTTCTTGAGGCTTAAATCATCATTTTTAGGCAAGAACATGAGCTAACAAGCTTATAGTAAGAAATATATGTGAAGAGGGTTATAAATCTCACCTCTATAGTGTATAGAAGACTTCTTATCAGCAAGAAAAATTTGAGCAAGAAGGTAGAGAACCCAAGAAGAAATTCTAAACTCGTCCATCTATTGCCTTTCTCTACAAGGAAGCAAAACCCTAGAAGAAAAAGCAAGAAAGGTAGGATATTGAGCTCTAGAGCAATGTTACCATGGAATAGAAGATTTTTGACTTGGAAGAAGGTATGAGGAAGAATAAGACCAAGAGAAACGTATAAGGAAGGAAAAAAACAACTTGCCTTGGTCAGAAACCCTAGAAGATGACCTTGGAAACCCTAGGTAGGGTTGGATGGAGCTCTAGGAGACCTTCTTCTCCAAAAGGGGGTCATCTTATACCTTGTACCACCTATTTCCAAATACAAATAGAGAAATTCATGTGCTCCATGTTAGAGGAAAGAGAAATCAAGCAAAGGTTTCGTACTTGGGCAGATATAGCCCATGGATAAGGATGGAAGAAAGCATGAGGTGTACAAGCATCTCTCCATCTATCAATGGAATAAAGCTTTCATGGATGAGAAGGGAGAAGGTCCACAAGATGTTGGGTACTTCTAGGCCACCGGCTGATGGTCTCCCAGGCCATCCATCATCTGTTGGTCGAAGGTTACCATCATTTGTTCATGGTTTAGATCTAAAGATGGGTGGACCATCAGTTGATCATGTACATAAGTGAACCATGGGTTCAAGTGAACCAAACCAGCATGAAACATAAACCTAGAGCCTACTAGTGATGACCACCAGCTGATGGCCACTGACTATTTCCCAAGAAGTGGAGCCATTGGTTGATATCCTTGAAGGTGGCTCATCCATAGGGGGTAAGCCCTAATTCAGCACAGAATGAAATCTCCTCCAATTCAAGGTACAATTGAGCACCCCTTGGTTCAAAAAGATCAATAATTATGAGAAAACATAAAAGGAACATAAATAATGGGGAAATGTGCAAAGAAAACCTCTCAATTGGTTAAATTGCAAAAAAGTCCAAAATGTACATAAAATTGCATAACTTGCTTAAACAGTGTCCAAATTGGACCAAATTTGAAACTTAAGCTTGTATTATTATTACAAAGCATATAAAAAGGTAATATTATGATTATAAGGATTATATTATGCTAATTAAGCTTTTTCAACACTTTAAGCAAGGTTAGGGGTCTCACAATTGTTATGGGGAATCCATATAGATAATTTTTTTTCTCTGATTCCTTTCTCTATGCATGTATTTCTCAACATTAATAGCTTCATTAGTTTCATTCTTAACTTTCAATCACCATTAGTACATTTTTTCTCATGTCATTTCTTATATTTAGATAAGTGTACCATCTCTTTGACTTCTAATGGCATTTCCATAATCAACAATATACCCACTTTAGGTAAAAAGAATGGACTATGGATACATCTTCTTACACCATAATATATAATTATCCTTCAAAATTCATTGTTATGTGACTTGTATAAAAGACTCACATTCATATCTAATTCCTTAGATTATACTAAAATAGATGAATTAGGCTAAGATCATACTGATCAAACTTATCATCTTCAATTAAAGTAATAACACCTATAGTTGATAATTTCATCACATTTACAATAATATATACAACCTTGAGATTTATCTCTCATACTCAACTTAGTACGATATTTATAGGGTTTAAGAAGTCATCTTAGTTCAACACATCATAAAAGTCATATATTCTTCACCAAAATCATCATGGTTCACATGATTTCATTAGGGCTATATACACACATGGAAATCCTAGTTTCCATTTTCACATATTTCATTCATCAATCATAAGTATAGATTGATTAATTGACTCATTTGATCCAATCCCTCAACACAAACCCTAGACAAGGAATATCACCATCTCACATTGATCCTTATGTATATATCATATTCAATTCAGTAAGACTCAACAAAACACTTGTATAATTCATTTTAATAAATTGAAATATGATTCTATACATGTGAATTCAATTCCCAAACATATCGGCCATTGGGATTATTTTTTAAGGAAATATTCACATGAAATAGCATAGTCATTTATCCATAGAATTTCCATGGATCCTCAATGAATTTATAATGAACTAAGCATGTTCCAATCAATGAGAAATAGTCAAAATTAGTGGAATTTTATTCCTTAATACCTTTCTAAATCAATACCCAATCACATACAAATATAGAAAATGTTTCTGATTATTTTACATGGATAGAATTAGTCTTTCAACATGAATACATAGCTTAAGAGGGAGATAAACACTCAACTAAGGTGACAAGCACTTTCAAAACGTAGGTCAAACTCTAAAGTTGTAGAAATCCAATCAAGATCTAACAATTGAATCTTTTTGTTCCTCCTCTCAACTCGAAAACCCTAGAAATAGAAATTAGGAGATAAAGAGTGAGAAATGGGGATGATTTGATATCATTTTGTACAAATAAAAGGAGGGATAGAAACTTGAAATGTTAGAGAAGATTCACCATGAAATACTTTGAAAAGAAGCTAAACTTACTTATTTTCCACATATCTTAGATAGTAAAACCCTAGGTCAACATCTCCATCACTTTCTCCTCTCAAAACCCTAACTATCCTCTCCTTATAGGATTTCATTTCTCTGGAATGAATCATGAAATATGAGAGCTCCTTGGGTGCTAGTTTTCTCATATAGATAAATTAATGTGCTTGGGTCAATTGCACATTGATCCAACTTTACACTTTCTTTTATTTCAACAGATTTTTCTGTCATAAAACATGTTAATAAAAATCATCTATTGAATAGGTCAAACCTCCCCAACAATTATGAAAAAATTGTATTTTGTCTATTAGAGGTCTAATAAAAATTTTAGATCAATTAGAATTACCAATAAAAAGATAAAAATCAAATATTAGACTGATATTTTTCAGCCAAAATGCATGGTCGATCGAGTTTATCCTGAAGAAACTCGACTGAAAACCCTCTCTATAGTGACAAAACATAATCCAAAAATTATAAAAATCTAAAAGTATGTTTAAAGTGGAGTTCCCAAGCTACCGTTAAAATTTCAGATCAGGGAAGTACCAATAAAAAGATAAAATTGAAATACCATACTACTATATCTCAATTTAAGTACATGGTCGATTGAGTTTGTCTTGGGGAAACTCGGCCGAAAAATAGGTCATAAATTACTCAAAAAAATTGACATTTTTAAAATATTTACATTTGAGTTATCCAAACCACATCCAAATTTCAACTAAGTCAGAGTTGTATATAAAATACTAAAAATCATTTACTACACCATTATGCTTATCAAATTCTGTATTCATATATCGTCAAAACCCTAATTTTTTATGATTAGGGTTTTCAGTTCTCAAACCCTAATTATTTGAAATAAAAGCATATTTAGAGTTTTCCATTAGATTCAAAGAATCATGCTTAGAATACCATCATTAATCAAGCTTTGAACAATGATCAATCTGGTTAAGCATGCAATTATCCAAGTAAACCCTGATTAGATGACTAATTTGAAACTGGGTCATTACATTTACAATGACATTAACATCTTGGCCAATGGAATTACTCAGCTAGTGCAATCAGACGCATCATTCGAGATAGGTCCAGGACCATCCTTGTCCCATGAAACTACCTACATTGCATTAAGCTAACAAAAACAAAGTACATGTTTCATCGATTTAAAAAATTATATTATACGTTTAAGCTTATTTCAGGTCATACAAATATTATAAGTGATTAAAATGATCTAAGAACATAATTGTGTAGTCTTCAATCTTGATTTTTGTAAATGTATAACTCAATTTCTCCAAACTAGGGTTTACACGTTTATATGTTTGGAGTATGTTCATCCAATAAGGAATAACTCAAGTAGGAACATTAGAAACAAATAAGTGGAATATTTCAGTCATCATTAAAAAAAGGGAATAGTCAATTTAGATTTTGACTCAATAATTTCAAGATACATATAAATATTAGGATTAGGTGTTGTGATTTAAAGGTCTACGAATCAAACCTTATTGTCTTGCACTACCTTTGAGGTTGGGTTATGTTCTTTATATGAAACTAGATTGAAAGTTGAATGGATAAATGGACATATGTATAGTTTACCTATGACAAAGAAGCATATTTCTACAGTTTTAGTTCATTGTGATAGCACAAAAACAATTTCCAATATAAGGATTTTTTATTATAATAAAAAATAGTGTAGACACATCTAATTCAGAATCAAGTTTATAAGGAAATTACTATCTAACCAGATTGTGGATGTAGACTTGTATTAGTATCAAAGATAATACAAACAATCATTTGACTGAAGGTATTTCCTTGGCCTTAGTTGTGACACAGCGATCACACCAACCAAGATAACTCAAAACCAAAGCATGTGATTAACAACTAAATGAGCATATTACCACAAAACATGACAAATTAAAATTGATCACATATAACCATTATGTGCAGAAACATATTATATCTAAGTTCTAAAAATTGTACTGTATCACACATATGATCAGGTATTTACATCTGTATGGTGGCTAACTGCCATACACATGTTACTAAAGGTAACATGTTCACATGTACAAGACATATATAAAACCAAGGCATACTGCCAAAACATGTATTAAGGTACATATCATCTACAAAACACAACCCTCCCGGACCTGTGAGTACATGGAAGACACATATGACTCTACTACACAACACATCAACTTATCTAACCTTCTATGTTCACTGATCGAGTTGCTCTTCCTCAACAACATGATCTCTACTACGTCATGGATGACCACTTAGAAAGATGCGGTGAACCACGAGGGTGAGACCCATGTCCCAGCGAGAGATATAACTCTCGGCCAACAACTATTGTAAACACAAACATAAATAAGTAGGAAATAACATTATTAACGGGATGAGCAGATTCATCTAAATGAATAACTTAATGACTAATTACACAGACTAAGCAAGTTTAGTAGCTACAACAAATAAGTAGAACATGTTATGTATGTAGAAGGAATATGAAGAACATGTATACAAATTGATTTCTCTTATCATATTACAATACAAATGAGTAGTATAAGAAACAAGGAAAGGGTAAACATCTAATGTGAAGCATGTTTAACCCTAGATAAATATACTACCCAACTGTATTATGTCTTTTATTAAGCCTTGGGGAATTTGAGTGGTACCACCCGAATTCCAACTAACCACCGCTTGGTCGCAAATAGTTCCATACAAGATCAAGGAAGAGTCGAACTCCAAGATCTTCTACGAAACTACTTGGTCAGTACGAGACTACAACACAATGACATATTAGTCAAAATGCCAACAATGTCTTATAGTCAAGTTGAAAACACCTACTCCTTGGTACATGTCACGATGCTAGAAACTAGGGTATATAAACCCAATCACTGATTTACAATCACAACTCTCCTCTAATCACATCTCACACATTTATAATCACTGAGATATGGCATAGACATTCTCAGACATTTGGGGTCAAGATGACAAGGACACAGTCACTTGCAGCTCGCATACTCAACAATATGTGCTCTAAGTTCCCCTTAGGAAGACTCATTTCACTATCTATCAAGTTCTGACACTGGAAAGGATCTATGGCATAGGGCACTACATGATTAGGGTTTCACTTGATTAATTAAGCCAATTAGGTATCTTTTATACTACATCAATCAAGTTACATACAAACCCTAAAAAATATTATATAAAGATAAGGGTAGATTACAACATCAGTAGATATAAAACATATAATATATAAATGTGTCATATCACCACATGATATTGTTGCAATGCCATAAACAAAGGGTATCACCTTTAGCACATCATCATGAGATATCAATCCTTTACCACATCACACAAAGGATATCACCTCAATTAGGCACTAAGCCTATGCCAAGGTCATAATACCATTCACATTGTTCCTGTAAAACATCATTATCTATGCATGCCTCATCAAGGCTCATAATCACCACACATGTATCACATAAGTATTATCACAAGCTGACATTATTTATCATGCTTATTTAGATTCAAATTAAGGTTACCACAAATACGAGAGAGAAAAAAATTCTTCATCCAAATGCTAATGACTCAAGCAAGCTAAGCAACACCATCACACACTCGTATTAGAATTAGGGTTCCAACATAGCAAATCGATATAGGGTTTCACAACAACAATTAATATTTAACCCTAATGTTCACCACCTCCCACATTCTTTGAATCCATTAGACTAAACATCATTATCATAACCTATCGATCATAAAAACAAGGAAGCATAGAAAACATATGAGTTGAAACCATCTCTAGAGACCTATTACGGTTAGGTTGCCCTAGTGGCCACTAAGGTTAGGTTGCCTTAGTGGCCATTAGGGTTAGGACCCATCATAGAAACCACAAGAGACACTTCAACATAGAAATCACAAGCTCTACTTCATCGACCACTCAAAGATTCACCTATAACAGTCGAACAAAGGTTTCAAACATAGAAAACTCTACAGGTTCAACACATAGCAACCACTTTAAGAGATCCATGCATAGAGGACGTTTGAAACAAACCAATTCGACCAACATTGTTCAAAATAATGAACATGAAAATAGAGAAACATAATGACCAAAATGGATGGTTCAACATCAAGAATCTGAAGAGTTAACAAGGTGAAAACCCACATGAAGAAGATGAAAACCAAAACCCCAATTATGATCATCACAAGGTCAACATAGAAACCATGACGTGAGAGGGAAAACCAAATTTTGAGCAGGTGCAATCAAGACCAAAATCTTTGTCTTCAACAAGATCATCATGTACTAGATTAAGGTTTAGCCAAAAGAAGTTATTTGCATAAGGATCTCCATAAATAGGAAACCCTAGAATATGATATCATCAACATACTACTTATAATCACATTTTTAGTGTAAATCATTAACATGCAAGACGAGTGCAATAGTAGTTGAGGGGAAGTTATATAACTCACCTTGGATTATGATGTAGAGACCCAAACAAAAAGAAAGCTCCAAGAAGAGAGATAAAACCAAAGCTTGATTCAGCTCCATGGCCAAGATAACATCACATAAAAGAAAGAAGAAGAACCCTAGGTCAAAGGGAGCTCAAAGAAGAGAGCACAAACCCTAGGCTAAAAATAAAGGGAAGAGAGGAGATCTTCATCTCAACTTGGGTACTACCATGGGAAAACCATGGATTTGACCACAAAGAAAGAAGTTCCTCAAGAGGCACTACCATGGCAACCCATGGATTCGGCCAAGAGAGAAAAAAAGAGGTACGGTTTGCAAGAAAACAAAACCAAGAAGGATAGATCACTTACCAAGATCAAGGAACACCAAAGGAGAGTTTCTCCAACCCTAGATCACACATGCAGATGGGGGAAACGACTACCTTGTTCCAAGGTTGAGCTCTTATCCACCACTAAGATCATAAGGGATGAGCTCTAAGGATGAGAGAGAGAAATAAGGTGTAAAAAGATCACTTGCATGAAAAGAGAGGTGTATATATAGACTTGTCAAACTGGGTTAAAATCAGTGGGCGCCCACGGGTTGACCCGTTTAAGTTGGGTTTGGGTGGCAAAATTTTCCACCCGCTGAAAATCACCCAAACCCATACCCGCCCATTTATTTAGCGGGTTTCACGGGTGATCCACGGGCACTCACGGGTGACCCACTTAACTGAAGCAAATATATTTATATACATAATATATGCATACACTTTTTAAAAGATGTTACTTGTTTCATACAAGTCAAATCTTTACCTTTACCAACAATAATTGTATGCTCTTAATTTTGTGTTTGCAATAGACAATAACAAGTACTTGTAATGTTAGAAATGTCTAATGTTACATGATAAAATTATGTGTTGTTTTTGTGATATTTATCTATAAAAACCACATTGATTTTCTTATTTACATCGACATACAACAACTAGCTGCTATTTTTTCTTTAAGTGCATAAACATATATCAACAACTAATCCAATGGTTTGACATCAAACATAGTAGTTGGTTTCTTCCTTTGCACTATATTTGACATAAAAACAATAGTTACAAGATGTTTTAAATGTTATTTTTAGTATTAGGGAAAGCAACTAGCAACTTATTGTTGATTGGACACATTTTAAATGGGCATCCGCGGGCAACCTGCAACCCGCTGGGTCGGGTTTGGGTGTGCTTTTCTTCCACCTATTTAGAAGTGTATCTTTTTGACCCGCACCCACAACGACCCAAACCAAACCCAACCCACCCACCTGTTTGACAGGTCTAGGTATATATATCCAAGGGTAGGAGAGAGGTAAGGGAAGTTATGTGTCAAGCCACTAGTGCCGCTTGTCTCTCAAAATACTCAGCCAAGCAATCACTAAGAACATGCATGCATCATGGGTGATAAAATCAAGGAAGGCTAGTGACCATCTTGATCCTCAAAACACTTTGGCTGAAGGATAAACATAGTGACCTAACAAAGGTAGTGACCTTTACAAACAAGACCAAAAGAAGGCACATCGGTCGCCACACAAAGGGGGGGGTCAACATCCACTTAGGCATCCATGCAAAATCCTAACTTCAACACATGATGCCACCTCATCAACTAAGGTACAACAAGGCATCCCCTAAGAACCACTCCCTATCACATTATGCTAAGGCATAAGAGGCACATCAAACATGTGAAAAATTGCAAGATAAACCCTAAGCATGGATAAATTGCAACTTGGCCCAAAACAAGTACACATATAGCATAACTAGGTCAAACATAATTCTTTTTTTTTTAAATTGGCCATTCTATTCATCCCGTGGCCTGGGCTCGATCCTGGGACCTCTCACTAACAACTCGAGTGTCTAACCATCTTGGTGTCTTCTCTTAGACAAACATAATTCAAACTGGACCACATTTAAAATATAAATATGTCACATGTTATGAAGGCACATCACATGATTAAATAAAGGTTTCAACCATCTTATTATGCTAAGCAAACAAGATCAGGCAAAAATTAGGTCAGGGGTCTTACACTAGTTGAGAAATTCATGTTGGTTGAACTAGAACCCCTCAATGGTTTAGAGGAAGCAACAACCCAACCTAAATGAGTGGAGATTCCACAAGTTAGGTTCGATCCGATAATAACAAGATGTCATGTGAGTTGTATGATACTATGTGACCGTCATGATGCTCTTTTTATATGTGTATTCGTCCCATGAAATCATATTATTATCATGATACAAGTTAGTAATGTATTCATTTTTTAACGGTTTTGAATCATAGGACCGGATGCTAGCAGCACATCCTTAGAGAGCCCGGTTGATTTATATGTGTCTCTGCGATGTGGGAGTTGGGTTGTTCCTTTATATCAATGTGATACTTGATGTGGACACATATCATCCATGAAACAAAACAAAAAAAATGTTGATTTATATGCTCCGCTTCTATTTGAATTTGAAGTTACTATTTGGATATATATTGAACTCATGTCACAAAAATTCAACCAATTTAATAGCAAAACTTGGCGATCCGAAGGAAAGCAAGCAAACAAAATCCAGCATTAAACATTTCTTCACCCTTGAATGCTAATAATGCCTTTTGACTAGTTAAGTTTTATGCAGGGTATATATATCTTGTCGGGGTTGTCTTCCTCACTATGACTACGTGGGGGTATCTTGGGCATTTTTCAAGTGTTGAATCGTAGAGGAATCAAATAAGTGCATTAATGCAGGTATACTGATCGCACTATACATATTCTGATATAAATGTCTGTAATTGACTATAGCTAAATCAGCTATTTCCGGGCCATGCAAGGCTTTCGATGACATCATTGATTCCAAACCATTTCTCTCCTACAAATCCCAGCCAAATTATGCTCGTATATCCCATAACAGAGCCCATCGCCAGTGTTATATCCATGCGACAGCAAGTGGGCTCCTAACAGAGTACCTTCCACACACCCAGACCAACTCTCCAAATGAGTAAGGATATAGAGAAGAAGGCGGCCCACCTTCCTTCTGAACAACCTTTACCCTAAAACTCCTCTTCTCCCCTAGCTTCCTGAAATCCAAAACACTGGGCTGGACTTGAACAGCCACTCCTCTGGGCTCCTTGATTTTGACCCTGTACCTGCAGTTGGGCCTCCCGAAGCTCACATTGGTTACAATCCTCTTGTACACACTGGTCGCATTGACGTCCTCACTACGTACCAGCACAGAGAAAGAAGGGTAGTTTAGGTCACCGGGCTGCTGAACTACCCTTCCCTTGCCACACACAACATGACGTCCCCTCACCACTGCCACCACCTGTGCGGCGGTGTACTTGAGGCTGCAGAGGTACTCCACGTATTCCTCCGGTGATATGTCGTAGAACAGCCCAGGATCCGCAGCCCGCTCCGGGTCGACGTGGCCAGACCCCATGGCAAAGCTGTCGGCAAGGGCCCCGGCACTGCTGACGTCCGGGATGGGCTTTCCTGTTTTGGTTACGACAGATGCGGTGGTCATCATCGCGGACTTGATTGCCGCCGGTGACCAGGATGGGTGCACAGCCCTGAGCAGAGCTGCGACCCCGGCTACGTGCGGGCAGGCCATGGACGTGCCGGAGAGGACGTTGAACAGCGTTCTCCGCCTGTCAGACTTTAGTAGCGACGGGCTGACGGTCGGCGGCCAGGCCGCGATGATGTTGACCCCAGGGGCGATTATGTCGGGTTTTATGACGTCGGGCCCGCTGTCGCTTGGCCCGCGGGAAGAGAACGCTGCAACAGCAGGTGCATCCGTGCGGCCGTAGGATGTTCCCAGAAAGGTGATTCTCGCCGTAGGCACCCGCCGGCTGCCCGCGGAGTCGAGTTGGTAGTAGTAGTCCCTTAATGCTTTGGCCGCAGTGGAGCCAACGGAGCACGCCGGAAGTACGTGCGCATCAGCGATCAGTTCCTCCCCTTGGTCAACGTCGTTGAGTACGATAACCCCAGCAGCGCCTGCTTGCTTCGCCACTTCCCCTTTCTGAACACGGCTGACGCCACCACCGGCATCACATAGCACGATCTTCCCCTTCACCCGGTTGGGCGACAGCGTCTCGGGAGCACAGTAGCTCGCCCCGAATCCAGCGTCCGTATCTCCGTAGACGAGCGGCAGGAGCTTCCTGCTGGTTCGCTGCTTCCTGCGAGAGGAGTGGTCGTCGCCGTCGTAGAGTGACGCGCCCCGGAACTCCCTGCCATCTCCGAGACGGACCACCACGGGAAAACTCCTGTCGAGGTACCCCGCACCGACGGTCATGATCCACGGCGCAACGTTAGTGACGCCGAACGCATCAGGACCCGAGTTGCCAGCAGAGAACGCAACGAAGACACCGCGCGAGACGGCGCCGAACGCCGCGATGGCGAGCGAGTCGGAGTGGTACGGCCGTGAGCTGCCCCCGAGTGACAGAGACAAGACGTCTACGCCGTCTGACACCGCACTGTCGACTGCTGCGAGCACGTCGGATCTCGCGCAGCCTGACGACCAGCACGCCTTGTAGGCCGCGATCCTGGCGGAGAACCCCATCCCGGAAGCTTCACCGTTCGCGTTGCCAAAGAGATTAGCGCCGGGGACGAAGTCGCCTGCTGCTATGGATGCAGTATGCGTGCCGTGGCCTATGGAGTCGCGTGGGGACCGGAACTCACCCGGGCCCGTTCCGTTGATTCCAGTACCGGTATTGGCCTCGTAACCTTTGCTGAATGCCCTTGCACCGACGATCTTACCGTTACAGCTTGCCGAATGGAACCCGACTCCTTCCTCGCAGGCACCTCTCCACTTGTCCGGCGGCATTGCTCCCCATCTTGCGTCGGAGCTGCCGGTGGCGACTCCCCTGGCGTCGCCGAAACTAGGGTGCTCTGGCCATATCCCAGTATCCACTACCCCGATAACCACGTCGGATACGAGCTCCGGTCTCCCCCACAGGCCCATCCCGGGCTCCAGACCCATGAACCGTGCCGAATAGGTGGTGTGGAGGTCGAGCATCACGTCGTCAGCCGTCGCCGAGAGGACTCCAGGCACCAACCGCAGCCGCTCGGCTTGGACCTCTGTCAGCCGGACGGAGAAGCCAGTCAGCGCCGTCTCATAGACGTACAACAGGTCGGGCGGCGCCGGCGGCTCGGCTTCTTCAGTTGTCGGGACTGCTTCCGTCACGACTTGGAGGATGGCCTCGTGCCACCGCCTCCCCGTGCCGGCTAGAGTGCGATCAAGCTCTGCCGCCTCGCCCTGGTCTACGTGGACAATGTAGGTGTGCTTCTCGTAAGGTGGCGGTGCGGTGGCGGCCGTGTTCACTGGTAACGTCGAAAGGATCAGCAGTAAGCATGCATAGTGGGACGCCATCATGTCCGATGTGCTGCAAACAAGATATATATGCGTTAGATGAATGACTTCCATCATGTTAAGGCTATATGTTTATATTGACTCTTACCCCTTCCAAATGACAGTCAGGCTATGAATTGAGTCTTAGTTCATCCCAAATATTTTATGAAGCTCATGTGTGGTTGCTGAATTCTTAGCTCATAACTTTGGGGGAGAGAGTAACCAATTGAAGAGCTCAGCCTAGCTGCATGCAAAGCCAGAGAGAGCTAAGGTCTCACACAAGCAAGAAATCCATATGGGTGTTTATATAGATTCTTGTGGCAGAAAACACAGTCGGTTGACGTAACAAAGGAAGTGTGTCCCCTTCCACTTTCGAGCTTATGCGTCGGCAACACACCATCCTGGTCTGGCAGGGAACGCATATGAGAGGCGTGAGCCCTCAATTGAAGGAACAAGGGGAAAGGCGTGAGTGATGGCTGTTATGGGAACATATCTGTGGAGCACTTGTTTGGGGATGTCGAATACATATGTTTGAAGGATATTTGATGATAACAAAAAGCCAAAGCCACATGGATATGAGGAGATGAAAAAGGGTTCTCAATAACTTTGACAATCCAACAAATAAAGCGGACCCGATGGTTTTGATATATAAACTATCAAAATATTGTTTTTTTTTCCTTCTAATTTAGTTAAACAATTTTTCATGTTTCAGAAATTAATTCACCAAAATGTCATTTTCAGCGGCGCAGTTCGTCCCCAATCGAGCCTCATTATGCAACGGATAACTCATTGCTTCTTTAGTAGGCATTTAAATAATTTTTGGACAATGATACCATGTATGGATTTTTATATATTATCTTTATTGCGTTTATTAACAATTGTAATAATCATTAAAAATATTATGTTATAATAATTTCAGAAAATAGAGTAACAACAACAAAATATAATAATTCATCAATACATATAGTACATATAAATGTAATAATAAAGTGTAAACTCATGAATACAATATGGAAATGGTAAATTAGATTATCTGTGTTAAATCAGTAACATGTAATGTATTCAAAATAACTTTATAGATATGACACTGAAAGTAGCATGTTGAAGAGTTGAGATCGTCTTACTTTTATTTTCCTTCTTACATGTTAGTTCAATAACACGTCGATCAATGGACTTATAGATAATATCTACATGACTTATAATGTGAAATATATGAAAGGACACAAATTATATATGTATTGTCAAGTATTGTTTTTTTTTGTCGGTAAAATTCAGATGCACAACACGTGAAAACCATCAATTACAGTATAGGTCTGACCATTGCATCAAGTGACCCGAGAAACCATTGGTCTAAGGCTTAATTGATGCTAAAACTATATGATTAACTCACTATAGATTGTACAAACATGATCCACCATCATTAGTGATCATTAAATCACTATAGGTTGTTAATTCAACAATATATTCATTAATCATCATCAAATAGTTTCTTCTTATTGAAAAATACTATTAGCTTTGATCATATTTTTCATGTGTAGATTCATGTTTTGTATTATTTATTTTTTAATGTAGTTATGTTGTTGATTTTTCAATTTTGTACATTGTGTATGTTTTAATTATATATATATATATATATATATATATATATATATATATATATATATATTGTGTATGTTTTAATTTTATATATATATATATATATATATGGATACCAATATATATATATATATATATGAATCTATTCTATTATACATTTTTAGTGTTGTATTTACCAATTTACACATTATAGTTTATATTTATTAATAGTATGTGTTAGTGAAATATTATGAGATAACATATTTATTATTAATTATTAAGAAACTTGATAAATATAACGTACAAAATATGTACTTGGTATCATTATTTAAAAATGTATATTTAAGAGCGTCTTGTCCTCTGTGGGCATTGCGTCTCCGCCTTGGACGTAGTGCTTCTAAATAGGCAATGCGTCACCTGTGGGTATGGATTGCACCCCCAAATGTGATATTTTAGTCAGTATGAATTAATACATGACAAAGTGGGTACTAAAACTAGAAAAAATGTCATTTTTGCTTTTAGACATCCTTTTATTTGTCCATCTGACATCTAACAACCAAGAATTTGTATAGCATATCATTACATATATCTATATAATGACATTTCTTAGTTTATCAAGATCACCAATCGCATACTAATTCCACACTTCTCATGGATATAGAAAGTCCTTCCAACAATGCCTTCTCTTTTATATCATCCTCATCAATAGCTCTTACATCATTGTAGAAAAACACTTAGCTCCATATTGAAACAGCGTATCGATTTAATTACTAACAAAGAATAACAAATTATATGGGTTAAGAATCAACCTCAACCAATTATCCATCTAGTGCACACATGTACGATCCGTTGATATGACATCATATTGTCAAAATCTTTATTCACAAGGATTATTTCTCCCCACCCAGATACCTAGGTTTACCTTCATCCCTACACAAAGTCCAACCCTCGGGGTGGAACCCTATCATAGGTTACCACACGTTAGAACCTAACACATCGACGCATCGTATTTCAATGATGTCTACCTCTATTTATATAGATAGAGACTCATAATTAGACAGTACGAAAGGATACGACTATTCCATAGGGATTAGGAAATGACAATATAAAATGATAAAGAAAAAATATCTTGGACTCCAAGTCTAACATTAATTTACACTTTCTTAATATTGTTAGATATTATTTCTTATCCAATTTGGATAAGAGATAAAATCCTAACAATCTCCACCTTGTATCTTATTCGTTTAAGTTGCTCCTCTAAGAAGATTGCTCCCGTTCTTCTTCTATGCTTCTGCCCTCATAAGGTACTTCAGTTTCCTAAAGCATATCACCATGCACGTCTACATGGAGTGTTTGTCCAAACATGACTGGTGTGAGAGCTCCTCATGATGTATAGTTTGAGAAATTGTACCAACCTATGGTTGAGAGAACCTCATCCTTCGTACCTTGGGCCCTCATGTCATACAGTTGTGCCTTCTTTTATCCATGCCCACTCAAGACACTCTGGGCACGTTTGGTTTGATGTAATCAGGTATATTGGATTGTGTTTTGGACTCCGGCAAGCCAAAGTTTATGTTTGGTTTGCTGGAGCGGGAAAAGTCACAAAATCCAGGAACTCGGAGGATGCAGTCCGAGCGGGATTAGGGCTTACATCTCAGATCTGTGGGACGCCAACATCCCAGTATTTGCTCGACTCTCCCTTGCGGCGGCTCCCCCGACTCCCGACTCTCTCCCCGCTTCACCTCCCCGACTCCCGACTCTCTCCTCGCCTCACCTCCTCGACTCATTTTCTCATGCCGCCTCCCCGATCTCGACACCAGCAGTGTTGTGGCATGCTTTTCCTTCTCTATCACGGGCTATCTTCTCGGATATCAAGCTCCTCTCCGATCGGAAGTCGCTTCTTTAGCGCCGCTCTTCTCCGATCTCCCAAGTAGATCGAGGCATCTGATGGCGACGCAGATCCGCCATTGCTACTCCATCCGTGAGAGATAGTTGCTCAACAGCGGTTTCTACAGTCACGGCGAGGAGACACATGTATCTCTCCTGATCCCATCCCCTTCTTCTCCAGATTTCTACATCTTATGCAAACAATGGGCTCTGACTTTCTCCCTCCCACTTGGAGACATCTGTTGATTGTTTCTTCCCATTACATGACCAAAAATGCCATGGCAGAGAAGCTCGTTTTGCCCACAGCATTGACGGAAAAGAGAAGGGATCTGACAGTTGCGGTATCGACCAACTTGGCAGCATCCTCGTCGGCTATTTTTAGTCACCCCTGCTACCAAACAGGTCATCATAGATCTCGCTCATCTTTCCCCCTTTTCCATCTTTTGTTTTTCCCCTTTCTAAGCTATTCGACAAACAATACAGATCTGTCTGTTTAGGTGCCTATGAAAGCAAATGCAGTGAGAAGGAGCAGCATTCTAATTGAGGTTTGCTTGCACTCTTTTATCTCTCAATTCCTTTGTTTACTGATATTGATACAAAGTTGCTAATAATTCCTTTTGTTACTTAAAATTGCAGATGCTAGATACACAAGTAGTCTCTCCATTCCGTTGTTTATGCATGTGCCATATGGTCTACTGATTTGCTTCTTATTAATTCTTTTTCTAAAAGTTGCTAATACATTTTCTTTTTTGCCTTAGGTTATAGCTCTACCAAGGCTTCATCTATAGCTCCTCCAGCGTTCATGGCATTCTCCTCTATGGACAAAAAGAAATTGATGGAATTTATTATGAAATCATCTATAGCTCCTTCAGCGTTCATGGCATTCTCCTCCATGGAAAAAAAGTAATTGATGGAATTTATTATGAAATGTACGGGTGAATTTGATGTAAAAACTAGTGATGCTAGTATTTCAGAATTTACTAAACTTTTGTTATCTGTATTTGGATGGAACAATATCAGAACTTGCCTTGAAATATGGTTTGTGTTCAAAACATTTGACATCAAATTTATGTTTGTTTGTTTCCGTTTCTTGTTGGTTGTCAATGGTTGAATTTTCTTCTTTGGATGTCTTGAAAATATTTAATTTGTGGATATGGTTTAAGTTTTGAATAAAACAACCCTCACGTTAGTCAAATAATCCAAAATAGTTTGGTATGTGTCCGAACAAAAAAAGTTGAATGTACATGAATTTTGATCCAACAAACCAAACTTAAAATTTTGCAATACAAAATTAACTGAATCCAGAAAACCAAACATAAGCTCAATATTTGTGGGATTCCTTTAATCCCGGAATGTGACATTCCTGTACTTTGAAAAACCCAGATTATTGCAAATCCAAGGTAATCCGGAGAACCAAACGTGCCCTCTGTGGTCGGTCCAAACACGACTTCCTCCTTCCAACAGTTGACAGCTTCACCTATGCACCTGTTGAAATTTGTAGGTGAGTTTGCAAGCTCATACCAGACTATCTGTGGGAGTTGAATATATGTAGCAATCTTCGGATTCATGACGCTCGCCTCCAGTGCCACTTCTTCATCTACATTTCATATGTTAGTAGATCTCTCTTTTCAGTCGTTCCTCTTTTGGTTAGAGAAAACCCAACCCGTCGATAGAACCAGGTAGCCTTCGTGGCCACTTGCCTCCTGCAAGTAAGTAGCATGACTCCACCTCGCATTGATATTTCACAACTAGTAGATTCACACCCTCCTAATTCGGTGATAATGTTTCCATCAAGTTTATCTACCGAATGACCTCCAACAGTAATTGTCAATGTCGACATACTTTTCAGTGCCCTTGATGCTTTATTATCTTCTCGCATGAATCCTGCTCCGACACCACTTGAAGAGATATGCGGAAGCTTCAATCCCAAGAAAAATGCCGCACAAGATACAACAAAAGCATGCACAACAAAATCTACGACGACATGGGTTGACAAAGAAAATAACCAACAAACAAATAACCAAACAGAGAACATGATTGGCAAAGAAGACCGCAAGATTCTATTAAGCAACTTCAAGAAGATTACGAAGATTGTCGCTCCCTCACAATCTTGTACCCATAATAGAAGCATGTAACCCGCTCTCATTCTCTCTCATCTTTGGCTATCTTTTGTGGCTTCCCGTTTTGGCACACAATATTGTCCCACATTGGCATACCCAAAGTTACCACACATTAGAACCCCACACATCGGCGTAATGTATTCCAACTGTATCTACTCCTATTTATATAGATAGGGACTCCTAATTAGATAATATGAGAGGATACAACTATTTTATAGGAATTAGGAAATGACAATACAAAAAGATAAGGAAATAATATCTTGGACTCCAAGTCTAACATTAATTTGCACTTGCCTAATATTGTTAGATATTATATCTTATCCAATTAGGATAAGAGACAAAATCTAAATAGGAGTGACGTCTTCAAACCAAAAAGCTTAGGCAGTTCAAAAGTCCTTAACTTCATATTGTATGCACATACTATGATAAAGTAAAATTATGCCATACTTTTGAAGCAATGTCAACAACATTGGTATGAAGTCATCTTGGACAAATATTACACAAATGAAATAACTTGGGGTTCAGCCT
Source organism: Alisma plantago-aquatica (assembly GCA_963693085.1). Taxonomy (NCBI): domain Eukaryota; kingdom Viridiplantae; phylum Streptophyta; class Magnoliopsida; order Alismatales; family Alismataceae; genus Alisma; species Alisma plantago-aquatica. Next base: position 106,399,790 of record OY856412.1, on the reverse strand, counting down.
ATAATAGTTGATGTTCACCACTACGGAATTACCATATGGAAGAATGCATATCATTAGCAATATTATTAAAATCCCCCATTCTTCATGTGACAATATCCTTTTATTGATTGACTTTTGAATGCCTTAAGGTAAAATGTCAGATTACAACAATTGTCATCCCTAACGGTAATGATAGACTTTACATGGAGTTTGTCTTCAATTTCCTTTCCTCAAGTAGAAATCATAAACTTGAATGGCACATGTCCCTTGATAAAATCATGAGTAAGTACACAAACACATTTATCAACCTTCCAACACAACCTACAGACAATCAAATTAGTTATGAAGTGATACTTATGTTGTTGTTAAAGATCACCATTTTTTATCTCAACTAGTGATAGATAACTTTTATGGATTAATCTTGAAACGTGAGTTGTCCCAGTAAAACAAATATCAGATTTATAGGTCACAAAAAAATCCTTAAATGCATAAACCATAGGAAAAGAGGTTTTCTTGGTTCTCACATATGTTTATTGTTTCATTTTAATCAGAAATACATTGATAAATATTCTTCTCTGTTGTTTTCATAGGTGACATATGGGACCATTTCTATCATATAAACAACATCTATATTCATAATATGACGTCAAAATGAATATTATAGAGAATATAAGTTGGTTATGGGGTTGTAACCCCTTAAGAACTTGCATGCATTAGAAATCCAGCCTAAATGAGAGGAGATGCCACAATTGTGGTAATCAAAAGTTGTTAGGTGAATTGTATGACACTATATAATCCTCTTGATGGTATTTACATCTGTGAATTTGCTCCCAGAGTCTTGTTAATATCATGAGTACAAGTTAGTAAGAGAGTATTATATTAATGGTGTAGAGTCCTAGGACAAGATGCTAGCTAGTACATCCTTGGAGAGTCTAGGTAATGATGTTTATGTGACTACAACATGGAAGTTAGGCCATTGCTTAAAATAAATCATGATTCTTGATGTGGATGCATGGCCTTCGATGCATCAAAACCTTAGTTTTGTTTTCATAATATATGTCTTTTGTTACTAACGGAGATACTTACACCTAAGTCTTAGGTTCAAGATGTATGTTGACATAGTTCTTATATAAATAACAATGGATAACTTAAGTATGGGACAAGTTGAAGGATACCATTAATGGATGCAATATGGATATTGATTAGCATATCACTCAATACCTTGGACATTGTAGGGGGGGGGGATTTTTATCTTCTTATACTATTATTTTGTGAGGCTAGTGTAGTTTAATCCCAAAGTAGGTGCACCTAGTAAATGTGAGTAGGATATACATCAATTTTTTTCTTTTATGAAAATGGAAGGGAAGTTTAGTCCTACATTGCCTACTTCCTGGTTGTATCACTGCCTTTTATATGGGAGTGCATGTTACCTTGTTTTCCCAAAGAACTAGAGGTGTATATACTCACCATGGGGTGGGTACGGTGACCATAATGCACACTCACACGCATATGCGTTCATCGCACCATGCTTTTCCTCACCTTGGAGGGTCAAGAATGGGTATGTGGACTCATGGGAATTATCTTGACTCTTATGTATCTTTTCCACTAAAAGATAACTAATAATTGTAGGTTTTGTTGAGAGGGGCACAATAGAAATACTAAAATTTCGCCCAACAAAATCCAAGACAATAGATCTATCATAGCCATGAAATGTCAGTATACTACAGACATATAAGCGATATTGAATGTACTTTGGTGCATACTCATTGTACAACAAATATACATGACTAAGGTTGAGGTTAGACTTGCACTTCCAAATCCCATACCAAGTGGTTTTTTGTTATAGACGTCTTTTTATCACAACAACACCTTATCATTTTCTTGAAAAAGTTGTTTGTTCTCAAGCCTTGACCCAAGGGCCTTGGCCTCTATGTCATCCGCATGGATGTAGGAACTCTTGGTGCAGCACCATGGTCACAAAAATGAATGATAACACAAAGTTAGCGACGTGCTAGATGATGCTCAAACTCCTCCTACTACTACTGGAGTTGCCCTTAGAGTGAGTTTTTCTTTCTCTAAGAGGGAAAACTCTTAAACAACTTCTCATAATGTTTTTAGTGTATCTCAACCCCATGGAGGCCTACACCTATATATAGAAGTTTTATGGGCTTAGAATGTCTAAAATCCAATTTTGTTCCTAATCACAACTCAAAATAGACTATAACTTGTAGAACTTGGACTACAATCCCATGCACCCAGCTCAATTGTTGAGTCACCCGATTGCGACCAATTTGATCTAAGAGTCACCCAACTTATTTGGTGAACACCCTCATCATCAATCAAGGTCCAATTCAATTCCAAATCAAACAACTCAATTGTCTTTCCTATCCCTAACCTAGTCCAGTCGAATGACACATTTAGTGAGTCACCCTACTCATCACTTTTTCAAAGTGAAAATGAGTCATTCAATTAACAATTAATTGATCCACTGAACCAAAACATCCAATTGCCTTCTAGTCGCCCAGTTGGATGGAAATCAGCTTGTACATGACTCAAAACCATTCCAACCATATGTTTGATTACTAACTTCAAATTCCTTATGCATGTGACCCTATATATTCCACATTATGTTGGTGGTAATGTTCATAACCTTACAAGAAAAGATTGGTGTTAACAACACATCATTGCTAACCATGTAATCAAAATAAATTGAGAAAAACTTGAACCTATAAAGTAATCAATGTTACCATAACTATATAATCCCTTTGTCATTAAAATCCACATTGAAATGGAGGTATGGGTTTGTCATCCTCTTCACATTCATTCAATGTTCCTTGAAGTAGAGTAGAATATCGAGATTTTATGAGCTCAATACCATATATTGACTCACATGAGCATGGCCATGCATTTTCATAGTCTCACTATCAAGTGGCTAGGTTATTACTCCAATGAAGGGACAATTTCCATCAATGTCACTCAAAGTAATCCACAAGAGTCACAATGCACCCAATCACCATATGCATGGAAGCCCTTATTCAAAGTCACATTGGGATAATGTTAAAGTATACAGAACAACATGTTACTAGTGACAAGATTTCATGTCTAAGGATCACAATCACCACTATCACATTGAGATATGACACTAAGTGGCATGACATGTCTTCCATGTAACAATCTCATAATGGGTATATCCAGTACAACTTATTCTCTAGCAAGTACCCATGCTTATGAGTTTATGTCTAATATCATGACTAAAGAGACATAGTCATTGCTCATCATACACATTTGTCTTATTTATATGGTTGTCCTATAGTATTCACAATAATAATTTACTAGGGCCATAACAAGAATGAATACTCTTAGTATACACATGATCTCGTGTTCAAGTCCTCAACCCAAACCATATGTCATCGAGTCAAAACATTCTTAGGACGCTACTTTATTTATTCATTATCTCAATTTTGGAATAGCCTTTATTAATAATCAAATCATATACAATGCATCCTTATTACAGTCATCACATGATGAATATCGGGTATACAATCAAAGTCTCCCACTTGCAATAGATCCAATCACTCATAAATCAAATACCAAGTGATCCCATGCTATTTCTATGAAAGTGATTTTTGTAAAAGGACCAACAACATTGCTTTCAGTTGGTACTCTATAAACCTTTACATCTCCTCTCTGTACAATTTTTTGTGTGAGATGATATCACCAAATTATATGCTTGGAATGCTGATGTGATTTGGGTTCCTTAGAATGTGGAATGGCTCCATTGTTGTCACCATAAATCCTCAACTGTTGGAATAAGATCAAGTTCTTTAATGAACTTCTTGATCCATCCTACTTCTTTTTTCTACATTGGATGTGGAAATATACTCAACTTATGTTGTAGAATTATCCACTCTCTCTTTCTTAAAACCCTTATAGCTCTGCCATTTAGGTAAAACATAAAACTTGATAGCAATTGGTAATTGTCCTTAATGATTTTGAAACTTTCATCTGTATAATCATTTACTAGATCTTCCTCACCTCCATATATTAAGAAATGATCCTTTGTTCTTATCAAGTACTTCAAATATTTTTCACAGACAATCAACATCACCTAGATCTAACTATTATTTCTCTACCAAAGAGCTAGTACATTGGGATTATGAGAAATTTATTCCATGAGACATGGATAAGTTGCCTATCTAATAATCGTGCATGTTGTACCTTTTTAGCACCTTGTCAATGTATGTATTCTGGATTAGGACTAGAAGTCGTGTAGATCTATATAGATAGATCTTGATTCCTAGAATATAGTATGCTTCACCTAAGTCCTTCATGATGAAGGCATTTGGAAACCAAGTCCTAACCAATTATAGAGCAGTTATGTCATTTTCCATCAATAATATGTCATCCTCATATAATATGAGAAATACAAATATGGTCACACTAACCTTCTTATACACACAAGGTTTGTCACAATTTTTCATAAATCCAAACTCTTTGACTTTCTCACCAAAATGAAGATTTTAGCTTCTAAATGCTTGCTTCAACCCATAGATTGACCTTTGTAACTTACATACTTTATTGACTTCATTTGAAGATATAAAACCTTAAGGTTGTATGATGTACACATACTCTAGAAGATTCCAATTGAGTAAAGATATTTTAATGTCCATTTTCCAAATTCCATAGTCGTCATAAGCTACAATAGCAAGAATGATCTTGATTGACTTAACCATGGAACTTGGCAAAACATTTCATCCTAATCAACATGATGAACTTGTCTAAAACATTTTGCAATGAATTTTCTTTAATAATTCCCATATTCTTCAAAAAGACCCATTTGCACCCTATGGTTTTACCCCTTAAGGTGCATCTACAAAAGTTCATACTTTGTTGAAGTACATGGAGTCCATATCATATCTCATGGACTCAAGCCATTTACTAGATTCTAGTCCATATATGGCCTAATTTTAGGTTGTTGGATCATCATCTGTGACCATCAAATCGTTTGATTGAATCACACAAAATCCAAAATCTCTTTGTTTCCATATGTGTCATACTAGACCTTCGATGTTCTTAGTTGAAAACAAAATATTAATCTTAATTGTAATTGAATGCTTATTACTTTCCACGATATTTATTTCCAACATGATAGTATATTTGAAGCTACAAGTTGTTTTAAGAAAGAAGTGTTGACTTTTTGGATATGCCACACTCAAATTTTGATGATGCAAACATTCCCCAAATTGTATTACTAGCATGTGTATCAAGTATCTTAGGTGATCAAGGTACTAAGCCAAGATCCAACCACAAAGACCTTACAGATTTATATGTTTGGATGCTAGCAAATCAAGTTGTACAATTTTTTTAGTGTACACGTGTATTTTTGTACTACTTGCTAGACATGATGTAAAGACAAGTGATGATCTTCCAAAACCTACCCAAAACCCTAACCCACACTCATATGAATCCTCTAGGGTTGATAGATTTTATTAGTTAAGCCATTGGATAGATTTTCACACACTTGCATATTTGTGCACAGAGTGTATCTCAGTCAAAATCTTTATCAAGTGAAGTACATTCGAATAAACTCATTATCAATCGGGAAATATCCATTGCATAGCTTGTAATCTGTGTCATTCTCAGTCAAAGAAAATCTCGACCTAGATGGTTGGTTGAATAAAAGTTCAACTGACAAAGAGCCTTTATGCTAGCTTGGACCAAGTAGTTAGACTAACACTTCACTGTTAGACTTAGTTGCAACATAGAGCACTACTTGATCAAAAAAGAGTTCGACCAAGACAAATCCTGGTTGAACAAATTCTTGATAGAAAAAGTTATAGAACCAAAAAACATTATTAGTGATCAAATTAGCCATTGCAACTTAATCAACTTCATCCTAACGGCTAATAGACCATCAAGAACACTCTAAGCACTCCCCATAGCTTTCCTAAGCACTTGCAAACATTTCCCATAAATAGGAGTGGTCTTAGGACACTTAGAACCAACAATTGAAAAACAATTGAGATCATACACACATACTTGAGCATAATACATACTTGCCATCATTCTCAAAGAGCTTAGGTCTACAATTCAAGCTTCCATCAATCTAGCCAAAGCCCTTAGCACAGTTATAGTATCCTCTCCACCTAATACTACTTTGCATAAGCCTTTTTGGAGTGGATCATCATCACTTGTCCTTTAGAGATTGATTGTATATCTTGTGAGCTTATTTAGTTACTTTCTTTCTCCATTATATTTCTTCTTTGTTGTATTACTCTTTGGCTACTCCTTGAAGTGAAGGTTGTCCAGTTTCTGTAATAAGGAGTATTTTCAACATGGTGCTCTTCCACTGGTCATTAAAGAAGAGGTGAAGAACAATGCTCTTCCAAGTCTGTCTAAGAAGAGGTCATTCGATGCTTTTTTGTCCGTCAAAGAAGAGGTGATTCAGTGCTCCTCGGCATCCATCAAAGAAGAGGTGTAGAGAGTGACCTTCTAACGGCCCATTAAAGCAAGTGGTAGTTCTCCTTGAGCTGAAAAGGAGGGTTTGTTTTGACCCAAAAAAGACACTGGTAAATTTTTTGTATTGTGTATCGGTATATAAAAGGAATGAAATACAAGGTTTAGAAATATTAGTTGGATTTACAACTAGGTAGTGGACTAATATCATTTGACGTAACCACTCCAAATTTGTGTTTCTTGTGGTTACCTCCTTTGCTTTATATTTCTTCTGTAGTTTAAGAAATTTTATTTGGTTAAAATTATCATATAGCTCTATTCATCCCCTGTAGATATTTCATTTGGTATTAGAGATGGTCTTTAATGAGCCCTAATAGGTCTTAAAGCATGGAGGAGAACGTTCTCAACCACCTCAACTTAGAAGGATCACATGTGAACAGGTTACTAGTGTTCGATGGATCAAATTACACATACTGGAAAGGGAGGATGTAGTTCTACTTCCAGGGGATTACTTTTAAACTATGGAAGATGATAGCTTGTCCATACATACTGTTAGTCACTGAGTTAGAAGCATAGAATCCTAATACGGTAAATCAAGCCACTCAATGCAAAGGAAGTAATCATTCCTTATTATTTCTTGTCTATTGGTGAATTCAATCATATATCTTCATGTGAAACTGCTCATGAAATTTGGCATAAATTATTGTAACACATGAAGGAACTACTCAAGTTAAAAATATTGAAAATATAACTTTGAATATTTTTGTATGCAACCTAATGAAAGTAGTACTAAAAATGTATGCTATATTTTCTAACATTGTAGACAGCCTAAGTGCATGGTGAAAGAACATAAGTAGGGAGATCAAGTATCCAAGATACGTAGATCATTGCCTCCCAGATACAAGTCAAATGTTACTACTATCGAGGAAGCCAATGATCTTATAGCAGTAAATATGGAGAATCTCATTGGGATCCTGGAGACGCATGAAGTCACCCTCGAGGAAGATGAGAAAGTGGAAGTCAAATAACAAATGAAGAGAAGGAAGGATCTTGCTTTCAAAGTTGCAACCATAGCATCATCAAGAAACATCATTCAAGAAAGCAATGTCACAAGTGATGAAGATGATGAAAGCACCTTCATTGTAGAAGTTAGAAATATAAGAGATTTCAATCTAATAAAACTCATAGTGCCCCTTCTTCTTCTTCTAGGTGCTTTGAATGTGGAAAAAAAGGCCACTTGGTTTTTGATGCCCAAAACTCAAGAAAGGCAAGAAGTCCTCTTTCAAGAAGAAATACAAAGCCTACTTAAGTGCATAGGATCAATCAAGTGACGATGGTGAAAGCAAAGAAGAGGAGGTGGTAGAATGTCTCATGGCAATAGCAGTTGAAGAAGAAACTAATGAGGTAAATATTTTTTATTTACCTAAATAGGAATTTGTTAGTATTCTTGAAGAATATCATGACAAATATATCGATTGCAAGCAACAAAAGAGGAAACTTACCAAAATTATTTATGAACTTAATGGTATTCTAAATAATCTTAATTCTAAAAATGATGCTTTAAATTTGTCAAATAATGCATTAAAAGAATCTATTGAGAGTTATAAGGCTAAATTACTTATTCTTGAAAATAACAATATTCTTCTCTCTCAAGGAAAGGTTGATAGGATTTATAAACTAAATGATGATCAAACTCAACATGTTTTAAACACACTCAAATCATGATGTTTTGTTAAAATAAAGTACTTTAGCTTGGAATCTTGCTCAAGGAAATTTACATATAACTAAAAAACTTGCTAAAAATGTTGAATTACAAAAATAAGTTTCTATATTGATGCAAGGAAACAAAAGTCTTGATAACATCTTAGATAATGCTTCTAAACAAGTAGGAAGGAGAGGTTTAGGCTATGTGCCAAAGAACAAATCATCACATATTCTTAAAACCAAAAAGGCATATGTTTCTAAGACTAGAACTACATATGTACCTGAGACTAAAGTTGTAAATTCTTAAAATGTTGAAAAGAGAAATAAAACATCTATTACCTCACCTCATAATTGCCAACATCTTGGAAATTATTCCTTTTCATGTGAAAATCGGAAGAAAGGATCCTTTGACATGATTTGGGTTGCAAAATTCCCAACTTAGAATAAAAAGTGGAAAATGTTGAGATTTGACCTATTCTTAATTTTGATAAACATATTTGGGTCTTCTATCAACCGAATTTGATGTAAATGTGCATATCTTTTATTTATTTGAATGAAAATTCTTTTGAAGTTAAACATCTTTTTATTCACTATCACATGTATCTTCCCATATTAACATTGAAAATTAATTAGCTAATATATTCTCAAATTCCCTTTCTCTAGAACAACTTTGAGTAATTAAAAGAATTAAATAGTGTTCCTCTTGAATACGTCTATTTTGATCTTTTGTAGAATAATGTCACTCATACTTTCAAACTATTCAAATTTATTTTATTTATATTTATAATACCTCTAAGTGTCATATTAAATATTTTCATTATTTAAATCATTGATTACTTTGGCCAAATCTATTTTCTTTTAAAATTGAAACAAAACTTTTTTGGTCAAGAAAAAGTTCGATCAGGATTGTTCTCAATTGAAAAAATATTGGAGCAACTGGTCCCTCGGTTGTTATTTAATTTAAATCCAGTAAAAGTCTTGATCCACAAAAAGTTTGACTGACATGTCTCCAGTCAAGAAAATTTTCAACAAGACTAAGCGGGTGACGCTCCCCTCGACCGAACTAGTCATTTTAGAGCCATTTTTTATTATTATTGGGGATCTCAATCGAGAAATATTTCAATTGAAAATGTTCTAGGAGCCTATAAAAGCAGCCCATTTTGGCCATTCTTCACACACCATCTCTCGCTCTCATCTCCAAACCTCCTTGGTTGATTTTCCCTACTCTCATTTGACTTTGTGAGTTGCAATACACCATTAAGCTTCTTTTGACTCACTTCTCTTATAATTTTGAGCATTTTTCTCCTCTCTTCCACCACAAATTCAAATGACATCATCTTCTCATGGTGGGAGCAAGAAGAATCTCTCTAAAATGAAGCAAGTTGAGCAACCAGTGTTCATCAATGACATTACCTTTGACTCCTCCGCTACTGATAAGTTCTTCTCCTTTTCTTCACGAAAACCACTTCATCGACGACTAGTGGGCGTAGAATCATTCTCATGGGTGATTCAACTTGTTGCTCTCTTTAAAGTTTAATATCTTGAAGAATTTATTATCCCAACCTATCATTTTTGGTCATCCAATGTTCTCCTTGAATTCTTTACTAATCTCATTTGTCAAAACAAATATATTTTGTCCTTCTCTACCATTTTTCAATGACCATCATTTTACTTTTGGTGAGGATACCATGTACATCTTGGTAGACATCAACCAAACTAATTTTGCAAACCATATTGATATCACCACCAATAATCCTCTAAATAGTTTTCAAATCATTTACGAGAAGAAATTTCCCTAACTTCTATTAAAAGATTTCTTCTTCTCCTTGGTGCTACCTATCACGAGACAAGAGGTACTATCTATGCATTTTCTCTCACTCAACAAGCCTGACTCATCAATCTTGTTATTTATTCAAATATTTGTCCTTGGGCCAATAAAACCAAAATCCCTCAATTTCGCATGTATCTCATTTATGCTATTCTCAAGAAATTCTCATTAATTTTGTGAAACTTCTCTTCCATGAAATGCTTGACTTTAAGGGATCACCATCCTTTTCCAAATGTATATGTCATCTCATTAAGCATTCCATTAGTGAACCTCTCTCTGATTTTGGTTACTTTCAAGACCATCTTCCCCACAAAAGTAATCTTCAAATTGTTGAAAAATGGGAATTGACTTTGTTCATAAATGGTCTACAAATGCTGAAGAATCTCCAAAATAAACCATTCCTCCTCCTCCTTTACCTTCCTCTTGCACTCATGAGAAGGACTTTGCATATTTCAAAGGTGTTTCCTATCAACTTGGAAAACATATGGATTATCAACACCATGCAATGACATATCTCAATGAATGCATGCAAGCCTTAAGACTGAATGTCCCAGATAATCATTCTCATCTTTATCCCTAGAGCATTCATCCACACAACCCAAGATTCAACTATTCACAACCACTAGCACCACCATCCAACCTTCACAAATAGTTTTCAGCATCCCATCTTCAAGATGTCATTGCCCACTTCATTTTTCTTGAGCTTCTACCTTTCTTGAAGCCTATTCTTTAGTGACCAAAAATGCTTTAAATTGGGATACTCTTGTGCAATACTATGTTGATGCTTATTTTAGAGGATATGATCTTGATGTGGACTATGCTCTTGATCTCATTAAGAATATGTAAATCTTTTCATAGGATCCATGTTGCTTTTTATGCTTTTCTTTTTACTTCAAGCATTGTACTCTTGTTGGCATTATCATGAATGAATTAAGAAATGCCTTATTATAATGCTCATACTTCCTATGGGTACATTTGACATTTTTTCCAAGAAGGAGTATTACATCAAGGGGAAAAAATAATTCAACAAATACTTCTACAACAGTCTGTGAGAATCCTAGTCGACTACTTGGACTGAACATCAACTCGATCAAAATTTTTCTCAACCAAAATGTTATCAATAGAAAAATTCATTTAAATCTTTCAAAACTTGGTTTACATATTCGACTTTTTTTTTAATTTCTTGGTTTATACATATGGCATGAATGATTTATCATGAAGTGTGAGCTCTTAGATGGCTATCTTTTAGTTAATCCATTTCTTGTGTTTGATCTCTGTTAAGATATTAAGGGGGGGCTCAAAATATTTTAAAAACATCTTTCTTATATTTTCTACTCTTAATTGATTTTGTATATTAATAAAGGCTAAAATCCTTTAACAATTTGTTTAGAGATTCTTTTATAGTGGTTATTATGATGCTTAATGGTTTCTCTGTACCAATATGGTCTTGATATCCCTTATATTTGGTCCAAAGATTCTTTTGATTTCTTTTTGTTCTTAAAATATTCCCTAATCATTTCTAGGCTTAGCATCCTTTGAAAATGATTGAGAAATCAATTTTAGTTTTTATCTTTTGATCTTTATGGAAAATCTCTATATCATGGAGGACTTAACATTCCTTGCCATTGATATTGAGATATTATTTAGAAATTTATGTTTTTCATGGCATCTCTATACCATGGTGGACTTAACATTCCTTTTCATTAATTTGGAGTATCTTTTTTAAATTGTGCTAATTGGGTCTTCTTATCATGAAGGACTTAACATTCCTTTCATTGGTAACTAGACAATATTTTAATATTGTTCCTTGATAATATATGGCTTTTTGACTATGCCAAAATGTGATTTATGTCTAACTTTTTTTTTGCTCTCCCCGTCAATTGGTCAATTGTCTTTGATTATAAGTTTTTCTATCTTCAAATTGAGCATCATAAATAGGGGAAGTATCTCACTAAAGGGAGTCAGTTTTCATGACTTTATACCCATTTGAGATGACAAAGGGGGAGAAAAATTCACGAGATAAATTTTTTATCCATCAAAGCAATTTAAATGGGAAGAATATCCATGAGATAAGTTTAAAGGTATTTAAAGATATGCAAGGTATGATGTTTTATATTGGCTATTTTCAATATATCTTATGAAATTATTTGTCATCTTCAAAAAGGCAGGATTGTTAGCTTTTTGGATATCCCACACTAAAATTTTGATGATGAAAATATTTCCCAAATTGGATTAGTAACATGTGTATCAAGTATTTCAAGTGATCAAGGAACTAAGGCAAGATCCAACTACAAAGACCTTTCAAATTTTATATGTTTGGATGCTTGCAAACCAAGTTGTAACATTTCTTAGTGTACGGGTGTGTTTTTGTACTATTTGATAGATATTATGTAAGGACAAGTGATGATCATCCAAAACTACCCAAAACCCTAACCCACACTCATATGAAGCCTCTAGGGTTGATAGGTTTTATTAGTTAAGTCATTGGATAGGTTTTCATACATTTGCATATTCGTTCACATAGTCTATCTTGGTTGAAATATTTGTCAATTAAAGTCCATTTGGTTGAACTCTTTGTCAATCAGGAAATAGCCATTGCATAGCTTGTGTTATGGGTCATTCTCGGTCGAAACAAATCTCGACCGAGATGGTCAGTCGAAGAAAAGTTGGACCAAAAAAGAGTCATTGTTCTAGCTTCGACAAAGTAGTTAGACTGAAACTTTAACATTAGAATCCATTGCAACACAGAGCATTACTTGGTCAAAAAAGAGTTTGACCAAGAAAAATCTCGATCGAAGAAATTCTCAACCAAAAATGTTGTGGAACCAAAAAAAATATTAATAATCAAATTAGCTATTGCAACTTAATCGACTTCATCCTAAAGGCTAATTGACCATCTAGAAAAATCTAGACACTCCCCAAAAATTCCCCAACCTCTTTTAAATATAAATAGGAGTGGTCTTGGGACACTTAGAACCAACAATTGAAAAACAATTGAGATCATATACGCATACTTGAGCATACTACATACTTGCCATCATTCTCAAAGAGTTTATCTCTACAATTCAAGTTGCCATCAATATAGCCTAAGCCCTTACCTCATTTATAGTCCTCTCCACCTAATACTACTTTGCATAGGCCTTTTTGGAGTGGATCATCACTTGTCTATTAGAGATTGATTGTATATCTTGTGAGATTATTAAGTTACATTCTTTCTTCATTCTATTTGTTCTTTGTTGTATTACTCTTGGGCTACTTCTTGGAGTGAAGGTTATCCAAGAACCTATGAGAAGAAGGATTCTTCTAAACTTGGTGCTCTTCTACTGGTTGTTAAAGAATAGGTGAAGAATGGTGCACTTCCAAGTACATCAAAGAAGAGGTGATTCAGTGCTCTTCCTCATCCGTCAAAGAAGAGGTGGTTTGATGCTCTTCCATGTCTGTCAAATAAGAGGTGCAGAGCGTGATCTTCTAGTGGCCTGCCATAGAAGGTAGTAGTTCTCCTTGATATGAAAAGGAGGGTTTGTCTTGACCCACAAAAGACATGGGTAAATTTTATGTATTGTGTATTGGTATATAAAATGAATAAAACACACCGTTTATAAATCTTGAATGAAAATAACTAAGTTGTGGACCGACATCATTTGAGGGAACCACTCTAAATATGTGTCTCTTGTGATTTTCTCCTTTGCTTTGTATTTCCTTTGCATTTAAGTAATATATTTTTATTTGGTTAAAATTATCATAAAACTTTATTCACCCTCGTCTAGATATTTCAAAAATATGTAGTATAATTATGAATTTCATTAACTTATAACTTCTCTCACCTACAAAGTCGGTAATAAACAATGTTTTCTCTCATAGTAGCACTACACATTGCTCATCTACGTACAAATTGATTCAATTCATTTATTGCTCTTCAATACGAGATGGGATTCAATTGGTTTACTCTTGAATTACTAAAATGGGTGTCTTCCTTTCCTTGCATCTCTTTTATCTTAGTGTTTCCCTCATCTTCTTTAGATAAGTATACCCACTCACCCCAGCCAATTTTTTCTGGAGTAATACCCAAATATATATATATTTTGTGGTGGCTATGTGTAGTTAATTTATGTTTCACTCAACCTCTCATGGTATAACGTATCTATCATCCTTTCGGCCATTGCTAGTCCTTTCAACTACATTTTACATGCTACATATGTTTCATCATGTGAATTACATAATGGTAACCTCATTGAAGTATTTTTGTGACCTTTCAATGGACTAGAATTCACTCATTCTTTCATGCTTTACTTTTTGTGATATCTATTCCTTGTCACTACTAGATGTTCATTGCATGAGCTATGTAAGACCATCCACATCTATATTTTACTCTAACCTTTGCATGGTCTCACTATATTTGGTTGTTGCTTGTTTGGTAGTGTATTTTGGTCAATGAATCATGTGTCGAAGCTAAAAACAAAATTTGTGGTTGATGATTGTTTCAGAAATGGAGAACATGCATGCATGTTCCTTAGCTGAAAAGGAATGTAAATCTATATAAAAGTTATTAAAGACACATGACTAGAATCAAGTAAAGAGAACCGTGTTGAATACAAAAGTATTTTTTGTTGACCTAACAGTTATACGTTGTCCATATTTGATGATGACTTAACCATTTCATCCATACATATCTAATATGTCTATCCAAGATTTTCATGTATGAGATACATGAAGATGATAAAATTAGCAAATCTAGTTTGCCAGAAAATAAGTCAAAATCAATGCAAATACAAGTTTTGTAGAATAGGAAATATATCTATTAGAATCGTATTGTAAGTCATTTGTATTGAATGTATACTTGTAAATAAGATTAAAAATTTAGAGACCTTAATTCAAAAATTTAAGCACTTCTTGGGCATTTATTAAAATTCATTACAGACTATCCTGTTAGCCGAGTTTGTCCTACTGACAACTCATCCAACGACCTATATGGCTCTTGGCAATTCCCAATGTTGGTCAAATTTGTCCTTGTGAAAACTCAATAGACACCATGCACTAGTAAAATAATTTAATGTTGTCGATCGAGTTTCATCTAGGATAAACTTGACCTACAACTTTAATTTATTTTTTCATACATTATCATCAGTCGAGTTTTCTGAAAAGTAACTTCGCCGAAAAAATTGTATGGTATAGTGTAGAAAAGTATTTATAGTTGTCGGAGTGTTGTAAAACTTGAAAATATATCCATTGAAATACCCAAAATGCCTAGAATTTATTCCTAAGTGTCTCTACTGGCTAGTAGGCACGCTCAACAGTAAATAGGGGCTATTGGACTTCATTCCAAGTTTGTCTTCTATGCTCCCTAGTTATAGTTGAGTGGTTTTGCCTCTAAGAGCCCCTAATCTCTCTCAATCTTATCTACTAATATACATCCAATAGTGTGAGTTAGGATACACGTAAGAGTTGCTTCAATGTACATCTTGTGAATCTCTCTACTCCTTTTCTCAACCTTTATATAGAAATAAGGTGAAAGCTTCTCCTTGATAAAGGTGAAGAGTAAGGATGAAGATCTAAGTCAAGAGTGGTAATTCTTTGAAGGAAGAAGACTTTTTGTAAGAGTAGGTAAGTCCTTGGTGAAGGCAAGAGTCTCGTTGCAAGAGTAGGTAAGCCCTTAGTAAGGTAGAAAACTTTTGGTCATGGATAGGTAAGTCCTTTGTAGTTTATAGGCTCATTTGTCCTTAAAGGGAAGACTAGGTACCCTTGACCTTGAACATGGTGGTCTATATGGTGTAACTCTTATAATAGATTATAAGAAGTGTGACATGCTTGAAAATCCTAGAGATTGACCCCTCTAGGTAGTAGATGTACATATCCTATTTTGGAGGTTGGAACCACTATACATCTTGGCCTTCTTGTGGTGTTTGTTCAATCTCTTTCTCCCTAGCTTATCAATATAGAAATGTATTTTAAAAAATATCTTGAAGGTCTAATATGTTTTGTTTAAGTACTTTTATCTCCATTGACCCCCCTCTAGAGACCATAGATCCAACATTTTTTATAGTATAGGAGCTTCAATCTACATAATTTGGTAAAATAGTTGAGTTTATCATCAATTGGGTGTTGTATTAATGAGACAAAAAATTAGAAAAAAGGATATATGGGATCATTTCTGAATTCTCTACTCATGTGCAATTGATGTCTACAAATCCTCATCAGATATTGACTTGAGGGCTTCACAACATCAAGTAAACCACACATGTGGATAGAGAACATCATGTAAACCACAATTCAACAAATTATGAAAGAGACCATATTGTTTGACAAATGACTGGGGAACCAACATCTTGAGACAATAAGAGTTGTATTATAGACAACCAAATGATTCACATCTATTGTAACCCTAATTCTACCTTGAGAGAGTTTCCATTCGCCTGACTGGAATTCCCTATTTGGGCAGCTTTTTTATTGTTGATGTGTCATTACTTCATCTTCATCATGAACCCTCCAAGGACTTTCCTTGTTGGTGGGGCTTCTTATCCTCTCCTTCACTCCACCATGGTCCATCGTTGATGTCATTACATCATCCTATTCTAATTGCATGAATTAAATTTTACATGAAGAATGTAGAGAGAAAAGCATGACATGTAAGCCATATACATGTTACATTGTTTTGGATCTCAATCAAAAATTATATAGTACATGTTTCAGTTCACAGTATTCACCACATGTACTGAATAAAAAAAAATTCAAATGTATCACATTTGGTTTATCTATTATAGAAATATAATATCTTATATGATACTTAGTTATTAATGTGAATGCACATTGTGAAAAAATCATCCAACAAATTCGTTGCGGTTTAAAACCTAAATTTGTGTTGAAGGCTTATGATATCAGCTCTAAATATCACTATAGGTCTTTAGGGAGAGAGGTAGCATCAAATATACAAAAAAAATCTCCTAATAAAATCCAAGGAAACATATCCTTTTTAGCCATAAAATATTAGTATTTTAAAGAAATAAAAGGTATATTTATTATGTCGTGGAGCACACTAGTTGTCCATAATCTAGACATGTCTTATGTCAATGTAGAACTTGCACTTCGGGATCTGATCTAGAGAAGATATTTGTTGTTATTACATCACAACAATACCTTATCTTAATCTTTAGGAAGATGTTTGTTCTCGAGCCTCCTCTAAAGGGTGTTTTCCTTTACCTCGTCCACGTAGATGGAGAAATACTTGGTGGGTCACTTGGTCACCAAGAGGAAGCAGAACTCAGAGATGTCGATGTGCCAGTCGTCGATCAAACTCCTTTCCTATTGCGAGCTACTATCCTTGGGGTGAGTTTTTATCTCTCCAAGAGGAAGAACTCTTAAAGAACTTGTCTCACAATGTTTTGTTCATGTATCTCAACTCCACATATGTCAACCCCTATACATAAGAGCCTCATGGGCTTAGAATTTCCAAAATACAATTGTGTCCCTACTTACAACTCAAAATAGACTAAAAATTGAAAACCTCAAAGTGCAATCTCAGTAGCCCGACTCAACTATTGAGTCACCCAAATGGGACTAGTTTGGGCTACGAGTCACCCAACTCACTTGGTGAGTTGCCCTATTCATCATTCTAGTTTTAAAATAGTTTTCCAACTTTATCTCAGATGAAAAAGGTCATTTTCCCTTTCCTTAACTTGGTTTAGTCGACCAACTCAATTAGTGAGTCGCCTAACACATCACATTTCCAAAGTTAATGATTTGATCAATTGATGGCTAAATAATCCACTAAATCAAGATATCCAGTAGCCCAACTAGACCTTCCAGACGCCTGACTAAACCTTTCAGTCACCTGACTGAGACGGATTAAGTTTGTACATGATTCAGAATCATTGTAATCATGTTTTATTATCATGAATTCGAATTACCTTATGCATGCTTATGTGTTTGACCATGCAGGTTCCACATTATGTTTTAGTTCTGTTTATAGCTTACAAGCTCATATTTATATCTAAAAATACATCATTACTCCCCAAGTAATTGAAATAAGTTAAAAACAACTTGAACCTATAAAGTTACCAATGTTACCATGACCGTATAATCTGTTTATCATAGATATATAGATTGAAACTAAGGCAAGGAGTCGTCATCCTCTTAGCATTCAATCTATATTTTTTGAACGAAAACACTCTATTGACATTGTATGAGCTCAATATCATATATTGACCGATAGGAGCATGGCCATGAATTGTATAGTCTCACTTATCAAGTGGCTAGGATATCACTCCATTATAGGGAAACACTCCATCTACATCACTCAAAGTAATCGATAAGTGTCACAATGCACTCAATCACCACATATATGGAAATTCTTGTTCACAATCATGTTGGGCTAGCGTTAAAGTACACAGAACAACATGTTATTATTTTAGTGACTTTAGCTCTAAGGATCATAGTTACCACTTTCACATTGAGACACGACTCTAACTATCATGACATGGCTTCCATATGTCATTTTCAAAATGGTCATGTCCAGTTGAACCTGTTCTCTAACAAGTACCAATGTACCTGAGTGGATATCCAATATCATAAATAAAGATACATATTTATCACTCAACATACACAATCTTATGTTTTTTTTTACTCTGATATATAGTATCCACAATAATAACTGACTAGGACATAATAAGATTAAATATTCTAATAGTATACATGTGATCTCATATTCAGGTCCTCAACTTAAATCATATGTCATTAAGTCAAAACATTCTGGATGATTAGGTCAAAGTTTTAACTTTATTATTTTTTATTTTCCTAATATTTTGATTTTATCAATTATGTTAGGATCTATTAACTTATTCAAAAACAAAATGTTAATCTTAATTGCAATTGTATGCTTATTGCTTGTACGATATTTTACTCCTACACGATGGAATTGCTGAAGCTACAAGTTGTTTTAAATAAGATGTCGTGTTAGTACGACTTCCATTAATTTATAGCTCCTCTCAATTGCAAAGTCGATAAGAATCAATATTTTGTCTCACGATAGCACTACAAATCGCTGAATCAGCATATTTATAGGTCTCCAATATGGGATGGGTTTCAATTAGTTAATGTTTGAATTACTAAAACCGGTGTCTTCCTTTCCTTGCATCTGTGCTATGTTAAACATTTTTTCCTCATCTACCCACTCACACCCCCACCCAAAGTTACTTTTGGAGTAATACCCGAATATTTATTTGGTGGCAGTTGCGGGTAGTAAATTAATATTTAACTCAACCTTTCATGGTTTAATGTCTCTACCAACCTTTCAGCCAATGATAGTTCTTTCAACTGCATTTTACATGGTACATATGGTTCATCGTATAAATTACAAAATGGGAACTTATTCGAGTTATTCTGAGACCGGTTTTATCATGCTTTAGGATCAGGTTTGTTTCCTTGCATCTTTGTAAAACTTTCCCGAAGTTAAGTAGACAGTTATCAAACCATCCTCATCTGGCTTTTTCTCTGACCTTCCCATGGTCTCATTATATTTGGTTGTTGCTTGTCTTGCGGTGTATTGTGTTCAATGAACCATGTGTCGAAGCTAAATACCAGAATTTCTAGTTCATAAACGTTACAACAATGGAGAAAGATACATGCAGTGGCGTAGCCACATGGAGGCACAGGTGGGCACGGGCCCCACCTGTGTTTGTCAAAATGTACATTGATCAAAGTATTTTTAATATAGATTTTAGAGAAAATATATGTAATATTGTGTTTGGTGCCCTACCCATTCACCTACAGCAACAAGGTGCCCATCATGTAACCACACGTGGCTAGAGAACATCATGTTAGCCACAATTCAACGCATGACGAAGGCTCACAAACGAGTGGGGAAGCAAACAGATACGTTCCACCGCAATACATCCTTGAAATAACCCACCGGATTGACTTGTCAGTTCAAGCTGAATCCACCTCCGCTTTTGTGGATGGGGATCGCTGGGCAATGGAGGATCGAAAAGAATGTATACCAGTAAACGAGCATGCTCAGCTCATCCATCATGATGGTTGGACGGGAGCCGCAGGAGCCACAAAGCTCGGCACTCGGCAGTGCACATTGTCGTGGCAGGAGGTAGGCTTCTGAGAGTGGAGTGGGAGAAAGATGGCAGGCAGGAGACAGGTCCAGAAGACCAGATTGAGAAGTGCTGTTCAGCTGTTGCCAAACCTGCAAGACGATATGTCCACCGCCAGGTGAGGTCAAATGTCTAGGCCCTAGTGGGGGGCATGCGCAAGGCTTGAGTGGGTTGGGTAAAGGAGTGGATGTAGGGGATTTCCATCCAAGGGGGTTGGCTCTGTTCTACTTTTTAGTTACCTTGGTTCTCCTTTTCGGTGATGGATGAGCCTCTTGTGCCCTCTGTTGCATGCCAGGGAAAGAGATTAAACACCAGTACTACTCCCCACTTTCAAACGCGCGTTCCACTCCCAAGCTGCTCTCTCGCCGGTGGTGGAGAGCACATTGGCTGGTGGCGGAGGACCACGGCCACAAAGGTTATAGGAGTTTGGTTTTTTACTCGATGCCACGTAGGATTTGCAACTTGTGGACTCCCAAGATCCTTTTCCTGTTTCAGGTACTTTCCATAGACACATAATATAAAACCTGAACGCCTTCGGTAATCATCGAAGCGCATCTGGTGTAGTGGTATCATAGTACCCTCCCACGGTACTGACCAGGGTTCGATTCCCTGGATGCGCAATCTAAGCTATTTTTTAAATGTTTCTTATCCGCGATGCTATCGGGTCTGGTGCTTCAAGAATCAAGATGATTCTTTTTATTTATAAATAAACTGGACTCGACTTTTATCCCATCATGCGATGATTTCGCCGCTTCTGAGAGGCCAATACGTGTGTGATTTTTATTTATAAACTGGACTCCACTTTTATCCCATCATGCGATGATTTCGCCGCTTCTGAGAGGCCAATACGTGTGTGATGCTGCTGCTAGTATTAATTCGAATAAAATACAAGCGCACACAGCACTTTCGCTTGCAAGTCATTTTGCACAATTGTCAACATATGTGATATGTTGGAGCAGTGTTGCGGCCTTTGAATTTCTCAGGCCTTGCCTTGACTCATCAGGACCTGATTAAATTGGCTAGGTCTGCACTTAGGTAGACTTGAGATATCTTACACCATGCTCATATCATGATTAAGCCTCACAAGTTCTCGGCTAGCTTGTTGTTCGGTCTTATTATGCTTGACCAAGATGTTGAATCAAATTGCGTACACACCCAAACCAAGCACACTAGCTCTAGCCTCCCCTCGCAAATTGAAAAGATATGTATCAATTAATGTACATGATATTAAACGTTTTTAGACATGAGACGGAAGAAATCGCTGTCTGGATCGGTATTTTCTGCATGATATCTTAATACATTCCATATTAAACGTTTTTAGACATGAGACCAAAGAAATCGCTGTCCGGATCGGTATTTTCTAAAGTAGGTGTGCTTGGTTTGGGCGTGTACGCAATTAGGTGCAACATTTTGCCAATCATAACAGGGCCGAACAACAAGTTGGCGAAGAACTAGTCGAGCCTAGGGATGAGCATCGGGTCGGGCCGGCCCGATCCGACCCACTACCCAGCCCGCATAACCCGATCTAGATCCGAACCCGATTTATAATACGAGTGGGCCGGGCCTAAAATTTAAACATATATTTTATTTGGGCCAGGTACGGAATGGGGTAAGCCCAGGCCCGAAAACCCGAATACCCAGATTAGATTTTATATACAAATTATACATGTATACATCTATATTTGTCCTGAAAGAAAAACATACAGATTTCTTGATGCAATATGTACTACGTATCCAACCAATGGCAATATGGATAATTTGTAATCAATCTACATGATTGGTGAACTAACTAGTAAGATAACATGGATGGACATACTTGATTTATTTGTTTTGATCTCATTGTGTCATTCAAATGGAACCTTTTGTTGTTTACTATGCATATTTTAACAACTGAATAAAATATGGAATCTGACACCCATTTCATTGTATATACATACAAATAGAGGATGAAAAAAGTCACATCATTATAGATTCCATTACTTTTTAAGTCTCATACATTCACCTGTACGAGAAAATAATTTTTTGCTCTTTCAATATCCATTTCATTGCTATAGGGGATCACACAACTAAGGGATTTTTCTATCACACAACATTATATGACTCATTTTTCCATCAATTCCATATTTTATTCATGAAAAGACCCTAATGAGCTTTGAATTAATGATAGATGCACCTAATGATCTTGTCATGAATTAAAAAGGGATAAAAATAGTATCTTTAATGTAAAAGGAGTTTAATGAAATTAAGTGATGATTAATATGCTTTTAAATATGGAAATAAGGTTATATGTTGTTGAGATAACCTTAGTATTGAAGAATAGATAAGATAACTAGGGTTTTTGAATAATCGCATAAAATTAGGGTTTAATGCGGTGAAAGATAAAGGGAAACCCTAATTGTATAATGAAACCCTAAAATAGGACACAAAACACGAGAAAGTGAATTCAAGTAAATAGAGTAGATTCTCGATGAAGAGTGTAACAATAGAGTACATATTCTTTTCAGGAAATAAGTGATGATTGAATTACTTGCTTGGATGTGTTGATTGGCTTGATTGTATATACATGAAGTAAATGTTCAATAATCTGCATGACTCATCAAATCAGGTATGTGGTTACGCTTATGACTACCCGAGTTAGTTTTCCGATGGATTCTCGGATGTTTAATCGCACTGAATGCAACTAAACTGTTGAATGTTTATTTCTTTCATGCAAAGTATAAAGCGACTATGACTATCACATAATGTATATGCCTTCTAGCTCAATCCTTGATTCCCTCTGTGTCGTAATGGCGGACCTGATAAAAGACTACCTAGAGGGTAGGTACATCAGGTCATGAATGACTTTGACTACCTAGAGGGTAGGGTCATGAATGACTTTGACTACCTAGAGGGTAGGGTCATGAATGACTTTGGCTGCCTAGAGGGCAGGTCCATCAAGTCACCTTATAGAGGTACCATGTAAGTCCTAAAGGGGCAACACAGAGTTGTGAAAAGATGGATTGAGTAGTTTGGCTTAAAACGTAATCTTGGTTGTTTAAATGATTAATTGAATGATTACATGGTTATCATAGTTGCACGATTATCATTTCCCCCACATACCAGCTTCGGCTGACCGACGTTTTGTTTGTCGGCGTTTTAAGTACAATGAAAAGAACAAACAGTAAAGTGGCACATGTGATACTAAATGAGAATTAAAGTGCAAAGGAGGATTAGATAGATTAGTATCAGTATGGATAGAAGAATAGAGATCCCAGTTTTCAAAAGGTATGTAAAGAAAATTTTCATTACCATTTTCAGTATAGTCTGTTAGAATTTAATAATTGTTTATGGTTATATGTCGAACCTTTGATCCGGGATTAATGGGTGCGGCTCAACCTCTCGGTTTCCCTTAAGTGGGGGTTATCGGGAGATGGGGTCGTAACAACATACTTGATTTATTTGTTTTGATCTCATTGTGTCATTCAAATGGAACCTTTTGTTGTTTACTATGCATATTTTAACAACTGAATAAAATATGGAATCTGACACCCATTTCATTGTATATACATACAAATAGAGGATGAAAAAAGTCACAACATTATAGATTCCATTACTTTTTAAGTCTCATACATTCACCTGTACGAGAAAATAATTTTTTGCTCTTTCAATATCCATTTCATTGCTATAGGGGATCACACAACTAAGGTATACATATCCGACTACATAGGTCACAACATATAACTTTTTTTAAGGTTCATCGCAAATTATATATCATGCTAATTTAGTCTTTATGTTAGCAAGTTAAATCTAGCAAACTTTAGTATGCTCATTCGGCATTATATGGGAAAACCCGAATTCGGCCCGAAACCCAGCATTCTTACATGGGCTGGGTACGGGCCGACATTTATCAATTTTATCTGGGCCTAAACCCGGCCCGCAACCCACTTTAAAATGTGGGTTTGGGTTTGGGATAGAAAAAACCCAGTATAGCCCGACCCAATGCTCATCCCTAGTCGAGCCTAATCATGATATTGAGTATGGTTTAAGATGTCTCAAGTATGCCTAAGTGCAGACCTAGCCAATTTTGTCAGGCCTTGACTCAAGTGAAGGCCTGAGAAATGCAAGGCCAACGACACTAAACAATTAAAAAGATTAAGTTTTACCGAGAACTTAAAAAGATCCAAAATTTACTCTGTAGGTTTCATTAAGTGTTATGAGTACATCAGGATGTAAATATAAGTACCATTTTAAAAGTATCACTACCTCCCTTTTGTTATGCATTTGATTATTTCTTGTCTTGGTTGCTCAATCTGTTATGGAGGAAGTAATGCCTCAAATTTTGTCAAGTGAAAAGTTATCACTTGATTTTGATTCTCCGTCTATAAATCCTTTGTGGATAATGGACAAGTAGTACACATGCAGAAACATTGATGGGAAAATATCGATCTAGCTAGATAAACTCTCAAAAATATTTTCTTCTCCTAAATTTCTTTGTTTGAGACATTCAACATGTGTTTCACCTTTTCTGTTGTCATTTAGCCTCTCTAATTGTTTTTTGTGAGTCTCCTATTTTTATGTTACTCAACTTGCATGTACGGAAACCAACTACAAAGAAGGGCCAGATCTTTACTGTGAATTCAATGTGATTAGATGCCTCCAACTACTTTATGTTGCGTGAGAGTTCTAGGACAACGAATAGAGTAGGGAATGCAAGATCAAGATTGAATCGTCGAGGTAGATTCAAGTCCCAACAACAATGATGATCCATTTAAACAACCCCCGTGGTGTTACATAATACATGTAGATGGATACAAGTGCATGTACACATTCAAGTTAGGGGTCCCAAAACCTGATGTTTAGGTTTACCTCCTTGTTAAGTGGACTCATATTGGATGCTAGGACTCAGATCCAGGCCCTAGTCCAACTTTAGAAAATTATGACGTATGATAAATAGATTATATGTTTGTCAAACTAGGATGACCTCAACCTTGATTTCTAACCGAAGCCTAGTGAATCATTATGAGCATCATAAACATGTTATTAAATAAATCAAATGGCTAGCAAGCCTAACCAACTCTTAGATTTTTTTGCTTTATTGTAACACATATTTATTGTTGGGAATCCCAAAGGTGGCATGCACATCGGAAGCAATAAAAAATTTCTAATATTCTCACAAGAAGATCTCATCAACAAGAATATACCGAGAAGGAGGGATGTGAGATATACCATATCACAAGTAGATACAGTGATGTAACTCACAAGGAATATGTGACACACATAAAATGTCGATGACTTCCTCCCATTGCAGCTGTATATTAAATGTATCTCTACGTAGTCATGCAGATGATGGGAACTCCATGTAGTACTAAACTAGTTGGTAAAAAAGGAGCAACCTTTTCATTAACAACATGCTAGCATTATACTATTTCTTGTATCTATCTCTCTCCTTGTCAATATTGGAGGCTCAAGTTCATGTGTCAAAAGGTGTCAACAAAACCCTGGTTGTCAGTCCCCTTTTAATAGGAGAGGCAAGGAAGTAAGATTTTTAAAAATCATGGGAAATGAAAAGGCAGTGGTTGCATTTCAGCAATTCACTCACAAACATACAATCATCCAACTAGCCAGTCCAGTCGACCAAATGGACTGTGTCAGGACATTTTAAAATTAATTGATCAATTAAATGTCTTGTCTAATCGTTTGAGGGGACTTCCCAATCAACTGATTGGTTGATCTTGTTAGCAATGGTTTTGGCTCATTCAACCAATTAGACTTTGTAGATGATCGACCAATATGTCAGTTGGTTCATTGAACTCCCCAATTGGTTGATTGGGCTTCCAATTAGTCTACCATTAATATAACTGATTACCTTGACCTTTTAGCATTCAGTTAGTCTTATATCCATGTTTATACTTGATGCAACCCTATTTTAGGGCTTCATCTTGTGTATTTTTGTATCTCAATCACATCTAAACATAGTAGAATGCTAGTTAAATACCCCAATATGCATACTATTGTCAAATGTACTTATGGACGTTCTTTGCATACTTTTTAGGTACTTTGACCATGGTTTGGATGGATGAGAGAGAAGGAAGGAGTTCTAGGGTTCCTCCACCCATGGAGGGGTCCAAAGAAGACCCCAAAGTTCCCTCAACCTACCCCTAATGGACAAGGGTCAACATCAAGCATAGAAGTCCACTGATCATGAGGATTCTAAGTAAATTTTCCATTTAAGACCCCAACATGGTCGTGGTGCCAAAGAATGACCGTTCTAGACAATGCCAAAATCATAGAGTCAAACACTAAAATTGCAAGCTATATCAAGTTGACCAGAATAATTGTGCTACCAAGCACAATCGTGCTATGAAGACCCAAAAATGGTTGTGCCCGCCAGCATGACCGTGCTGCCAAAGAAGAGAATGGGCATGCTGCCCAGAACAACCTCCACTTCACCTCCCCTAGTACGGCCGTGCCACCCAGCACGTCCGTCCTACCTATCCCTCACCATGGTCGTGCTGCCCAACACGGGTGTGTTACCAACCTTCATTTCACCAAAATTTCTCTAACATTCTCCACTTCTTAGAATGACTATTCCCTACTACCACATCCATTCCAACTCACCCACCAAAGCTGTGCTACCCTACATGACCGTGCTACCACCTAAACCTTAGCATTTTCTACACTATTTTTCCAACAATGCCCCTACATACCCTAGTGCTTCCACCACCACATATATATACATGGGTGGCGGTCACAACATTAGGTTATCTATCATTACTCCCCTCCACCTACTCTAGGGCATTCATTACCTCCTTCCTTGCATTCAAGCCATCCATCTACCATTTCCACCTCATTTTCACCATAAAAACTAGTTTTCTAGGTTTTCTACCATAATCCCCTTCATTTCCATGCCCTTCATTCACCTTAGAGGAGGGAGGTCATTCTAAAGAAGCTAGGAGGTGAATAAGAAGAGCCTACTTCGAGCTCCATGGAGTCCTACCTCCTTCTTCTCATTTCTTTTATCTTTTCTTTGAGCATGTCTAGCTAAGCCCCTAGTGGTGGGCTGTTTGGGGTTAAAATGTGACTTTGATACCATGTTGGGGGAAAATAACTTGTAGTGAACATAATTTCATTCTATGATGATTGCCTCTTATTTCTATCTCATTTCCCATTATCTTGCGTGTGGTTTGTGCTTTTAAACATAAATTTCTTATTTTGTGATGCTTGATGACACTTAGCTTCTAGGGGAAATTAGAATGTATGTGGCAATCTTAGGAATGGCTCCTAGGTCCAATTAGTGGATCCCTAGCTAGCCCCCTTTGATGCTACACACATCTCCCTTCTTCTACAAGTGAGTGTGAGATCTAAGTAACTAGTGTAAGTATGATTAGTGCAATTGCCTAGAGCTTCCTAAAGGCTAGATGGCAAGTAACATGAGGTGAAATACCCTCATCTCTACTCCCATTCCTACCCTTGGCTCTCAATTTCCCTAATAACACTTACCCTAGAAACCTAGACTTGCCAAGTCCCATTAGGATTACACCTAGCCCTATTTCTCTAACTAGTAGTATAGGGTATATTCTAATAGCACTTGCCTTGTTGTTTAGTTTGATAATCCAGATTGAAATGTGAGATTTGCATGCTATGTTGACCTTCCCCCAAATAATATCAAGTCACATCCCCAAACATCCCACCTATCCATCATACTACTTAAAATTCACCTTTGCCTTCTTAACTTATTAATGCTAGTGTATTCAATTGCCTTTGTTAATTCTTAGCTAATTGCCCAATTCTAGATAGTTAGTTCTTTCTCAAGTAGTTAGGGATCCTTTGAGATTGCTTATGTTAATTTGGATAATTAGTGATAACTTAGGCTCTTGGTTGTTTTGTTACTTAGTTTGCTTCTTAGTTGATAAATTTCCTTGCTATTGTAGTGTAACCCCTTGCTCTAGTCTAATTACTTGCCTTACTT
The DNA here is from genome assembly GCA_963693085.1 of Alisma plantago-aquatica. Taxonomy (NCBI): domain Eukaryota; kingdom Viridiplantae; phylum Streptophyta; class Magnoliopsida; order Alismatales; family Alismataceae; genus Alisma; species Alisma plantago-aquatica. Next base: position 106,371,784 of record OY856412.1, on the reverse strand, counting down.
AGTTTGATAACCTTAACTTGCTTAGAGTAATCTAGGACTTTCATTGACTTAGTTTCTTTCTTGCTCTTTCTTTCTTGCAATCATAGCATAATCAAACCAAACCCAACTTTAAACCCTCAAACCCTAGACTCCGCTTTAGGAAAATAGCCAACACAAACCTTGCTCTAGTACCTTTTTTCTCCCTGAGGATCGACCCTAATCTTACCACTAGCCTATACTACAACACGACCTCATGTGCTTGTGGGTACGTGTGATTAGTTGAGCATGTTCATTGAACTAGGTCCTTATACAAATTTTGAGAGATCTATGTTTTTCCCTTAGGGTTGCATCTAGCCACCTTTAGTAGGCTAGTGTGTGGCCTTGAGAAGAATCACATCAAGCTTTCTAGCACCGTTTTCGGGGAGTGAGGTGCTCGACCTAGATAGTTAGTGTAGCTTAGCCTTTCCTACTGCCCTCACCATTTCTATTCTTTATTCTTTGTTTACTTTTTGCATACTATCATTCTAACTGGGTTTTTATTGCTTGTTTGTGTATTATGCAGGTGACAACTGTGCATGTGTAGTACACATTCCACTTGCACTGACTTAGTGTTATACGATCTTGAGATAGGTAGGAGGAGACGCCAAAGCTACCGCAAATAACACCAAGCAGCCGAAATGGGTGCCGTGAAGATGAAATACCTCATGGAGATGCTCAAATACAACCCAACCACCCTCTCCAGGAATACTTCTCCCCGGGGAACTACAATTCCACCATTGCCACCCTTGTTGACCAAATGTCAGGTTAACAATTCTCCATTCTACCTACACTTCTCGGACTCCTTCCTACTTTCTATGGGATGGAGAATGAGAACCCCTACCACCATATCGACACCTTACTTGAAACTTGTTCCACTTTCTGCACACCCGCCGCCACCGATGACTCCATCTGGAGGACACATTTCCCATTCTCTCTTAAAGAAAAGGCCAAGGAATGGTACATCTCCAAGCCAGAGTTGGTGACATGGAACAATGGTAAAGAATGAGTTTCTCAAGAAGTTCTTCCCAATTGCCAAGCTGACCCAAATGTGAAGATGTATCACCACCTTATCCCAAAAAGAAAATGAACCTTTCCACAAGGCATGGTGGGAAAGGTTCCAAAAGCACCTGTACGACTACCCCCATCATGAGATACCCTTTTGGCAGTTGGTTCAAGCATTCTACACCGATCTAGTGGAGTTGAGCCAAAACAATGTTGATTCGTCATGTGGAGGCTCCTTCATTGCAAAGCCACTTGAGGAGTCATGGCCCTTGTTTGAGCATCTTGCTGAGAATTCATGCCATCGGGCTTCTACTAAAGGGGAACATTGTGACTGGAACTACATCCGTTCACCTCCTCCCGTAGTTCCAGCCCAAACTACAGCCAACCCTGACGTGTTGAAAATGATGCTGGATATGATGAATATGATGAAGAGCCAAGCTGGTGGTTCTTGAAGTCAATCCACTATGGTAGTTGAAGTCGAGGAATAAGAAATGCATGCTTTGCATACCTTTGGCAATCGAAACAACCAAAGTCTGATGTCCAACTCCTATACTCCCGAGTGGAGGAATCATATAAACTTCTCATGGAAGCAACAAAATGAGGAGGGGCAAGGGCAGTCAAGGCAACACCAAGGGCCAAAGTATAGCTCCAAGTTTGAGGAGGAAGTCCTAGGAAGGCTAAGGAACCTCGATGAAGTGAAGAAAGAGGTGTCATCTCAAGGAAAAAACATTAGCCACCTTGAATAAAGGATTGATCAAATCTCACTCTCACTTTCCCTCCGTGAAGAGGGGAAGCTCCCATCTCAACCCATGGCCAATCCAAACAATGGTGGTAGTTATGTGAGCACTACTCAAGGTGTGTATGTCCCCCATAAGGCCAAGTACCCCCACTTAGCCACTACCAAGGACCACCACATCCATATGCTCCTCCACCTCACCAACCCCCTTACAACTATCAATATCCTCCACCTCACTCATACCAATAGCCCCCTCCACAATATCACCCCCATCCACCACAACAACCACAACCACAACCCCGACCACAATTTATCCTCCAAAACCCAAATCCACCACACTTAAGGCCACCACCACCTCAACATACACAACCAAATCCACACGCTTCCTCTTCCACTACCCATGAGAATGTGAAGGAAGTGAAAGTTTTGAGGAGTGACAGGACCTTGGGGCAGCCACACGGTACTTCTATTGATGGCACAACCAGTGATAACAGGTTTGATACTGTGATCAGGGATGTTGATACTGAGATTCAGCCTGATGATAATGTGATACCAAGAGTTGATACCCTGATTTGAGTGACACCACTTGATGATACCGTTGACTTGAGTTAGTCGGGAGCACAACTCCATCCATTCCCCGATGCACTTGAAGATCCATCCACCAAAAGAAGAAAAAAGAAACATATCGAGGATAACATGGAGACCTTTAAGTAGGTCAAGATCAACATTACTTTGCTTGATGCAATCAAGAAAACTCTATCCTATGCTAAGTTCTTGAAAGACTTATGCAAGTTCAAGAGGAAGACCACTGAAAGGTAACCAAGGAAGGTTAATCTCACTGAGAAAATGAGCTCAATTCTACAACACACCGTGTCGAGGAAGAGAAAATATATTGGTGCTCCTATCATCTCATGCTATATTGCAACATATCGCATAGAGAAAGCTCTTCTTGACTTGGGTTCTAGTGTAAATATGATACCTTATGATGTGTTCGCTAAATTACAAATGGGACAACTGGGTCCCTCTCACTGTACCTTGTAGTTAGATGATAGATCTGTGAAAATGCCTAGAGGGCATGTTGATGATGTGTTGGTCTGAATTGATGATTAGACCTTCACATTCTTTATGGCTTATTTTATTACCTTGGACATGGAAAAGGACTTGAGGGAAGTACTTATTATCTTGGGGAGACCCTTCTTGGCCACATATGATGCGGTGATTCATGTGAGAACTGGCACCATGTATGTGACTTTCATGCACATGAAGATCTGGTTAAACATCTTCAAGTCTTCAGTGAAAGCTGAGGTGATAGGTGATATAGAAGAGGATTGTTATCCGATTGAGTGCCTTGATGATATACTGGAAGAGTGTCTACCCGCATGGGTTCAAACTACCACACAAGGGAGAGGATTAGAGACCATTGTGGAATTTCCTAAAGATGATGATGATGAGGATGAGGACGAAGTTTGGCCCTAGTGGCTGTAAGTGAAGACCTCCCGTTCATTTATGAACCATTGAAGAATTCCCTCAAAGAGCCTCCCATTCTTGAGCTCAAGTCTCTTCTTGAAGGATTGAAGTATGCTTTCTTAGACTCCAATGACACTCTCCCAATGATCATTTCTTCTATTCTTTTGTCAGATCAAGAAGAGGCATTGATGGCAGTTCTAAAGAAGAACATTGAAGCCATCATGTGGTCTAGAGCTTATTTGAGGGATATTAACCCGTCAATTTGTTCCCATAGAATCTATATTGAGAATGATGATAAACCAACCCATCAATTACAAAGACAGTTGAATCCCAAGTTGAAAGAGGTTGTAGCCAAAGAGGTGATGAAGCTCCTTGATGCTGAGATCATATATCCCATCTCTTACAATCCATGCATGAGTCCCATCCAAGTTGTGCCTAAGAAGGGTGGGATCACAATCACTGAGAACAAAGATGGGGAATTGATGCCTATGAAAGAACAATCCAAATGGAGGATGTGTGTAGATTACAAAAATTGAATGAAAAGACCAAGAAAGATCATTTACCCTTTTCCATTCCTTGATCAGATTTTGGAGAGATTGGTTGGAAAAAGTTTCTATTGTTTTCTTGATGGATACTCCGGTTACTTCCAAATAGTCATTCATCCCACCGATCAAGAGAAGACGATGTTCACTTGCCCAAGTGGTACTTTTTCCTACATGAGGATGTCATTTGGGTTGTGCAATGCACCTTTGACATTTCAAATATGTGTAACATCCATTTTTGTCGATATGCTTGATTTGTTGCTGGAAGTCTTCATGGATGAATTTTTTGTGTTTGGTAAAACCTTTGATGAGTGCTTGCTTCACCTAGAAGTTGTTCTTAAATGGTGTATTAAGGTCCTTCTGGTTCTATCTTGGGAGAAAAGCCACTTTATGGTGCCTGAGGGTATTGTTTTGGATCACAAAGTCTCTAAAGATGGAATTGAAGTTGATAATCCAAAGTGGGCCCGATCTCCACTCTCACCATTTATTCCACCGTAAGACATGTCTGATCCTTTTTGGGGCATGCAGGTTTCTACCATCAGTTCACTAAAGACTTCAGTAAGATTTTGAGGCCTTTGTCATTTAATTGAAAAGGATGTGGAATTCCACTTTGACGAAAAGTGTGTTGAAGCCTTCAACTACTTGAAGCTCAAGCTTGTCTTTGCTCCTATCATGAAACCCCCAGACTTCTCTTTGCCATTTAAAATCATCATTGATACATCAGACATGGCAGTGGGAGCTGTTCTGGGTGAAAGGATTGTCAAGATTACACATGCCATTTACTATGCGAGCAAGACTCTGGATGAAGCTCAAAGGAACTATACTACCACCAAAAAAGATTTGCTTGCCATAAATTTTTCTCTTGACAAGTTTCACTCATATCTCTTACAAAACAAGGTGATAGTTTATACAGATCACACATCCTTGAAGTACCTTATGATGAAGAAAGATTCCAAGCTGAGATTGATTTGATTGATTATATTGCTTCATGAGTTTGATATAGAGATTGTTGATAAAAGGGGAGTAGAAAATTCTACAGCCGACCATCTCTCTCGCATTGAAGCATCATATGATGATACAAACCACATCAAAGAGACAATGCCACATAAGCAGTTCTTCTTACTCTCATCTACCCAAAGACCATGGTATAAGCACATAGATAACTTCTTAGCTAGTGGAAGGATATCGAGTACTTGGACAAGAGAGGAGAGGAAGAGAATTTTTGCTATGGTGAAGAACTATGCTTGGGATGATACTCATCCTTTCAAATATTGCCCTGATCAACTCATTTAGAAGATGTGTTCCAGAAAGTGAGTAGCAAGAGATCCTAGCAATGTGCCACTCTAGTGCATGTCGAGGTCATTTTGGCAGAAAATGCACAACCGCCAAGATTCTTCAAAGTGGATTTTATGGCCCACAGTGTTCAAAGATGTTCATGAGTTTTGCAAATGTTGTTTGAAGTGCCAAAATGTGGGAACTATTTCAAACAGGGACATGATGCCTCTATCGCCCATTCTTGTAGTGGATGTGTACGATGTTTGGGAAATTTATTTCATGGGCTTGTTTCCTCCCTCTTTTGGGTATCTGTACATCTTGGTGACCGTTGACTATGTATCAAAATGGATTGAAGATGTTTCTATTAGAACTAATGATCACAAAGTGGTGCGTGATTTTTTGAAATCAAATATCTTTAGTCAGTTTGGTGTGCCAAGATCCATGATTAGTGATGGTGGAAGTCATTTCATCCATTGCAATTTTGAAGGTTTGCTTAAAAGTCATGGAGTGAATCATCGTGTCGCTACTCCTTACCACCCCCAAATGAGTGGTCAAGTTGAGTTAGCCAATCAGGAGATAAAGCTCATTCTTGAGAAGACGGTGAGGATAGACCACAAGGATTGGTCATTACGTCTCAATGAGGCTTTATGGGCTTATAGGACTGCATATAAAGCCTCGATTGACACCACACCATTCAATCTTGTTTATGGGAAAAGATGCCATTTATTGGTAGAGATGCAACACAAAGCTTTGTGGGATTTGAAAGCCATGGATATGGATGGAGACACAGGTGGGTTGAAAAGAAAGTTGGTAGCTGCATGAACTTGAGGAGATGAAACATGAAGCCTATGAGTTGTCCAAAAGCTACAAGGAAAGAACAAAGTTTCTTCATGACAAGTTGAGCAAGAAGAAGGATTTTGAGCCCAAGAAATGGGTGTGGTTATACAACTCTAGGATGAAGTTCTTTCTTGGGATGCTTCAGTCTAGATGGGAAGGATCTTACCTAGTCAAGAATGTGTACCCATCTGGAGCTATTGTGATTTGTGAGAAAGACGGAGCAAGAAAGTTTACTGTGAATGGACAAAGATTGAAGGAAGTTTTTGAAGTTGGGCCAGATAGAACAATTGCCTCCTTGCTCAGAATAGTCGTTCCGGTCGAAACAATGAGATAGGTCGTGCTAGCTCGGGCAAAATTGAGTAACTTAAGTACTGGGCCTGGGCCAGCACGGCCGTTCTGGTGAGATGCCAGCACGGTCGTGCTGCTCGTACCCAAAACTCAAGTTTTCCTTGTTGAAATGCAACTTACTAGCACGACCGTTCCCTACCGGCACAACTGTGTTGGGTCCTCCAAGTTCAAAAATCTTCCAAAATCATCAAATCATTCCATCATTCATACTCCAATCAATTTAATTGACCCACTTGATGTTGTACTAATCATTTTTCACTGAAATGTACCTCATTTCTCAACTTTCACTTGTCTGACCTATCAAATCATCAAAACTAAAACAAAACTTTCAAGCAAAAGTGTGTGTGTGTTCTTGGAATCGTGTAAAAATAAAGTAAAAGTATCAAAAAGTGAAGGTTGGGTGAAAAAGTTCCCAAATCTAGGTGGGTTGCCTCCCACTAGCGTAAAATTTTATGCCTTCGATTGGGCTTATTGGTCTTGACCTCTTTCATCCTCGTGGAATTCTCAAAGCATCTTTGAAGTAAATATCCCTCTCATGTGCATTCAAGCACATCTCTTCATCAAGGTGGTCTTCCTCAACTAACATCGCAATATCAAAACTTTGATCACCTCCTATTACTCCCAAACTCTGTATTTGAGTTCTCTTTAGCCCCCAATCACCTTCCCCTACCTCAATATCCATTTTCCACCCTCCATTTCCATCTATTTCTCCCTCTCCAAGGAGATTCCGCCCCTACAACACATAATTATATTTTTTACTGTTCTTTCTTGATTTCCACCAAACTTCCTTGCAAATATGAAGAGCACGGGAAAAGCAATCAAGAAAGGGGTAGAGAAGACCATGAACATCCTCATCGAAGGAAAAAGCCACACCTAGTGGGCCTCCAATGTCACACCACCATCCCACAGCGTGTCGTCACCGTCTCATTCCATTTTGCAATCACTCTGACGGTCATCATCAATGAGTGCATCCTGACACCGATCCTCCTCAAGTGGCCACACGTCGGATCCAAGCTACAACAACCCCGACGAGGAAGAGGAGGAGGAAGAAGAAGAGACAGAGAACATCATCTATTCAGTGGACATTGATGCACTGGCCTGAGAGAGGAGGGCCAAAAAGGCTACCGATGTGTCGTCTTCATGACAACCTCCACACTCAACTCCAGTGAGATGCTCCACTTCATAGACACAACCACGTGCCGCTCAACAACCCATTAGGCTCCGGTTGGTGATTGAGGACAAAGTTGAAGATGCACCCATTCAAATGGTGCCCTTAAACTTGGACACAAGTTTGGAGTCACACACATATGAGGAGGAGGAGGTAGATGACACTGAGAGTGAGGAGATGGAAGATGAGCCAGTGGACTTCTTGTCCAAGCTAGAGGAGGACATGATGAAGTGGGTTGGGAAGTAGCACGAGGAAGTTTCATATGGGAGAGGCACAATAAGGAGAGTGTTCACAAGACCCCTTCACCCTGAGTGTACTACTAGGAGGGTGATTCCCACAAGATATTCTTTCCCTAACACCATGCAAGCCCTAGGGATGCATCTTATCATCAAGGATTTTTCAGAACCATGTGGATTGTACAAATTGCTGACCATTTGGGAAGAAACATACTTGGAGACGACTCATGAATTTTTTAGATCTTTGGAGAAGGTGTAATATCAAGGAGAGGATGTAATCCACTTCAGGCTCAATGACTCCACTCATGTACTAAAGACCTCCAACCTCAACAAGATTTTCACACCAACACCAGAGATTGCTCAAAAGTTCGACGGGGGTAGGTTTGACAAAAATAGGAAATGCAACTATGCCAAGATGCGGGAAACATTCACTAGCGAAAACTCCTAGCAGGAAAGTAAAAAACAATCAAGATTTTCAACCCTACTTTGAGATATATTCAAAAAGTCCTTACCAACTCCATCTTTGGTCAGTATGACAACCAAGGTTGTTGTTCTAAAAAAGACTTGTTTGTGATATCAGTAATGGTGAGTCATGGTTATGTGAATCTGGGGATGATGATGATTGATCATTTAAAAACAATTCCCTCTGAGACCAAGTTTCCCTTCATAATGGAGGGATTGTGAACACAATAGCAAAAGCACTTGATTGTGATCTCCAGAACTTCACAAAGGTAAAGGGGCCAAGTTGATTGATTTGAACTATCTTGCAAGGTCTCAGATGATTACCATAAGGGACAAGAAGATCATTTACAACATGAACCTCGAGTACCCTGGCATCACACTAGAGCTACCTTACCATGCTTTTATTCTTATGGATGATGTCAAGACATTGGAAAATCTGCCAGCCAAGCTCTTCAAGTGGTAAATACAACATCCTAGAGAATACTATAGGGTGTTTCCAATGGACTTACCAAAGGGTATAGGAGATACAGACATGCTAGAGCAACAACGCAACCTTGAGCAGCCATGCCGCACCAGGAAGAGACATGAAAACTTTGATGTGCAACCTCCTCCAACAAATGCATATGACATGTCATCCATTCATGCATAGTTGGAGGTAATTCAGTAGACACAACATACCATGTGGTTAGATCAGCAACAAATGCATCATCAAATCAACCACGTGTACAAGTATCAAAATGCGCACGTACAGAGGAACCCCCAATGGGGGAGGATTTCTGGGGAGGACTATCTGGTTAATGGGAGACATACCAGCCTCCATAGGCATACTACTAGGGCCACTATTACCAGCATCCACCTCCACATGCAAGCCCACCGCAAGATCCCACATCACCAGAGTAGTGAGGTCTAGCCTATCACTCCTAAGCTTTAGTTTCATGTTGAGGACAACATGATTCTTTTAGGGTGGTAGGGCGGTATGCCCTCTTTCTTAGCTTATTTTATTGATTTTTGTCTCACCTGATCCCTATTTGTTTGACATTACTCTTTTTAGTATAGATCTCCTTCTGTTTTCATCCATGCATACATGAAGTTCAATTTCATGCATTTTTGTGTATTTTTTCAAAAAACTTGCTCCTTTTGCTCTTCCATGTCATGCATTGCATCTCCATGTAGATTTTGCTAATTTTTTGTGTTTTAATTAGGATTTGTTGCTTTATGTTTTAATTTCCTTAAAAGTTAGGTTTAGATGTGATTGAATGCAAATTGGCACCATTTTGTCCAATTTTGCCCAAACTTGAATGTTCTTGCCTAAAAGTATGTTTTAACTTAATATCCACTATATGAAATGAAAATGTTGGTCTTTGACCAAAGCATGCCTTTTTATTAGAGTTTATTTCTATATGGTCTTGATTGTTGACTTTTTACATGTACATCACCTCTCTCAAGTTTGTGAATGTTTTGGGTTGAATTGTGAATTGAGAAAGCTATGGATGCTTAGAACCTATGGAATCACATGATATAAATGTGAATCTCATGTTGTTAACTCATGTGGCATGATATCATTTGATGAAGCATTGGATTAGTTTTCATGCAAGAGATTCTATGCTGAGGACTACACTAATGACCCCTCTTTGACCCGACTCTTCTTTCACCATCTTCATACCTCTCCGCTTCATGAAGGGATGCCTTAGTGCACATATTTAGCCTTGGCCACCACCAAAACTTTGGGGTGGCCATATCTACATCTCCCTACTTCACTCTCTCAACCATATGCCCTATCTACACCAAGGGAAAAAGAAAAGAAAAGAAGAAAAGAAAAAGCAAAAATAAAATAAAAAGATGTTCCTATTTAAGAGCATCTAAATAAAGAAAAGATGAGCGTGTAAAAGCACTCCAATCTCTTACCACAATCATTTCTTCCTTTTTCATACCCATTGAGCTAGAAAACATCAAATCTAGCTCACTTTACCCTTTCTATAGCCATGTGGGTCATTTGATGTGGTGTGAGGCATAAGATTGAATGCATGAAAGTGAACCAACACTCCTAGTCATCATTGATTAATGCCAGCATGAAATGGTTTACCCAAAATTACATGAAGGTCGTATGGAAAGCTTGTGTGTTCTATGCTCTATATTTGAAGTTTGTATGATTAGTGATCTTTTCATGATTGGTTTGTGGAAGTGGAAAGGATAGAGGTGGAATACATGCACTTAGTCACTTTTAAGACCATTTAGTCAATAATCATCTTTAATAATGCATTTGTCACTCTTGTTTATTGAAAGAAAATTAAAGAGAGAGATGGAGTTGGAGCATACTTGAGGACAAGTATGTTTTAAGTTTGGGGTGGTGATGCAGCCCTATTTTAGGGCTCCATCTTGTGTCTTTTTGTATCTCAATCACATCTAAACATAGTAGAATGCTATTTAAATAACCCCAATATGCATATTATTGTCAAATGCACTTATGGACGTTCTATGCATAATTTTTAGGTACTTGGACCATGCTTTGGATGGATGAGAGAGAAGGAAGGAGTTCTAGGGTTCCTCCACTTATGGAGGGGTCCAAAGAAGACCCCAAAGCTCCCTCAACCTACCATTAATGGCCAAGGGTCGACATCTAGCAAAGAAGTCCATTGATCATGAGAATTCAAAGTAAATTTGCCACTGAAGACCCCAACACAGACATGGTGCCAAGGAATGGCCATGCTGGACAATGCCAAAATCACATAGTCAAACACCAAAATTGCAAGCTACAACAACTTGACCAGAATGGTCGTGCTACCCAACACGGTCGTGTTGTGAAGACCCTAAAACGGTCATGCCCGCCAGCACAGTTGTGCTTCCAAAGAAGAGAATGGGCATGCTGCCCCAGAACGACCTCCACTTCACCTCCCCCACCATGGTTGTGCCACACAGCATGGCCATTCTACCTAACCCTCACCACAGCTGTGCTGCCCAGCACAACCGTACTACCATCCTTCATTTTACCAAAATTTCTCTGACATTTTCCACTTCTTAGAATGACCATTCCTTACCACCACAATCGTTCCAACTCTCACTCACCAAAGCCGTGCTACCTAGCACGGCTGTGCTACCACCTAAACCCTAGCATTTTCTACACTATTTTTCAACAATGCCCCTACTTACCCTAGTGCTTCTACCACCACCTATATATACATGGGTGGTGGCCACAGTACCAGGTTAGCTGCCATTACTTCCCTACACCTACTCTAGAGAATTCATTGCCTCCTTCCTTGCATTCAAGACATCCAACAACCATTTCCACCATATAAACCTAGTTTTCTAGGGTTTCTACCATAATTCCCTTCATTTCCATGCCCTTCATCCACATTGGAGGATGGAGGTCATTCTACAGCAGCTAGGAGGTGGTAAAGAAGAAGCTACTTCAAGCTCCATGGAGTCCTATCCCCTTATTCTCATTTCTTTTATCTTTTCTTTGAGCATGTCTAGTTAAGCCCCTAGTGGTGGGTTGTTTGGGGTTAAAATGTGACTTTGATACCATGTTGGGGGGAAATAACTTGTAGTGAACATAATGTCATTCTATGATGATTTCCTCTTGCTTCTATCTCATTTCCCATTATCTTGCATGTGGTTTGTGCTTTTAAACATAAATTGCTAGTTTTGTGATGCTTGATGACACTTAGTGTTACAACCTCAATTTTACATGTGTTTTAATAATTGAAATGCATTGATTTTATGAATATTGGACTTAATTAAAAAGATTGTATGCTTTGCTTCAAACAATGGATTACTTTGCAAATATCCCTTTTTGATGGGAATTTTGTGATTCCTATTAATATATTAATCCAATAATGGATATAAAAGAGAAGAATAGAGGAAAAGTCCAAATAATGGAAAAAGATAAAAGATCAGGGATATTAAGAAAAGTATTTATGGGAAATACTTGGAAATATCTAGAAAGTGGCATTAATGGCCACAATTGAGTAAAATTTGAAAAAACACTAGAGGGGGGGGTGAATAGAGTTTTAAAACAATTTTAACAATTATTGAACTCAAACAACCAACCACAAAATATTGGACAAGGGGACAAGGATTTAGAGTGGTTCCAACTTTAGCAAATACTAAAGTTGTCAGTCCACTACCCGGTTGCTTACCCAACCGGGATTTGGAAAGAATTTAATTTTATTACCTCGCAAGGACTTTACATAAAATTACAATTCTCTCCCTAAACCCTTCAAGCAGCCTTCACCTAGAAGTAATCGCACCAACCTTGAAGCAGCCTTCACCTAGAAGTAATTGCACCAACCTTGAAGCAGCCTTCCTCCTGAAGTAGCTTCCCGTTGCAATAGCCTTCTTGAAGTAGCTTCCCGTTGTGATAGCCTTCTTGAAGTAGCTTGAAGTCCACCTTCTCCTCCGAGAAGAACCTTCTCCAATCCACAGCCTCCAACCCTAGGAGTAGCAAGGAGAATACAAAGAATAAAAGGAACAAGAAGGAAAATAGAAATTACAACTTATCCTTTTAAGCACAAGGCTTGATTTGCCTATATCAAGCGTATTGATCTCCTAACCAATGAGTGTAGAAGTGTAAGTGTTGTGGAAAGGAGATGCTAGCCTATAGGACATGAAATTAGAGCAATGGAAATGAATAGCCAATGTTGGAATTGCTCTATTGCTCAAAATAGATTGCCAATGAGTATTCAAGCTCAAGTGTAGCACAAGTGTAGCTTAGGTGTATTTATGTGTCCTAAGGCATGTCCTATTTATAGGAATGACCTACAAGTGCTTAAGGACGTTCTAGACACTTTCTAGGGAGTTCTAAGTGCTTAACTAGTCGTTAGATATAAGTTAGGTGCATTAGTAATGGCTAGTTGCTTTATTCTGCAGTTGCTATCAGAGTCCATCTCGGTCGACAAATTGTCGACCGAGATACCTACTCGGTCAAAGTTTTGTCGACCGACAGGCTATCTGGATCAACGTTCATTTACAACTGCCAACTACCTTGTCAGCTGTGTCTAACGGCTACTTGGGTCTTTCTCAGTCGAGAAGTTTGTCGACCGAGAGTGTCTCGGTCGAGGAGTTTGTCGACCGAGATTGACCCTGTTTCAATCTTTCAATTAAGGCACTAAGTGTGTGTATGAGTGTGCATATGTGACACTATTTGAAGGGGATGACCTAACTAAGTGTGGTGTTTAGCTAGGGAAGATCTAACGCTTGATTTACATGAAGTCTAAGTACTTGTAAATTATATATTTGTACAAGTTTACAATTGATTACATTTCATGACATTTACAATCATTCAAGCATATAGATTCCCTAGAGCTTTGTCATCCACCTTATTCCTGCAACACTTAAGTAGCACGTTAGATCAACAAGAATGAAATGTTTGTCATCATCGAAACAAAGGGATTTATCATAATGTCCAATTTATCCAACAATCTCCCCCTTTTTGAAGATGACAAACATTTCCTAAATATGAAATAAGGAAATATAAAGCATGTGAGTTTCATACCTGAAGATTACCTTTTGTAGCCATTCTTGTTTTGCAAGTGAGTGCTGGCCAAGATGTTATGAAACTCATATATATTTTTGATTTTATATTCTTTCTCCCCCTTTGTCATTTCAAAAAGATATCCAAGTTGAATATTTTATATTTCTTCTCCCTCTTAATTTTATACTATGCTCCCCCTTAGATAGATATTCTATTAAGAACATGGATTTAATATCATTTTTGTTTAATTTAGCCACAATTTGTTTCTCAATCATTTGCAAGGATGTTAAGCCTTGAAATGATATGAGATTCCCTTAAGCTTATATATTGATTTCTCATCTATCAAGGGATGTTAATCCCTAAAAGTCAAATGAGAATCCTTTAATAAAAAAATGTCTCCATCCAAATGCAAGGGATGTTAATCCCGATTTGTTTAGAGAGTTCCTTTAAGATATATCATTTTTATGAAATTCATAGATGTCTTCATAACCAAGAGTAAAAGTACTAAGGTCGTAACAAGCTTCAAAATCTTTTTAATCAAATAATCAAATTTGTTTGTATGAGCTCCCCCTTAATCTTACCATTAAAGCAATTTAAAGCTTCTAAGGTCACAGATGATTTTAAATTTTGATTTTGACCTTTATCAAAAGTATACTAAGATTAAGTATAATAAAATGATGTCCAAATAAGCATTTTGTCAAAGCTTATTTTAGGTCGACCTTGACTTCGGCCATAGCGCCCCTTGGCTAAATTTTATTTCAACCAAGAGGCAAAAATCTGCAGATTTCACATGTGAAGTATAAATTTTGCAGGTAACTTAAAGAGATATCAATTAAATTACTTTGAATAAAACTTATTATGAATGATGTCCTTTTTACTATGAGTGCATAAATCAAGTCTTATTTATGTTCATATTAATCATGTGATTCTTCAAGAAAAGACATATATCCTTGAAGGCATGAATGATATCTCAATTTCTTATAGATACCAATTGAGAAATTCTTTATTTTATGTTTTGCAAACCTTAAAGTTATTTTATGTATCATCAAGGATCCATGCATACAATAATCATTATCTATTTGTTCTATGTAACATAGCATCATCTTTATGAGCTGAATGATAAAATAGTGAAAGCATATCCATGATGTAATGATAGAACAATAAAATGATAATTCCATGAAATACAGTGATTGTGATCATTTAAACTAAATGTCATAACACATGATTTCTATATAGATAGACCAGGAGATGCTTAAAAAATCATGTAAAACATTATAAAATAGTGATTTCTAAACATAATTTTCAGTTTTTCCTTATTTAGAGGATCAATAGAAATGATATCATTTATATTCAAAAATGATCTTCAACTTGTTTTGCATGTAAAACAGTCATTAACATCAAATAGATAGCCACTTGATCAATCAAATTATTCAACAATGTTACTGCAGACTGAAATCAGTGACCTGTTCGGTCGAAGATTTCTCGACCGACTGACTGCTCGGTCCAAGATTTCTCGACCGACAAGGTTTCTGTATTATCTTCAGAACTATTTATTGATTCCAAGTAAAATATAGACTATATTTAATTCAATTATGCAATTTAAAAATCAGTTTTAGTTGAGATAAAGCATATGAATATCAAAGTAACATTCATATTCAAATATTTAAGTTTTGAGGACCTTAATTGAGATAAATTTTCAAGTTAGAAATTTTAGTTACTTGAATCATTTTGTATCTCTTTATGTTAAGTTGAGATAGACATAAGGATATGCAATTTAAAGTCTTCGGTCATATCTCAACTTAGTCTAATCAATTCAATTTGGGGGTTTTGGAATCCAAACTAACTCGACATCTTTTCTCTTGTAAGGGCATGAAAAAGAATAGTGACCAAGGCGCAAACAATAATGACAACATATCGAGTCAACCTCATATCTTTTTCTATGGTTGTGTTCTGTGTTGTCCTTGGGTGAAGATGTTCCTTTAGGTACATATATAGATTGATGAGTTTGTGACTTTCTCCAACTAGGTTGTTGATAGGATTTCCCTTTAGGCTTGTAACCTAGTCCTCTTCTCCCAATTTGATGATAGGAATTATCTAAGATTTGATCAAGAATGCCATTATTATTTAAACTACTAATTTTTTGTTGTAACTTGGCAATCTCATCCATTCTCTTCTTGATATCTAGTTTTGGTTGGTCTAGATTAGATGACAATGAGTTTCGTTCTTTGACAATAGTGTCATAATCTATATGGGTGCACAATATGGGTTGTTTTTGAAGATCGTTCACTTGAGTTTGCAAATTGATCTTCTCTAAAGAAAGTAGATTGCAATTTGCCTCTATAGATTTTATCTTACTATCATGATCTTCAATGATCTTTTTAAGATCTTCATTTTCGGATGTCATAGCAAGAAGCTTAGCATGTAATTCATCATTTTTTCTTCTTGCACTCAACATATTTAATATGTGTTTCTTCAAGACTAGCAACTAGTTCTTCTTTAGATAAATCAAAAAGACTTACCTCTTCTTCTTCTTCACTAGTTGTAGCAATAAGACAATCTTTGTGCTCATCTTCCTTCTTTGATCTCCATGGGCATCTAGTTGTTGTGTGGCTTGTTCCTAAGCACCAATTGCAACATGTTGTAGTTTTGTCCAAGCAACACCTTTTGTTGTGATTGTAATCACCATTACCCTCCATTCTTCAAGACATGATTAGGGTTCCTTGAAGCCTGCTCTGATACCAATTGAAAAAACACTAGAGGGAGGGTGAATAGAGTTTTAAAACAATTTTAACAATTATTGAACTCAAACAACCAACCACAAAATATTGGACAAGGGGACAAGGATTTAGAGTGGTTCCAACTTTAGCAAATACTAAAGTTGTCAGTCCACTACCCGGTTGCTTACCCAACCGGGATTTGGAAAGAATTTAATTTTATTACCTCGCAAGGACTTTACATAAAATTACAATTCTCTCCCTAAACCCTTCAAGCAGCCTTCACCTAGAAGTAATCACACCAACCTTGAAGCAGCCTTCACCTAGAAGTAATTGCACCAACCTTGAAGCAGCCTTCCTCCTGAAGTAGCTTCCCGTTGCAATAGCCTTCTTGAAGTAGCTTCCCGTTGCGATAGCCTTCTTGAAGTAGCTTGAAGTCCACCTTCTCCTCTGAGAAGAACCTTCTCCAATCTACAGCCTCCAACCCTAGGAGTAGCAAGGAGAATACAAAGAATAAAAGGAACAAGAAGGAAAATAGAAATTACAACTTATCCTTTTAAGCACAAGGCTTGATTTTCCTATATCAAGCGTATTGATCTCCTAACCAATGAGTGTAGAAGTGTAAGTGCTGTGGAAAGGAGATGCTAGCCTATAGGACACGAAATTAGAGCAATGGAAATGAATAGCCAATGTTGGAATTGCTCTATTGCTCAAAATAGATTGCCAATGAGTATTCAAGCTCAAGTGTAGCACAAGTGTAGCTTAGGTGTATTTAGGTGTCCTAAGGCATGTCCTATTTATAGGAATGACCTACACGTGCTTAAGAACGTTCTAGACACTTTCTAGGGAGTTCTAAGTGCTTAACTAGCCGTTAGATATAAGTTAGGTGCATTAGTAACGGCTAGTTGCTTTATTCTGCAGTTGCTGTCAGAGTCCATCTCGGTCGACAAATTGTCGACCGAGATACCTACTCGGTCAAAGTTTTGTCGACCGACAGGCTCTCTGGATCAACGTTCATTTGCAACTGCCAACTACCTTGTCAGCTGTGTCTAACGGCTACTTGGGTCTTTCTCGGTCGAGAAGTTTGTCGACCGAGAGTGTCTCGGTCGAGGAGTTTGTTGACCGAGATTGACCCTGTTTCAATCTTTCAATTAAGGCACTAAGTGTGTGTATGAGTGTGCATATGTGACACTATTTGAAGGGGATGACCTAACTAAGTGTGGTGTTTAGCTAGGGAAGATCTAACGCTTGATTTACATGAAGTCTAAGTACTTGTACATTATATATTTGTACAAGTTTACAATTGATTACATTTCATGACATTTACAATCATTCAAGCATATAGATTCCCTAGAGCTTTGTCATCCACCTTATTCCTGCAACACTCAAGTAGCACGTTAAATCAACAAGAATAAAATGTTTGTCATCATCAAAACAAAGGGATTTATCATAATGTCCAATTTATCCAACAAAATTCATTTACACATGATTTCTAATAAAAGAAATGAAAAATAAAAGAAAAAGAAATTTATATAATAAAACAAAATAAAAGATAATTCTAGAAATATGGAGGAAAAGAATTTTCCAAGAAATAATGGTATTGTTTTAATGAGATGAGTAAAGAATATACCAAAAAGGGAAATGAATCAACATGCTAGATTTCAAGAATATATTAAGCAATAACTCAATACGTGAATCTTAGTTATATACCTTCCCTGATAAATTCAGGATATATGACCCTTTGTGAAAGGGGTGAGTTTCTCTTTGAGAAAAGAATAGATAATACCTTATTATAAGTGGCTTTCCCAACGTTATAATAGTGGGAGTTAAGTTTTTCTTTTTCCATGTGTTGTTTCCCAAAAAGAAGCAACAACCGGTGCTCCCTGACTCTGTCGTTCCTCTCCTTCAAACCCTAGGGGTTTTGGGCTCACACCCTATATAAAGAAAGTGATGGATACGTGACCAATGCACCCTAAACTCTATCACCATCACCAGTCAGGCAAAGGAGATTCCTTTGACCCTAGTGCAACCCTCACCTCTATCCCAGACTCTGAACCTGGCATCTGAGTAGATGCTAGCAATTCGTAAAAGCAAACCTTGGTCACTGGGAGATCTACCGTGATAGAAGACCTGCTCTTGCATGAAGAACCTGACCTAGCATGAAGGACCTGCTCAGAACAATGTCCTCCGGAGGTTCCTACCTTCCAAAGAAGCGTTGGGGGCAGTAAAATCTCCTTCTCCCTCTTCCTTCGTCTGTTGCAGCCTCCACCGAGAAGATCATCCCTCTGCAAGCGCAACTATCCATGCCTCTGGTCCCCACTGCTCAGACCATCTCAGATCCAACATGCAACCTTGAGAAGTGTGGCAGGGGGCGGCGGATGGGTAGGAACCCTCAGGCGGTCCTCCCTCACCCCGGTAGAGCCACCTGCATGCAGTGGAAGCACACCGTGGCGGTAGCAGCCTGTAGTCGGGAGGAGGAAGATGGCCTAGCTGCTTTGGACTAGAGCACCCCTCTGGCATGTAAAGGAACAATCAACAGTGTGGGGGCATTTTGGAAATTTCTTTCTATTTCAATTCGGCCACGAGGTATGTGCATGATAAGTAAGTGCTGATGTGGCACCGTCTGATTGGTCACTTTATGTTTTATTTGCTAAAATCGTAACTAATTCTAGAAAACTCAGATTGAGACAAGTCATATATGAAAATTGATCCTCAAAATGAGAGGAACACAAAGAAATTATATTTGAAGCCTATTTCTTCTTGCAACTAAAAAGTATAGGTTTTTTAATCTTTTAATGCATTAATTGACAGAAAAACACTAGAATGATATAAAAACAATCATGATGAATCTTTATATGGTTTTTATCAATCTTAACTGTTAAGAGTAAAAGTAAGGGTAAAATCATAAAAGGATGATTAGTATGTTGGTTTTAGGGTTTTTATGATCATGTACATGGTTTAATGGAATAAACATGCTAATTTGGGAAAATATGAGTTTTAGTGGTCATAATCTGAAATTGCAAGTATATAACTATAATATAATGATTCTTGAACATAGTTTGGATTAGAGAATCCTTAATGAAGATAATTGAGATGATTAGGGTTTTGTGAATAAGAAACCTAAGAAACCCCAATTGAGTATAAAGGATGAATCTTTGAGGTTTAATAGGTTAATTTGAGAAGTATTAACTTGTTGAATATTAAAGTTGAGTTTCAATCTGTTTCACATGAAAAGTTGGCTAATTTAGGGTAAAAGAAGAGATGATCGTATTTAATTTGAAAATATGGAAATATGTTGTTAAATGATGATCCTAAGCCTGTTAGGAGAAATAGGATGAGAAACTTAGGGTTGATATGTAGTTTTGTCTAATTAGGGTTTATGGTACTAAAAGTAAGGCAAAACCCTAATTGCAAATGAAACCCTAAAAAGGAATAGAAATCCTAAGAAGCAAGTTGGTTTGGATAGATCTTGATAAAAGGAAACTGTATGTTTATTTCAAGATCTTTGTGTATACTTGTTTGCTTGATTGGATTTCCCTACATGGTTGACTCTTTCTCAAAAAGTAGGATCTTGATAAAAGCAGAATAGGTATGTGGTTACGTTTATGATTAACTGCCTTAGTTCCACGATGATTCCCAAAGATTTTATCGGTTGTTTGAAATAAACTGTTTGGATGACTTTTATTTCATGCAACTATAAAGTGACTATGATTATCACTATAAATATATATGTATAACTGGCTTAGATCTGAATCCTCCTCTGTGGCTTTGCAAATGCTAAAAAGGGAAACCTAGAGTAAGGTCTAGGCTAGCATGAGTTAGAAATTGGACTACCCACATGTAGTGCCATGAGACTCTATAGCACACCATGAGTTAAGGAGTGGGCTACCTACGGGTAGTGCCATGTGACTCAACCATAGAAACTGATTCACTGGTTAGGTAGAGTCATGAGGGGTTTAATGGGGATCTACCATAAGGAAGGTAGCATCCAGGTCCACTACATGGACAGTGTAGAGGATAGGATATGTATGGATCACACAGTTATATTTAAAATGTAAAGTTGGTTGTTAAACTTATAATTGACTGCAATATGTTGTTATTAATTGCATGATTATTGTTTCCCCCACATACCAACATAATTCATTTATGTTGACCGACGTTTTGTTTGTCGGCATTTTAGGTACAAATGAAAAGGACAACGGTAAAGTGGCATATGTGGAATTAAATGTGAATTAATGTGCAAGGAGGATTTGTTAGATTAGTATCTGTGTGGATAGAAGTTTAGAAATCCCAATTTTAAAAAGGAATGTAAACATTTTATTTTATTACAAATTTTCAGTATAGTCTGGTAGAATTTAATAATTATTATTGGTTATTTATCGAACCTTTGATCCGGAAATTGGGATAACGGCCCTGACCTCTCGGTCTCCCTTAATTGGGGGTTACCGGAAGGCGAGGTCATTCCATTTGGTATCAGTGCGTAGGTTCCTCATTTAATCTGTAATAATTATTAAATTTTACAAACTATGTAGAACCCAAGGGAGTTATTAGAGGATTTTCCAAAAGATAGAGGTGTCTAGAAAAGGATCACGTCCAGGGGCTGGCAAGATTTTCCTCCGCACCGCTAGTCGGAATACAAGGACTCCCGAATTAGTGTGACTACCTGGCCAATGTCTCAGGAATTGACTTGAAATAAGATACCTTTAGGACTCTCTCATCTTATTCATCCCTTCTCAACTCAAATGCTATTAAGGTCCTTAAGGATTAGGGTTTCCTCTCTTTTCCTCACCCTCTTGAGGTATGGGTAAGGTTGATAAGGTTTAAGGAATCCTCCACCAAATTAATGAAAAGCATGTAAATAAGATGTCATGGACATAAGCTTAATAGATTAAGCATAAACTAAAGAATAGATACATGCTTAGGTCATATGACATAAGTTGTCACGCCCGTAGGAGAGAGCTAAGATAGACCTCCTTGTCAGGAGGATGAGTAGAGAAAGTTAGTCTTGGAGGTAGAGACGTCCATTATAAGTAGAGATCTGGCACATCCTCTGAGGATGATGCTAACCCTAACCCTAAGTGGTGGTTAGAAAGAGAGATGACATAATGAGTTAGATGTATTGATAGACCATGTGTGTGGGTAGATATGCTTTCGCATGCCCATGACGATATGAGCCATGTGGGGTTGGATGACCTAATTGAAAACCTCTAGAGGGGGGGTGAATAGAGTTTTATAGAGATTTTAAAGTAATTTAAACTCAAACAACCAAAGTAAAGATTAAGAAGAAGAACACAGGTGTTTAGAGTGGTTCCACCTTAGCAAATACTAAGGAGTCAGTCCACTACCCGGTTGCTTACCCAACCGGGATTTTGAAAGTACTAAATTTTATTACCTCTCAAGGATGTTACATAAAATTTACAATACTTTCTAAACACCCTTTGGACAGCCTTCACCTTGAAGTAGTCTTGCCAACCTCGAAGCAGCCTTCCTTGAAGTAACTTCAAGCTCCCCCTTGAAGTAGCCTTCCTCCTGAAGTAGCTTCCCGTCAAGACAGCCTTCTGAAGTAGTCTAAAGTCCTCCTCTTCACCACGAAGAGCTTCACCCTCTCCAATCCGCAGCCTCCTACCTGGAGTAGCAAGGAGAGTACAAGTAATACAAGGAATAAGAAAGGAATAAAGAAAATACAACTTATCCTTGTAGCTCAAGGCTTGATTTCCCTAGATCAAGCGTTTGGATTTTCCTAGCCAATATGATGGACTTGTGATTGCTAGGGTTAGGAAAATCTAGCCTATAGGACGAGCTTGAGCTAAGGGGAAAATGGCCAATTGATCATAAAGCTCAGTTCACACAGATTGCACAAGAGGGCTCAAGTATTTTCTCAAGTATAGCAAGTGTAAGAAGTGTATATTAGTGTCCTATGGCTTGTCCTATTTATAGAAATGGCCTAAGTATGCTTAAGGACGTTCTAGATAACTTCTAGGGGTTTCTAAGTGCTTAACTAGCCGTTAGGTACAAGTTTGTTGCTTTTGCAACGGCTAATTACTTTACTCTGCAGTTTCTGTCAGAGACCATCTCAGTCGAGGAATGGTCGACCGAGACACCTACTCGGTCGAAGTTTTGTCGACCGACAGGCTCTCTGGATTAACGTTCATTTGCAACTGCCAACTAACTTGTCAGTTTAGTCTAACGGCTAATTGCAGAGATCGTCTCGGTCGAGTGAAGGTCGACCGAGACACCTCTCGGTCGAGGACTTGTCGACCGACAGGCTTCTCTTTTCTCAAGTTATATGCAAATATATCTAACGGCTACTTGGATCTTTCTCGGTCGATAATGTGGTCGACCGAGAGTGTCTCGGTCGAGGAGTTGGTCGACCGAGAGAGATCCTATTTTAAGGTTTCAAGTTAGGCACTAGTTATACGTATGTGTGCATAGGTGGTCCTATTGAATGGATGACTAAGGTGTTTAGCTAGGGAAAATCCAATGCTTGATTTACATGCGATTCTAAGTACTTGTACATTATAATTCTGTACAAGTTTTTACAATGATTACATTTGCATGAAAATATAAATACTTCATGTTGGATTTCCCTTATAGTTGTGTCATCCTGCACACTCAAGTAGCTCGTCAGATAAATAAGAATGAAATGTTTGTCATAATCAAAACAAAGGGATTTTATAGATGTCCATTTAGCCAACAATCTCCCCCTTTTTGAAGATGACAAACATTTCCAAAATATGAATAGAGGAAATATAAAACATATAAATGCCATACCTTTAGATTGCCGTTTGTAACTTTTCCTCTTGTTTATAAAATGTGTGCTTAGTATTCCCAATGAATTATGGAACATGAAATCCAGTTCATTTGGGAATATAGCAACTTTCAATGTAAAGCCAAGAGTATATTTATGAACCTCATTGATTGAGTTTGTCATAAATACTAAGTTATAGTTTTATATATCTCTCCCCCTTTGTCATTTCAAAAAGATAACCGTTTTATTAAAAAACTCCCCCTTAATTAGATATCCCATCAAAAACGAACGAAAAAGATGTCCATTGAATAGCCAAAATGTAAAGCAATGAAGTTTACGAAAATGATGTCCAAAGAAGCATATTTTGCAAATCTTGTTTTAGGTCGCCCTTGACTACGACCGTAGCGCCCCTTGACTAAGTTTTGTTTTAGCCAAGAGGCAACAATTTGCAAATTTCCAATTTAAACGTTCATATCAATTTTGATACTAAACATAAAAGCATAAGTATTCGTTTTAAGAACCGCAGATATCAAAGAAAACATCCTCCAAAGGAGTAATAAGTAGTTGCTTCCTAATGTTGTTGAATTGATCTAATGGAAGCGGTTTTGTAAAAATATCAGCCAATTGATTTTCCGTATCAACATGATGAAGGGAAACATGATTCTTTGAGATGTGATCCCTTAACAAGTGATGACGGATTTCAATATGTTTGGCCCGGCTGTGTAAAATAGGATTGTGTGCTAAGTTTATGGCACTTGTGTTGTCACAAAAAATAGGTGTGGATGAAAGATTAAAACCATAATCGCTTAAAACCTGTTGCATGTAAAGCACTTGAGCACAACAAGACCCGACTGCCATATATTCAGCTTCGGTTGTAGATAGGGCAACCGTGTTTTGTTTCTTGCTAAACCAAGATACTAAGGCTCTACCTAATAAGAAACATCCACCACTAGTACTTTTGCGATCAAGTCGACAACCGGCATAATCCGCATCAGTATATGCTTTAAAATCCAAGGATTGTCCTTTTGGATACCATAAACCAAAACAAGTAGTGCCGGCTAGATATCGAAGAATTCGTTTAACCGCAAGAAAATGAGATTGCATAGGTTGGGATTGAAATCGAGCACAAAGACCGACGGAAAACATAATGTCTGGTCGAGAAGCGGTTAAATATAGCAAACTACCAATCATGGCTCTATATAAGGAATCATCAATAGGTTCCCCATTTTCATCCTTATCAATTTTAATAGAAGTAGCCATAGGAGTAGTAGCATGTTTGCATTGATCCATACCAAAGCGTTTTAACAGTTCTTTAGTGTATTTTTCTTGGCTTATAAAAATTCCAGTAGGTGTTTGCTTAATTTGAAAACCAAGAAAGAATGTTAGTTCACCCATAAGGCTCATTTCAAATTCTTTTTGCATAATGTCACTGAATTGTGTGCATAATGATTCATTTGAGGCTCCAAAAATAATGTCATCAACATATATTTGCACAACTAAGAAATCAGATGCATATGTTTTGAAAAATAAAGTAGAATCTGAATTTCCAATAGAGAAACCATTATCAAAAAGATATGTCTTGAGCCGTTCATACCAAGTCCTAGGTGCTTGTTTTAGACCATAAAGTGCCTTTTTAAGTTTATAAACATGATCATCCTTTTCTGGTATTTCAAAGCCAGGTGGTTGAGCAACATAAACTTCTTCTTGTATGATGCCATTTAGAAATGCACTTTTAACATCCATTTGATATAGCTGAATGTTTTTATGGGCAGCAATAGCTAGTAACATCCTAATAGCTTCAAGTCTAGCTACGGGTGCATATGTTTCATCAAAATATATTCCTTCTTGTTGATTATATCCTTGTGCAACTAACCGTGCTTTATTCCTTATGACTTCTCCTGCCTCATTAAGCTTGTTCCTAAAAACCCATTTAGTTCCTATGATAGTTTTATCTTGTGGTTTAGGAACTAAATCCCATACATCGTTTTTAGTGAATTGATTTAATTCCTCTTGCATGGCTATTATCCAGTAATCATCCTTAAGAGCTTCAGATATTTTCTTAGGTTCAATGATAGAGACAAAAGCCATGTTTGCAACATCTTGGAAAGAAGACCTAGTTTTGACTTTATCATTTGGATCTCCAATAATTAGCTCTTGGGGATGATCCTTGATAAGCCTAGGTGTAGGTTGTGTTTCAACTGGAGGATCGGATGTGGGAGTTTTCTCACTATCATTGGGAATGGTTATAGTGTCAAACTGATTAGTGAGAACAATGATATCTAAATTTGTAGATGTTGATTCCTCATGAAAAGAAACATGAATGGATTCCTCAACTTTTCTAGAGATAGTGTTATATACCCTAAAAGCTTTGCTAGAAGTAGAATATCCCAAGAAGAATGCTTTGTGTGATTTAGAATCAAACTTGTCTCTATCATCCTTGGTGTTTAAAATGTAACATGTAGAGCTAAAAGTATGGAAGTAGTCAACTCTAGGTTTCTTAGAGTGTATTATTTCATATGGAGTTTTCTTCAAATGAGAGTGAACCGTGACTCTATTTAGCACATAACAAGCAGTGTTTACCGCTTCAGCCCAAAAGGTTTTAGGCGTGTTGTGTTCAAGCATCATGGTCCTAGCCATTTCCTGTAGGGATCGATTTTTCCGTTCAACTATACCATTTTGTTGTGGGGTACGTGGAGCAGAAAAATTATGAGTATACCCTCAAGATGTACAAAAGGTTTCAAATGTATGATTTTCAAATTCGCCACCATGATCACTTCTAATGGTACATATTTTATGTTGTAAAAGATTCTCAATTTTAGAGAAAAATTGCATAAAGACATGAATAGTATCATCTTTAGTTGCAATAAAATGTACCCATGTAAATCTACTATAATCATCAACAATAACAAAACAATATCGTTTACCACCAATAGATTGTGTCCTCATTGGTCCAAATAAGTCCATATGAATTAATTCTAAGGATCTACTGGTGCTAAGTTCATGTTTTGATTTAAAAGATGTTTTGGTTTGCTTTCCCATTGTGCATGGTTCACAATTTGCAACTTGATCAAAAGACAAAGCAGGTAATCCACGAACAAGATCATATTTTACTAACTTTTTAATAGCATGTGAACTAGCATGAACAAGCTTTTTATGCCATAGGTGTAAGGTATTTTCATTTGCAAGCAAGCATTTACCTACTACTGATTTCATAGAGTTTGGTTTCAGAATATAAAGATTTCCAACTCTATTTCCTTCATAAACAACATTTGTAGTGTTTTCTATCAATAACTTGCAGCAGGTTTTGTTAAATAACACATCATAACCACTATCACATAGTTGACTCACACTTATTAAATTATGATGCAATCCATCAACAAGTAGAACATTTTTAATTTCGAGATTTGTTCCAACATTACCTATTCCAACGATTTTTCCCTTACCATTGTCTCCAAAGGTGACCGTTCCACTTTTCTTTTCTTCAAAGGTTTGAAAGGCGTCCTTGTTCCCGGTCATATGTTTGGAGCAGCCACTATCAACCACCCATTCCTGCATTAGAATTTAGATTTTGGTACCCATGTGATGGTCCGATAAGGTTAGAAACCTTTAAAATGCATATGTGTATAAAAGTTCTGATACAGAAACCCAGTCGGTCGACAATTGTTCGACCGATATAATTCTCGGTCGACAATTTGTCGATCGAGCAGATTACTGTATTACAATAAAAAAGAACAGAAATTTTTTTTTTTTCGGTTGACCAATTTTCGACCGAAATAGGTACTGTAAAATTTTCGATTTGATAAAGACATCCAGTCGGTCGACAATACTTCGACCGACCCAGAGCTCGGTCGACAGTACTTCGACCGACGAAGTTTCTGTTTCAACAATGCAGAAAAATAATAACAATAAGCATGGCACTTTTTGTTGAGATAAGACAATATAAATAGCAAAAATTAAGCATTTGGTCATATCTCAACTACATTCCATTCTTCTAAGTTTGGGGTTTTGGGATCCAAACTAAGTCGGACTTCTTAGTCTTGTAGGGGCATGAAAAACAGTAATGTCCAAGACGTAAGCAGAAATGACAAATAATAGAGTCAACCTCATTTCTTTTTGTAGCCATTGTGTTTTTGGGTACAAACATAGTTTGGGTCTTTTTGGGTTGGTTTTTCTTTGGAACATATCCCAAACCTTTTCTTCCATTGAAAACAGTACCACTTCTCAATATGTTATCAAGAATATCTTTTCTTCTTAACTCATAAAGTTCTCTTTGCAACTGAGCAATGTCATTCATCTTCTTATGTATATCTTTTCTTGCCTGGTCTAAATCAGAAAATAATGAATCCTTTTCTTTTACAATATTGTCATAGTCCGAATGATTGCACAAGATAGGTTGAGTTTGAAAAGCTTGTAGTTTGGCTAACAAATCAGTCTTTTCTTTTGATAGAAGATCAACATTGGTTTCCAGGCTAAGTAGCTTTCTAGTTCAATCATCTAAAGATGTTTTTAAAGATACATTTTCAAGATCAATGTCATTCTTTTCAGAAGAAAGTTCATCTATTTTGGCAATGAGTTCATTGTTTGATTTTATAGCCTTCTTTAGTCTCTTCTTGGCATCAACATACTTATCATGAATTTCTTGTAAGCTAGCAATTAACTCTTCTTTAGGAAGGTCAACTAGGCTTACCTCTTGAGAGTCTTCATCTTCTCTTGCCATTAAACATTCCACCTTATCTTCTCCACTTTCACTTTCACTAGTTTCGTCCCATGCCGCTTTATAAGCTTTTTCTTTCTTCTTGTGTGAGCTTTTCTTTCCCTTCTTAGCTTTGGGACATTCATTTTTGAGATGTCCTTTCTTTCCACATTCGAAGCACCTGGGAGTAGAGGAACTAGAGATTTTGTTAGATTTAAACCTTTTGTATTTCTTACCGTTGACTATCAATGCTTCTTCCCCTTCTTCTTCACTGGATTCCTCACTTTCTTGTGTGAGGGCTTTTGATGCTTTGAGAGCCACGTCTTTCTTTGGCCCACGTTGACGCTCACGTTCTCTTCTCTCTTCCTCTTCTAGATCTGCCTCATGAGCTTCTAAGTTTCCGATGAGCTGCTCCATCTTGAGGCGTGTAAGGTCGTTTGCTTCTGCAATAGCTGTTACCTTTGGTTTGTACTTTGAAGGAAGAGATCGGAGTATTTTTGATACCTGATCTTCCTCAAGAACAGGTTTCCCTAAAGCACTCAAACCATTAACAATAGTAGAAAATTTTGCATACATTTCACTAATAGTTTCGTTGGGATCCATATGAAAGTGTTCAAACTTGGTTTTAAGCAAGCTGACTTTAGAATTTTTAACTTGAACAGTACCCTCATATGTAATAGATAATCTATGCCAAATGTCATATGCGGTATCACAATTTGATACTCTATTAAATTCACCTACTGAGATGGAACAATATAAAATACTTACAGCCTTTGCGTTCATTTGGGCCATCTTTACTGTATTAGCATCCCATAATGCGAAATCATCTTGTGGGAGTGCGTATGGTGTAGATACCATTCTCCAAAGATCCCAATTGATTCCTTGGAAGTAAAATTGCATTCTTCTCTTCCAGTATTGATAGTTTAACCCGTCAAATGCCGGAGGTCTAGCAACGAGCGTTCCTTCGATGTTGAGATTTTTGAGCAATCCATCCCCCATCTTTTCTTCAAGACTTTGTTAGAGCTCCTTGAAGCCTGCTCTGATACCAATTGAAAACCTCTAGAGGGGGGGTGAATAGAGTTTTATAGAGATTTTAAAGTAATTTAAACTCAAACAACCAAAGTAAAGATTAAGAAGAAGAACACAGGTGTTTAGAGTGGTTCCACCTTAGCAAATACTAAGGAGTCAGTCCACTACCCGGTTGCTTACCCAACCGGGATTTTGAAAGTACTAAATTTTATTACCTCTCAAGGATGTTACATAAAATTTACAATACTTTCTAAACACCCTTTGGACAGCCTTCACCTTGAAGTAGTCTTGCCAACCTCGAAGCAGCCTTCCTTGAAGTAACTTCAAGCTCCCCCTTGAAGTAGCCTTCCTCCTGAAGTAGCTTCCCGTCAAGACAGCCTTCTGAAGTAGTCCAAAGTCCTCCTCTTCACCACGAAGAGCTTCACCCTCTCCAATCCGCAGCCTCCTACCTGGAGTAGCAAGGAGAGTACAAGTAATACAAGGAACAAGAAAGGAATAAAGAAAATACAACTTATCCTTGTAGCTCAAGGCTTGATTTCCCTAGATCAAGCGTTTGGATTTTCCTAGCCAATATGATGGACTTGTGATTGCTAGGGTTAGGAAAATCTAGCCTATAGGACGAGCTTGAGCTAAGGGGAAAATGGCCAATTGATCACAAAGCTCAGTTCACACAGATTGCACAAGAGGGCTCAAGTATTTTCTCAAGTATAGCAAGTGTAAGAAGTGTATATTAGTGTCCTATGGCTTGTCCTATTTATAGAAATGGCCTAAGTATGCTTAAGGACGTTCTAGATAACTTCTAGGGGTTTCTAAGTGCTTAACTAGCCGTTAGGTACAAGTTTGTTGCTTTTGCAACGGCTAATTACTTTACTCTGCAGTTTCTGTCAGAGACCATCTCGGTCGAGGAATGGTCGACCGAGACACCTACTCGGTCGAAGTTTTGTCGACCGACAGGCTCTCTGGATTAACGTTCATTTGCAACTGCCAACTAACTTGTCAGTTTAGTCTAACGGCTAATTGCAGAGATCGTCTCGGTCGAGTGAAGGTCGACCGAGACACCTCTCGGTCGAGGACTTGTCGACCGACAGGCTTCTCTTTTCTCAAGTTATATGCAGATATATCTAACGGCTACTTGGATCTTTCTCGGTCGATAATGTGGTCGACCGAGAGTGTCTCGGTCGAGGAGTTGGTCGACCGAGAGAGATCCTGTTTTAAGGTTTCAAGTTAGGCACTAGTTATACGTATGTGTGCATAGGTGGTCCTATTGAATGGATGACTAAGGTGTTTAGCTAGGGAAAATCCAATGCTTGATTTACATGCGATTCTAAGTACTTGTACATTATAATTCTGTACAAGTTTTTACAATGATTACATTTGCATGAAAATATAAATACTTCATGTTGGATTTCCCTTATAGTTGTGTCATCCTGCACACTCAAGTAGCTCGTCAGATAAATAAGAATGAAATGTTTGTCATAATCAAAACAAAGGGATTTTATAGATGTCCATTTAGCCAACACTAATACCTTTGGTGACCCAACCCTGGAAAGGGTCATGCATGTTAGAGTGAAGGATAGCTCCTTCAATGATGAGGTTAGTGAAAAATGTATGGAAACCCCAAGGGCTTATATGAGCATAGCATAGTAGGCACCCATAGTACGTCAGTTGTGCTAAAACCATGGCCAAGGGAGTATGTTGGAAAGCTAATGAGATAAGCATAAAGGGCTAGGGATAACCTTGAGCAAACATAAGTTTGAACGTAGGCTTCTCCCATGTAGGGGTATGCTTGTGAGCTTGATCCACCTGCATGAAGAGAGGACCTCTAATAGTAAGGCTGGTTGTGGAGTTAGCTCTAGAGAGAAAGAGCAAGACCCAAGCAAGAAGGTGGGAAGCCTAGACTCTGAGATATGAGGAAAAGTGGGGAGTTGAGGATGATGTGACCTAAGTGGATGATAGTGGTTGCCTCATGCTATGATATCTTGGTTACCATTAGAGGAACCAAACCCTAAAGTGAGGATGAGGCTGCTGGTACCTCTGTACCTATGGTATAGATGAGAAGAAGAGTTCCTTAAACCATGAAGAGGTTTAGTAATAGTTTGTGAGGCCTTGTACCTTGTTGATTGTCCTTGAGGAGGACTCAACTCTGAAGTGTTACTCGAATAGAAGGATGATAGGAAGTGAATGGAATACCTTGTACATGTTTGGTTCATGGTTAAGAGGTTGAGCATGCACCCGTAAGTGAACCTAGGGTTCCTAGACCTAAGAGGGGAAGTGGTGTACCCGATGATCATGATGAGATTTGAGTTTCTATAGATTCGAGCATGATACTCCTCATGTTTAGAGGAAAAGGGAAACCCCTTAAGTTTAAGGTATGTTTGATGAACCCCTCACAGCTAAGTTGGTGACATGGGAAGGTTGGATCTTGATCCAATGTTGAGGATGAGAACAAGTGTGACCTAGCATGGTTTAGTAGGTGGTATGCTTGTGCCTTAGAAGCTTTCCATGGTTAAACATGCTCATGTGGGTGTAAACACTAGACCTAAGGACATTGGTGACCTTTGTTATCAAGGTGTAGTTTCCTCCCATCCTGGGAGAAGGACCCTTTTGTAGGGTGTATATCAGTTTTTGTGGGTTTTGGGGGAAACCTAAATAGGTTTCATGGATCTTGAGAAGCTAAGTGAAGAGTACATGGTATGAGAATGAACATGTAGACCCATAGATGACCATCTCTAAGTGCATGTGGATGTGTTACCATGGAGGTAACCGGCATGGGGCCTGACCAAGGTAGGCAGGTTTCTATGACCCCTATGAAAGGATGAAAGTCAGTCCATGAATACAGAGAGAGAGAGATGATCAAGGCTTGGGTAAGGTTCTAAGTTGGACATGTACTAAAATAGAATCCTAAGTCTATCCTAGGGTCAGGTAGGGATAAGCCGATGGAAGTAGGAGTTGCCTAATTCCCTAGTTGCACATGACCTTAGGGTCAGGAGGTAACATCTATCATTGTCTAAGGGCCATGGGTTAGGAGATTGATCACCTTCATGAACTCATGGGACCCAAAGGGCGAATGAGTAGGGCACTCTCTGGATGCATAAAGGAAGAGGTATGACCCCAAAAGTGTCGGCACCCTATAGACCTAGAGGAGATGACCAAGGAATGTGTGTGGACCCAAGTAAGTTCGAGACCAGTTTTCCATGGAAGTAACTTTGATATAGAGATGTTTGTGATGTAGAGATTTAAAGGTGTACTGGCAAGGTGGGATGTACCGTCTCTACTCTTGGAATAGGAAGAACTCTATACTTGGACTGCTGCCAAATGCTTATTTCCTCTTGTTATGGGAGTGAGAGATAGGACAGTACGCATGACATACACCAAGGATAAAGATTATGTGATTTGGAACATTGCTACAAGGTATGAGGATAGGGAATGAGGATGTTTTTATCATGAGACATGAGTCATACAAGGTTGAGTTTGAAAAACCAAGAGAATAAGCTTAGAGTTTCTTGATGAAGATAGACTTAGAGTTGAGATGAGATAATAAGTGGAATACATGGAGGTGTATGTCTTCAACATTACCTAACACCTAAGGATGTGAAGTGGTAATGGATGCACTGGTGGAGATGCAACTGTCTAGTTTAACTAGAGGCTAGAAGAGGTTGTTAGGATAACCCCCAGTTGGAAAAAGAGATAAGTTTGGCTAACACTCAGATGTAACAATATTGATTGATCAAGTTAATGGTTGTTTGGTTAGCCAGCCTAGGGCTTATCATGATAAAAGGATGGTTGTAGAACCTCAGATGCACTTCTCTGGAGAAAAGGAGATGAAACCCCGACTACAGTGGTTTAGGGTTTCTGAGGAATCGATCTTAATGAATCATGAAAATATGAGAGATCATGATTTAAGATCACCATATATCATGGTACTACCAAGATAATAAGTGATAGTAGTACTTTAGATGCCTAAGATGAAGTTGCATGTGGTATGTTGCCATGCAAGCCAGGAGGTGAAGGATGAACACCAGTAACCCAGTGTATTGACCTAGAGGATAAAGAGTCCCTGAGAGGGAATGGGAGTTCATCACTATGGATGTTGTAAGTCTCCCCTACACCAAGGAAGGTCGAGATGCAATATGGGTCATGGTAAAATGCCTTACCTATATGACATGAGAAAGAAAGAGTATTATCAAGGGACAAATCCAGTTGAACTACATATGAGAGAGATGGTTCCACTGCACCGTGATGCGAGTTCAAAGGCTCTTGAGTATAACCTAAAGGCTCACATCCATGCGGTGAAAGTAGGTACATGAAGAACTCGATGTTAGTACAATTTATCACCCCTAACTAATGGTTAGTATGATCCAGTCTAGAGGGTCTGATGAGAGCATGTATGTTCATTTATGGTGATACATGGAAACAGTTCTTGTCTGCTATAAGATGTGATGATAACCACCATAGCTAGTATCAGGATGTAAAGAAGCTCTACAAAGGAGGTTGTGTCAGTAACCACTTCATTAAGGTGATGTTGGTGAAGGGGGCCTCACAAAGGTCAGAAGAGGACCACAATGGGTGTAGATGAAGTCACTTTGATCGTGTGATGGCTGAAAGAGAGCCCAGGGGTGACATGAGTCGTGAGGTGATGCAAAGTAGACTGACATGCAGTGCATTGTGGGAAGGTATGTGATGAGAAAAATCCGACCCCTCTAAGTTATAGCTAAGAGAGCTGGATCCCCGATACATGGGTCCATTTTAGATGGATTGGTGGAGAAGGTTATGTTTGACCTTACCCCTCAGGATAAAGTAATGTGTGATGAGTTCCATGTGTCCAATTTAGAGAACTATGTGAGGTACCTGGGCCGTGTGCTGAGCAATGAACCCAGTGAGCCCAAGGGAGGTTGAAATGACCTGAGTCACCTATGAGGATTATAGATGCCAAGGTGAAAGAACTCAGAGAAAAGAATATGTGATGATAAAGGTTCTTTGGAAGCACCATGGATAGGGTAAAGCCACATAGGGGCTAATGATGGTCATGGAAAAGTCTTATCCAGAATTTGTTTGTATGCTTGGTGGAATTTTGAGGACAAAATTCTTATAAGAGGGGAAGGATGTTACAACCCCAATTTTACATGTGTTTTAATAATTGAAATGCATTGATTTTATGAATATTGGACTTAATTAAAAATATTGTATGCTTTGCTTCAAACAATGGATTACTTTGCAAATATCCCTTTTTGATGAGAATTTCGTGATTCCTATTAATATATTAATCCAATAATGGATATAAAAGAGAAGAAAAGAGGAAAAGTCCAAATAATGGAAAAAGATAAAAGATAAGGGATATTAAGAAAAGTATTTATGGGAAATACTTGGATATATCTAGAAAGTGGCATTAATGGCCACAATTGAGTAAAATTCATTTACACATGATTTCTAATAAAAGAAATGAAAAATAAAAGAAAAAGGAATTTATATAATAAAATGAAATAAAAGATAATTCTAGAAATATGGAGGAAAAGAATTTCCAAGAAATAATGGTATTGTTTTAATGAGATGACTAAAGAATATGCCAAAAAGGGAAATGAATCAACAACCTAGATTTCAAGAATATATTGAGTAATAACTCAATACATGAATCTTAGTTAAATACCTTCCCTGATATATTCAGGATATATGACCCTTTGTGAAAGGGGCGAGTCTCTTTGAGAAAAGAATAGAAAATACGTTACTATAAGTGGCTTGTCCAACATTATAATATTGGGAGTTAAGTTTTTCTTTTTACGTGTGTTGTTTCCCAAAAAGAACCAAAAATTGGTGCTCCCTGACTCTGTCATTCCTCTCCTTCAAACCCTAGGGGTTTTGGGCTCGCACCCTATATAAAGAAAGTGATGGATATGTGACCACTTCACCCTAAACCCTATCTTCAACACCAGTCAGGAAAAGGAGATGCCTTTGATCATAGTGCAACCCTCACCTCTATCCCAGACTCTGAACCTGGCGTCTGAGTAGATGCTAGCAATCCATAAAAGGAACCTTGGTCGCTGGGAGATCTACCGTGATAGAAGACCTGCTCTTGCGTGAAGAACCTGACCTAGCATGAAGGACATGCTCGGAACAATGTCTTTCGGAGGTTCCTAGCTTCCAGAGAAGCGTCGGGGGAAGCAAAATCTCCTTCTCCCTCTTCCTTCGTCTGATGCAGCCTCCGCCGAGACGATCATCCCTCTATAAGTGTAGTTGTCCTTGCCTCTGGTACCCGCTGCTCAGAACATCTCAGATCCAACATGCAACCTTGAGAAGTGTGGCAGGGGGTGGCGGAGGGGTAGGAACCCTCGGGCGGTCCTCCCTCACCCCGGCAGAGCCACCTGCACGTGGTGGAAGCACACCGTGGCAGCAGCAGCCTGTAGCCAGGAGGAGGAAGACGACCTAGCCGCTTTGGACCAGAATGCCCTTCTAGTGTGTAAAGGAACAATCAACAATGCGGGGGAATTTTGGACATTTCATTCTATTTCAAGTTGGCCACGAGGTATGTGCATGATAAGTAAGTGCTGACGTGGCACCGTCTGATTGGTCACTTTATGTTTTATTTGCTAAAATCGTAAATAATTCTAGAAAACTCAGATTGAGACAAGTCATATATGAAAATTGATCCTCAAAATGAGAGGAAAACAAAGAAATTATATTTGAAGCCTATTTCTTCTTGCAACTAAAAAAGTATAAGGTTTACATCTTTTAATGCATTAATTGATAGAAAAACCCTAGAACGATATAAAAACAATCATGATGAATCTTTTATATGTTTTTGATCAATATTAACCGTTAGAGTAAAAGAAAAGGTAAAATCATAAAAGGATGATTAGTATGTTGGTTTTAGGGTTTTTATGATCATGTACATGGTTTAATGGACTAAAAACCCTAATTTGGGAAAATATGAGTTTTAGTGGTCATAATCTGAAATTGCAAGTATATAGTTGTAATATAATGATTCTTGAACATAGTTTGGATTAGAGAATCCTTAATGAAGATAATTGAGATGATTAGGGTTTTGTGAATGAGAAACCTAAGAAACCCCAATTGAGTATAAAGGATGAATCTTTGAGGCTTAATAGGCTAATTTGAGAAGTATTAACTTGTTGAATATTAAAGTTGAGTTTCAATCTATTTCACATGAAAAGTTGGCTAATTTAGGGTAAAAGAAGAGATGATCGTATTTAATTCGAAAATATGGAAATATGTTGTTAAATGATGATCCTAAGTATGTTAGGAGAAATAGGATGAGAAACTTAGGGTTTATATGTAGATTTGTCTAATTAGGGTTTATGGTACTAAAAGTAAGTCAAAAACCTAATTGCAAATGAAATCCTAAAAAGGAATAAAAATCCTAAGAAGCAAGTTGGTTTGGATAGATCTTGATAAAAGGAAACTATATGTTTATTTCAGGATCTTTGTGTATACTTGTTTGCTTGATTGGATTTCCCTACACGGTTGACTCTTTCTCAAAAAGCAGGATCTTGATAAAAGCAGAACATGTATGTGGTTATGTTTATGATTTACCGCCTTAGTTCCACGAAGATTCCTAGAGATTTTATCGGTTGTTTGAAATAAACTATTTGGATGACTTTATTTCATGCAACTATAAAGTGACTATGATTATCACTATAAATATATATGTATAACTGGCTTAGATATGAATCCTCCTCTGTGGCTTTGCAAATGCTAAAAAGGGTAACCTACAGTAAGGTCTAGGCTATCATGAGTTAGAAATTGGACTACCGACGTGTAGTGCCATGAGGCTCTATAGCACGCCATGAGTTAAGGAGTGGGCTACCTACGGGTAGTGCCATGTGACTCAACCTTAGAAACTGATTCACCAGTTAGGTAGAGTCATGAGGGGTTTAATGGGGATTTACCATAAGTAAGGTAGAATCTAGGTCCACTATAGGGACATCGTAGAGGATAGGGTATGTATGGATCACACAGTTATATTTAAAATGTAAGTGGTTGTTAAACTGTAATTGACTGCAATATGTTATTATTAATTGCACAAATATTATTTCCCCCACATACCAGCATAATTAATTTATGCTGACTGACGTTTTATTTATCTTCATTTTAGGTACAAATGAAAAGGATAATAGTAAAGTGGCATATGTGGAATTAAATGAGAATTAAAGTGAAAGGAGGATTAGTTAGATTATTATATGTGTGGATAGAAGTTTAGAAATCCCAATTTTAAAAAGGGTATGTAAAAAGTTTATTTTATTATAGCTTTTCAATATATTCTGGTAGAATTTAATAATTGTTATTGATAATTTGTCGAACCTTTGATCCCGAAATTGGGATAACGGCTCTGACCTCTTGGTCTCCCTTAATTGGGGGTTATCGGAAGTGGGGCCGTTACATTTAGATTCTAGGGGAAATTGGAATGTATGTGGCATCTTAGGAATGGCTCCTAAGTCCAATTAGTGGATCCCTATCTAGCCCCCTTTATTCCTACATACATCTCCCTTCTTCTACAAGTGTGTGTGAGATCTAAGTATCTAGTGTAAGTATGATTAGTGCAATTTCCTAGAGCTTCCTGAAGGCTAGATGACAAGTAACACGAGGTGAAATACCTTCATCTCTACTCGCATTCCTACCCTTCACTCTCAATTTCCCTAATACCACTTACCCTAGAAACCTAGATTTGCCAAGTCCCATTAGGATTAAACCTAGCCCTAGTTCTCTAACTAGTAGTATAGGGTATATTCTAATAGCACTTGCCTTATTGTTTGGTTTGGTAATCTAGATTGAAATGTGAGATTTGCATGCTATGTTGACATTCCCCAACTAATATCAAGTCACATTCCCAAATGGCCCACCTATCCATCATACTGCTTAAAATTCACCTTTGCCTTCTTAACTTGTTAATGTTAGTGTAGTCAATTGCCTTTGTTAATTCTTAGCTAATTGCCTAATTCTAGATAGTTAGTTCTTGCTCAAGTAGTTAGGGATCCTTTGAGCTTTCTTATGTTAATTTGGCTAATTAGTGATAACTTAGGCTCTTGCTTGTCTCCTTGCTTAGTTTGCTTCTTAGTTGATAAATTGCCTTGCTAGTGTAGTGTAACCCCTTGCTCTAGTCTAATTGTTTACCTTTCTTAGTTTGATAACCTTAACTTGCTTAAAGTAATCTAGGGCTTTTGTTAACTTAGTTTCTTTCTTGATCTTTCTTGCTTGCAATTGTATCATAATCAAACCAAACCCAAATTTAAACCCTCAAACCCTAGACTCCTCTTTAGGAACATATCAAACCCAAACCTAGATCTAATGCCCCCTCTCTCCATTAGGATCGACCCTAATCTTACCACTAGACTACACTACAACACGACCCCGTGCACTTGTGGGTATGTGTGATTAGTTGAGAATGTGTGTTGGACTAGGTCCTTATACAAATTTTGAGAGATCCATGTGTTTTCCCTTAGGGTTGCATCTAGCCACCTTTAGTTGGCTAGTGTGTGCCCTTTAGAAGAATCACACCAATACTCCTCTTCCTTATACATCCTATGTGTGTGACCATATGGGACACACATTACATTGGTAGTGATGTCTATAATCATATTACGACCTCAAAGATAATGATGGTTGTCTAGAAAATCTTCATTACCACCCAAGTAATTGCAGAAGTTGGAGAACAACTCCACATTAGTGTTGTGACTAGTGTTATAGTGATCCTATAATCCCTTTTCCTAATATCCAGATGGAATTTGAGTCATGGAAACATCATCCTCTTAATGTCCATATCAGTCCCATGATTTAGAGTAGATAATTTAAGATACATGTGATCTCAATATCATTTATTAACTCAGATGAGCATGGACATACATTTCATAGTCTCACTCATCAAGTGGTCGGGATATTTCTCCAATTCATTGGATAAATTCCATTTATTTCACTCATGATAACTCACATGTGTCATAGTGCACCCAATACTACTTGTATGGCAACCCTTATTGAAGGTCACATTGAGTAGTGTCAAAGACACTACACAACATATACTCATTGTAGTGACTTTGAGTCTAAGGACCACAATCATCATTGCTAGATTGAGATATTATTTTGGATATCATGTTGGCTTTCTTGTATCATACTCAAGTTAAATTTGTTTGTTACATTTATTCATAAATTGTGCCTATGTGTTTGACTTGATATCCAATATCATGACTAATGAGACGTAGTCATCGCTCAAAACTCATACTAGTCTTAATTTATTATTGTCTTCCTAAGTTCCACAACAATATCTAATGAGGGACCTAGACAAGACTGAATACTCTTAGCATACATATGATCTCATAATCAGATTCTCAACCCAAAATCACGTCATTGAGTCCTTCATTCTAAATACATTATTATATTTATCCATTATCTCATATTGAAGAAAACATACTAATTTGAACTACCTTTACTATCTATAAAATCAATTGCAAATCATGCCATTACCAATATCATATGACTGGCTCAAGGCATACTACCAATAGTCTCCCACTTGAACTATAGTCAATCACTTACGAATCAAAGTCCAAGTGATCTAATGTGACCATCATGATTTTGTTGAGGAAGTGCTTCCGTTAGAGGACCAACAACATTACTTTCGGTTGGTACTCAATAAATCTTCACATTTCATTATTGTATGATATTTCATATGAGATGGTAACGTCATAGTATATGATTGGAATGAAGATGTGATCCAAGTTCCTTATCTTGTGAAATGGATCCATTGTTGTTATAGTATATCTCTATGAAATCATCAATGGATGGAACCACCCTTGATTCACCAATAGTCTTCTTGATTCATATAGATTCCTTTGATGCATTGGAGGCAACAATGCACTTGGCTCTATTGTATAATCCCCATTCTCTCTTGCTTGGAAGTTTTCCATCTCATAGCTCAGCCATTGAGGAAAACACAAAATATAATTGTGAATGATACTTGTTAGTTTGAAATCTTGCCTCAGTGTAACCCTTCACTGTGATTAGATTGGTACCTACTCACAATGCTCAAATCATAAGACACATCAAGACATGTACATTACATAGCATACATGATACATCCAATTGCAGATGCATATGGAATATTACTCATGCACACCTTCTCTTGAGAGGAGTTGGTATATTAATCTCTAAAGAGACTTATTCCATGAGATAGGTAAGTTTCTTTTCATAGACTCTTGCAATGTGAACCTTTTCAGCACTTTGTCAACAGATGTGGGTTGACGTAGACCAAGAAGTCTTCTAGATCTATCTCTATAGATCTTGACTTCTAGAATATATGATACTTCTCCAAAGTCCTTCATGGAGAAGTTGTTTCCCAACCATGTTTTAACAAACTGTATAGTAGGAATATCATTCCCTAATAATAGTATGTTTTCTACATACAATATGAGGGATACAATGTTTTCCCCACCAACCTTCTTGTAAACAAAATGTTGATCTTCATTTTGGATAAAGCCATATTGTTTGATTGTCTCATCAAAAAGAAGATTAAAGCTTTGAGATGCTTACTTCAACTCATAGATTGGCTTTAGCATCTTACATACTTCTTGGCTTCATTTGATAATTAAAACCTTTGGATTTTGTCGTGTACACATCCTCAAGGAGATCCCCATTAAGGAATGCAGTTTAGCATCCATTTTCCAAATTTCATAATGATGATCAGTTGAAATGGCAATAATAATCCCGATGGGTTTAACCATGGGTTACATGGAGTCCATATTAGATATCATGGCTTCTAGACATGTATTAAAATATGGTCCCTGAATAGCCTCATTTTTGGTTCATCATCATCAATGACCAACACATCATCTTGTTAATTCATGAAAATTCCAAATCTGACTGGCTCAATAATTGCCCCACTAGACTTCCAAGGTTCTTGTTTTCCTAGAGGAACTTTGGATTCCACAATAGTTTTTTATTCCTTTTGTTCGTTATCCACCTTTATAGATTCAATATTATCTTCTTCATCTCAAACATCCCATAGATTTATCTATAGATAAAATGTTTTTTTTAAGAAATACAACAATTTTAGCAAAAACACTTTATTTTTATATGGAAATAAAAATAAGATACATTGGTTTCCTTAGGATATCCAAAAAATGACATTTGCTATATTTGGGTCTAAGATTTTTGGAAAATTATTTCTTGACATTATCTTCACATCCTCAAATCTTCAAAAAATATATTTTGGAATGTTTCTCAATCCATATCTTGTATGGTGTCTTTTAAACTAAATTAGAAGGTACGTAGTTAAGTGTAAATGTTGTGGTCTCTAAATCATATTCCTATAAAGAAGTCATAAGAACGACAAAACTCATCATTCATCCTACCATGTCCAATAGGGTGTAATTACTTCTTTCTAATACACCATTATGTTGTGGTGTTCCAAGTGGATTCCATTGTGATACAATACCATGATCTCCTAGAATAGACTCAAACTCTTGGCTTAAATATTCCTCACCTCATTCTAATTGAAATGATGTGATACTCTTACCAAATTGATTTTATTCTTCATTCATGAATTCCTTGAACTTTTCAATAGATTTGGCTAGTGTTTCATTAGATACACATAGTCTTATCTACATAAATCATCAGTAAATGTGATGAAGTGTTTGTTACCCACTTCTAGAATTTGTGCTAAAAGGTCCACCTACATCAATATCTCACTTTCCCTTTCATTGTTACCAGGTGAGTGTGATGTTGTCATCTTGTTTAAGTGTGCGTAAATCTTTCGAGTCTAGCTTGTCCTGAACCACAGAAATGGCGACAGACTCGATGATGAAGGATACCAGCGGTGTGACCGGAAGCATGATTGATGACGCTTTGGGGAGTGTTTCTTTAGAGATACCTGGTCATGTGTCCTCGGGGTCGACATCAGAGGCGATGGATAAAACATCTAATATGATTGACAAAGAAGAAGCTCGAAAGGATAGAAGTTTAGGAGAACCCACAAAATAGAAGGTGCATTCCCTTTCTCTGGTTTTGGTTGTGCCGGAAATAAAGACTTGGTCAGATTTGGTATCAGATTATCTATCAAAGGTTACAGGCAAACTTTTCAAAATGAATGTTGAGGTAGTGGAAGGTAAATTGATCTATCTAAAGAGCATTGTTGAATGGAATGTAAAGAGGTGGAGTAGGATGATTGATGGATATATTACAGGTTTGAATCCACACTAGCTTACACTAGTTTGGCACTTTGCCCAGATCAGGAATGTGAAGGGTTCATGGAAGTGAGATCTAGAGGCAAGGGATTTTTCCTGGTCATGTTCTCGAATGACGAAGACCTTATCACGGCCACGGAGGGTGGCCCCTGGTTTGTGGCTACTAAACCTTTGATTATCAATAAATGGGAAAGTGGTGATCTCTAGAGAAATTGAAACTCTCAGAGATACCTATTTGGTTAAAGATATATGACCTTCCATGTAAAGACTGGGACCCGAGAGGGGATCTACTCCCTACTAAAAATTTGAAGAATAGAACATCCAATGCAAACACACCTAAAAGGTATCTTGGAGTGGGTGTAAAATTTTCAAATTTTAATTAATGGTAATAAAAATGACCAAAGTGTAGCAGTGGAATAAAATAAAGACTATATTCAATTCTCAGAAAAGATTACAAAATTCTATAATATCTCCCATCAATGGTTTACATGTAACACATCAAAGGATCTAAGATAGAGGGAAGTCTAAACTATAAAAACATTGTCTCCAAGCTTTAAACTCCTTAAGATAAGTTCATATTGCCATGCCATGTCCTCCATATCCTTCACCTAGGGTTGGAAGCATACCCCAGCAAGAAGAGAAAACATTATGAAATCAACAAAGGCTGGTATGTGCATACTAAAAAGGAAATTGAAGAATATATGGAATAAAAGGGCATCAAGAAAAGAAAGATTCCCATACAAAAGAAAAGAACTACCCAAAAGGGCATAAAACAAAGAACGACAACAAAAGAGATACTTGCCTTAACCAAACAAATAAAATCATGACATACTAGCACATATAAAGAACTAGGGCACACACCCCATAATCAACAACTTGCATGCATGTGATATAAGCATAACACTAGAAAAATATAAAAATAAAGGCGGCCAAGCCTCATAAACTTGAAACCTGATAGAGTTACGTACTGCCAACTCCCAATATATATAAAAGTTGGGCCAAGCCTCACAAACTTGAAACTTGGGAATGGGGCACCACCACCTCCATCCAAATAACTACCCAAAAACTAATGCAATTACACTACTCTAGTGCTACTGAATCACATAGTATGTTCAATAGAGAGTCAAGTAAAACGGTCTAGTCGAATTAACCAAAACTTATCATCACACTAATGGACAACATACACATCCACCATACAAGTGGTCCCGAGTGTTACAAATGGTATCAGATCCATAACCCCTCTAGTAGGTGGGGCCCACATGGGCATGTGTAGACCCTTGTGTTGGTATTCTGTGATTGGGAGGTAGGTGTCCAAGGGCCATTCTGGGTCTACAATGAAATGAGGAA
The DNA here is from genome assembly GCA_963693085.1 of Alisma plantago-aquatica. NCBI lineage: Eukaryota > Viridiplantae > Streptophyta > Magnoliopsida > Alismatales > Alismataceae > Alisma > Alisma plantago-aquatica. Next base: position 106,328,511 of record OY856412.1, on the reverse strand, counting down.
AGATTACGAGGCTATATAGTTGATCCTTGATGAGGACGTCAAGAGTTTAGTTGGGGGATATTGTAACGTTCTAAGATTTGAGGCCTTGGATAACATGATCTTAAAAGTAATGATTGGACTACCCATATCACCAAGGTGCACCTCCTTTTCAGGGAGCCCATCACTAAAGAACTCCATAGTTAAACGTGCTCATCTTGGAGTAGTATTAGTATGGGTGACCAGTCAGGAAGTTGACCTCAGCTTGCATGTGAGTGAGGAAAAAGCACACAGTTAAGGCTAGTGGTGGTCTATGAGGCCAGTCATCATTCTTGAAACTCTGTTAGAGCCTTAGGCAGTGGGGCCGAGTGTTACACTCATATCATTATCATAAACTTAGATCATATTCACTAAAAATTTAGAATAATCTTATCATGGATGTAGACAAATCTAGAGATCACAACTACCATCAAAACACTCTCATGTAGACTGATGTTACATTTCTTTCTCTTAGGTTACATGAACACTCACCACCTTTCTTCATGTGGTAAAATCTTCATATATACATATATATACTTATACTTTAAATAAGTTTTCTCCAATGTAGAAATGTGTGAGGAAAACCACCATACTCCTTTCGAATGAAATCAAAACCAAAAAGAGTCACCAAACTCATTAAGTAGTAAGAACATGACATGCACTTGTATATCTACCCTAGCACATCCTACAAACATATGTTTAGGGTTTACATCTATATTATCTCCCTCTTCTCACCCTATTGAACCCACAACCCATACTAAAGGATAGAAAGATGAGAAAAAAATGTTTTAGGAATTATACAAGTCTACACCTAGTTCTAGAACATCTAGGTTCTAACCTAGAGGATAATTGAGCTTAATATACAAATGACAACTTAGATACAAGGTTGATTTTAATTTGTGTTTCATGGTGAGCATAAGTTTGGTGTAGATGTTGTTCATGCTCTGATAGTCCTATATAATGAAACCAGATCCCAATTCCAACTTTACCAAACAAATGCAACAGAAAAGATAAAATGTAGAAGCATGAAATCCGTAGAATACATGAACAAACACTAGATGCATACACCAAGATATTCTCAATATTCAACACGTCATTAGTATTACATTATCAGGATTTATGAGATTATAATTACACGTTTAAGAGTATATTATACATGTACGATCATAGACAATAAACTAGAGTAAAGAAGAAAAACCACTTCTCTACTAAAAATTTGAATAATAGAACCCCCAGTCCAAACACACCTTCAAGGTATCATGGAGTGGGTGTAAAATTTTCAAATCTTTAAATAATGGTACTCAAAAGACTAAAAGTATAGCAGTGAAATAAAAACATGACTATATTCAATTATAAAACAAAGGGTTACAAACTTACATCACAAGGATCCATGTAGAGGAAATCTAAACCACCTTAAGATTGTCTCCAAGCTTTAACTTCACAATCTAAGTCCTGGTCACCAAGCCTTGCCATCTAGGTCCTCCGCCTAGGGTTGGAAGCATACCCTTGGAAGCATACCCCAGCAAAAGATAAACAACAGGAGACATCAACAAAGGCTAGTATGTGCATACTAAAAAGCAAATTGAGCAATTTATAAATAATAAGGGACATCAAAATAAAAGGCTTTCCATGCAAGAGATAAGAACTACCCAATCGGGCATAAAAGAAAAGAATCATCATAACATGATAAAAGAGAATACTTTCCATAATCAAAACAATAAAGTAGTGCCACATAGGCACATATCAAGATTTTTGGGCGCATAACCCATCATAAGCATCATCAACCTACATGCATGTGAGATACACATAGCACTAGAACAATATAAACACAATTGGGGGCCAACCCTCATAAAGTTGAAACCTGATAGAGAAAGGAATACTGCCAATCTCCCAAATATATATAAAAACATGGGCCTAGAATCACACATCTTACCCTGGGTATGAGGTTCCTTGTCACCCCAAAAGTGCAGGAAATATCACATCTTCCATAAACAAAACCAATGCAATTACACTACTCTAGTGCTACTGAATCACATAGCATGTAAAATGTAGAGGCAAGTAGAAAAGTATAGTCAGAATTATATAATGTTTCCATCACACAATGGACAACACAAACATATAAACATCCACTTCAAATTGGGCACATATCATTATATAAGACCAACATGCACCAAGGCACAATATAAGATATCAAGAAAATATCCAAGTCCATAACAAGCAAGATAGTTCACATGAAACATGATATCAAGAGAATAGACATATGTGTCGGGTAAAGTCAAAAGAATAATAAGATAGGTGAATTTCTCAACATAGAGGAATAGGGGATACAACATACCTCAACTTCAAAGTCAAATGATCCAAATTCACATCTAGGTCCAAGCCTAGGCATCCAAAACACCTATTAGCATATATGTTGAATTAGAGTTAGGTTTCCATTAATTATTCATAACCCTAAAACTCGCCTTTTTATTATTATTGAATTAGGTTATCAAAACCATGCCATATTTTAGGCTATAATTTTCTGATTCTAAAACATATTTTATTGTATTTTTCTGACTTATAATTTATTAGTTATGATTTATACAACTTATTATCTTATTTTATTAGATCCAAGAAAACACATGATATTAAACATTATATTTAGTCATCAAAATGTATACCATTAGAAAGCCCTTATTTTTTTAATCCAACGAGAATTTATTCATATTTTTCTGATTAGAAAGTAATTAGTTATGGATTTTATAAATCAGATCAAAGAAAAACTAGAGAAAAGACACATAAATCTTGAAAATCTCAGTCAAATGTTGAGCCCGCTGAGTTGGCCCAATCAAAAGTGGGCAACTCATGTGGGACCCAACGACAGTAAGGCAAACATGTTTAAGCGAAGAGAACCAAGAACAACTATGAATTTACTGTTTTACCCCTTATCGAAAAACAAAACGATGAAGAGGAAGAGAGGGGTAGAATCGAGAAACATCATACGACTAAGTCCAAAATAGGAGTTTGCATGAGGAACGACAATGGCCAGACCATCAGTAAGCGGAGAACGAGTTTCTCAAACCAAATTGAGCCATCACCTTCGAGACCAGTGACTATGCTAGAAGATCCCCAGGCCTCAGCCGATCTTGGAGAGAAAACACCAAGTTCCAGGCAAAGTTGTGTGCCCTGAGAGGCCCTTCCGTCATGGTTGGTCGTAAGTTAGAGCAGGGAGCAACAGACCAAGAAAATCAAACTAGGTTATAAACTCCATACGAAAATTGGTCAAACGACTTCACAAGATCCCAAAGAAGGTAACGAGGTAAGGTCTGAGAGCACTAGCTCAGAAAATCACCATCCAGCAAGAAGAAGCCCTATATTAAGGTTGGTGGTTGAATACATAAAGGGACTGAAAAGCTCTGCTAACCAAAGTGCCAAAATCAAGGAGGATAGACCACATAAACTCACCATAGATTTAATTGGTTGAAAATGGGCAGATATTCCTAGGAAACATGGCTTAATAGACAGGGGGAAGATGGAGTGTGCGACATCAACTTTGGAATCCTTGAAACCAATTAAGAGGGGTAAAGGGACACACACTGGTCATGAATTGTTTCTGGATGGGTAGGTGAAGACGGGGTGTGGTAGGCAGCATATTGCGGAACCCATGGGGAAGATGGAAATTAGGGGTTTCTTATATAGGCTACGAGAGGGGTGATGTTAGGGGTCGGGTTTAAAAGAATCTCTCAAGGAACATGGAGGGAAAGAAATTAGAGGGAGAGATGGAGAGGAAAGGGAGAATGAGATAAGGAAAACATACACGTTACTATGTGTCCCAATCAGAAAGGGAAACATGCGACGAAGAAAACCATCTAGCCATCCAGAAGATCTGCGAACCTAGACGGAAAATACCAGCCGTCTGATTGGGTTGAGAAAAAGGAAAAACAAAGGAAAATTCACATGGTAGCATTAGATTAGGAAACTATAGCTTAATCGATTTAGGAGTAAAGTTAAAACCAATTAATGCACATATTTCTCTTTCCTCATTTAGGGGTCCTATTCTTATCCAAATTAAACCAAACTGTGTACACAAGTTAAGTTAAATGTGTAAATTCCGATTATCCAATTATATTTCACTTTTGGCAACTTTAGATGTATTATTTAATATTTTCTTTGTTTCTCTCTCTTGATGCATTGATGACTCTTGGATTATCCAAATTAGGTGAAACTTTATCATTAAGTTATATTTGACATATTGAATCCGAATTTGACTTTGTTTCCAACTTTTGGTGTCATATATCCCATTTATTTAATAATTACACCTTTTAGGTAGTTTCTCTCTCCTATCTTAACTTTTTATTTCTGGGTCATCCAAATTAGATGAAAATTGACATGTAAGCTTATTTTGGTGTGTAGATTACGAATTTGAAGTCTATTCTTTTATTTGAGACTTTCTTACCCGAGTTATGTCATATGGCCCATTAGAGGCCCATTAACTATATTATGTAACAAATCGAGTTTATTTATCATCTTATTATCACCAAATAAATTATATGACATATTATATTACATTATTCGTGCATTAGATTATAAGGATCACTCTAACCTCAATCTAGATTGGTCAAACCAAAAAGATCAAACTTCCAGGGTAGGGTCCAAGATGTGGTATGTTACAACACTCCACCCCTTAAAAGGATTTCATCCTCAAAATCTATAGATCCAAACATCAACACCCAACTACTCCCCAACCCTTAAAAGGTTCAACCTAACAAGTCAAACTTAACAACTTTTTAGAGCTATCCACATCTCTTAGTTGTGAAAGATTTTAGAGATTTATATTTCTCATGTATCCAACTAAAGTCAGATCCATCTAGGGCTTGGTTTTAGGTCCTCGTGTCTCTAACCTATCAACCCTACATGAACATCCAAAAAGTCATATGGTAGGTCAACTACACCTTTATATCAATCCTAATCACAAACTAGGGTTAGATTCTACTCAAACTAGAGTTCTCTTGATTGTGACTTAGTTCAAGAAAACATCGACAAACCAGAGAAAAGTTTTTGTACATATAGTAGTATAATGAAAATAGTTTTTGTTGATGAAATACTTTGCGATGTAAATCCAACATGTGTACTAAAAATCAATACGAGAACCAAGTCACAATATTTCCATAACAAGATCTCCTAACATAGTCTCATGCTCAAAACAAACCTTGTTGCACAAAAGATCTTCATTGATCGACTCTAGGGTCAACAACTCACTTAGAGCTATCTAGCAAAGTCTAGGGTTCTATAGGGAGACAAAATTGAAATAGTCAGATTCCGACTACCATGTGCTCTGATACCATGATGTAAAAAAGAGAAACCACTTCTCTACTAAAAATTTGAACAATAGAACCCCCAATCCAAACACACCTTCAAGGTATCTTGGAGTGGGTGTAAAATTTTCAAATCTTTATATAATGGTACTCAAAAGACCAAAGTATAACAGTGGAATAAAACATGACTGTATTCAATTATAAAATAAAGGGTTACAAATTTAAATCACAAGGATCCATGTAGAGGAAATCTAAACCACCTCAAGATTGTCTCTAAGCTTTAACTTCAAAATCTAAGTCCAGGTCACCAACCATTGTCATCCAAGTCCTCCACCTAGGGTTGGAAGCATACCCCAGTAAAAGAGAAACAAAAGGAGACATCAACAAAGGCTGGTATGTGCATACTAAAAAGCAAATTGAGGAATTTATAAATAATAAGGGACATCAAAATAAAAGGCTTCCCATGCAAGAGATAAGGACTACCCAATCGGGCATAAAAGAAAAGAATCATCATAACATGATAAAAGAGAATACTTTCCATAATAAAAACAATAAAGTAGTGCCACATAGGCACATATCAAGATTTTTGGGCACATAACCCATCATAAACATCATCAACCTGCATGAATGTGAGATAATCATAGCCCTGGAGCAATATAAACACAATTGGCGGCCAACCCTCATAAAGTTGAAACCTGATAGAGAAAGGAATACTGCCAATCTCCCAAATATATATAAAAACATGGACCAAGAATCACACATCTTGCCCTGGGTATGAGGTTCCTTGCCATCCCAAAAGAGCATGAAACATCACATCTGCCATAAACAAAACCAATGCAATTACACTACTCTAGTGCTACTGAATCACATAGCATGTAAAATGTAGAGGCAAGTAGAAAAGTATAGTCATAATTATACAATGTTTCCATCACACAATGGACAACACAAACATATAAATATCCACTTCAAAATTGGGGACATATCATTATATAAGACCAACATGCACCAAGGCACAAGATAAGATATCAAGAAAATATCCAAGTCCATAACAAGCAAGATAGTTCACATGAACCATGACATCAAGAGAATAGACATATATGTCAGGTAAAGTCAAAAGAATGATAAGATAGGTGAATTGCTCAACATAGAGGAATAGAGAATGCAAAATACCTCAACTTCAGAGTCAAACGATCCAAATTCACATCTAGGTCCAAGCCTAGGCATCCAAAACACCTATTAGCATATATGTTGAATTAGAGTTAGGTTTCCATTAATTATTCATAACCCTAAAACTCGCCTTTTTATTATTATTGAATTAGGTTATCAAAACCATGCCATATTTTAGGCTATAATTTTCTGATTCTAAAACATATTTTATTGTATTTTTCTGACTTATAATTTATTATTTATGAATTATAGAACTTATTATCTTATTTTATTAGATCCAAGAAAACACATGATGTTAAACATTAGATTTAGTCATCAAAACTTATACCATTAGAAAGCCATTCTTTTTCTGAATCCAACGAGTATTTATTCATATTTTTATGATTAGAAAGAAGTTAGTTATGAATTTTAGAAATCTAACCAAAGAAAAACCAGAGAAAAGCCACATAAATCTCAAAAATCCCAGTCAAATGTCAAGCCCGCTGTGTTGGCCCAATCAGAAGTGGGAAACTCATGTGGGACCCAATGACAGCGAGGCAAATGTGTTTAAGCGAAGAGAACCAAGCACAACTGTGAATTTATTGTTTTACCCCTTATTGAAAAACAAAACGATGAAGAGGATGAGAGGGGTAGAATTGAGAAACATCATACGACTAAGTCCAAAATAGGATTTTGCGTGAGGAACGACAATGGCCAGACCATCAGTAAGCGGAGAACGAGTTTCTCAAACCAAACTGAGCCATCACCTTCGAGACCAGTGACTATGCCAGAAGATCCCAAGGCTTCAGCCAATCTTGGAGAGAAAACACCGAGTTCCAGGTGAAGTTTTGTGCCCTGAGAGGCCCTTCCACCATGGTTTTCCATAAGGTAGAGCAGGGAGAAATAGACCAAGCAAAGCAAACCAGGTTACAAAACTCCATATGAAAATTGGTCAGACGAGTTCACAAGATCCCAAAGAAGGCAACGAGGTAAGGTCTGAGAGCACTAGCTCAGAAAACCACCGTCTAGTGAGAATAAGCCCTATACTAAGGTTAGGAGATGATAACATAAAGGGACCACAAATCTCTGCTAACCAAAGTGCCGAAATCAAGGAGGATAGATCACAGAAACTCACCATAGATTTAATTGGTCGAAGACGGGCGGAGATGCCCAGGAAACATGGCTCAACAGACAGGGGAAGATGGAGTGTGCAGTGTCAACTCAGGAATCCTTGAAACCAATTGAGAGGGGGAAAGGGACACACAGTGGGCATGAATTGTTTCTGTATGGGTAGGTGAAGACGGGGTGTGGTAGGCAGCATGTTGTGGAACCCATAGGGAAGATGGAAATTAGGGGTTTCTTATATAGGCTACGAGAGGGGTGATGTTATGGGTCAAGTTGAGCAGAATCTCTCGAGGAACATAGAGGTAAAGAAATTAGAGGGAGAGATGGAGAGGAAAGGGAGAACGAGATAAGGAAAGCGTGCGTGTTACTGTTTATCCCATTCGGAAAGGGAAACAGACGATGAAGAAAACCATCTAGCCATCCAGAAGATTCACGAACCCAGAGGGAAAATACCAACCATCTGATCGGGCCAAGAAAAAGGAAAAACAAAGGAAAACATGCGTGACAACATTAGATTAGAAAACTATAGCTTAATCAATTTAGGAGTAAAGTTAAAACCAATTAATGCACATATTTCTCTTTCCTCATTTAGGGGTCCTATCATTATCCAAATTAAACCAAACTTTGCACACAAGTTAATTTAAACGTGTAGATTCCGATTATCCAATTATATTTTGCTCTGGGCAACTTTAGATGCATGATTTAATATTTTCTTTATTTCTCTCTCCTGATGCATTGATGACTCTTGGATTATCCAAATTAGGTGAAACTTTATCATTAAGCTATATTTGACATATTGAATACGAATTTGACTTTGTTTCCAACTTTTGGTGTCATATATTTCATTTATTTATTAATTACACCTCTTAGGCTGTTTCTCTCTCCTGTCTTAACTTTTTATTTCCAAGCATCCAAACTAGATGAAAATTGACATGTAAGCTTATTTTGGTGTGTAGATTACGAATTTGAAGTCTATTCTTTTATTTGACACTTTCTTACCTGAGTTATGTCATATGGCCCATTGGAGGTCCATTAACCATATTATGCAACAAATTGAGTTTATTTATGATCTTATTATCACCAAATAAATTATATGACATATTAGATTACATTATTCATGCATTAGATTATAAGGATCACTCTAACCTCAATCTAGATTGGTCAAACCAAAAAGATCAAACCTCTAGGGTAGGGTCCAAGATGTGTTATGTTACAACTAAGATGTTAAGAAAAAGATAAAACCCAAACACTTTCTCACAAGACAACTTCTCCAAATTTTATCTCTGAACCTAAAACATATGAGAAACAAACATATCAACACACAAGGTGCTGAGTACAAGGCATACATATACATATATTTAAGGTTTTCATTATTTTTATAGTTTTGTATAAGTAAACAAGAAAGATCAATAAGAGTTACCTAGCAAAATAAAACCCCATGTTTTAATCATTTGGCTCCATTATACTAAATTAATCATATATCACAAGGCCTTGGACCAACTTTCCGTCAGAAGGGGTCTTTGAGGGACCTTAAGGCTAAAAGTCAAGAGATAACCCTATTTATATGTAAGGAACCTATAATGACCAAAGTCATTCAATAAATCTTGTTTCAACTTTTGTATAATGGATATCTATACTATATGTTCAAGTTATAAAATCATCAAACTAAACCATTGAGTAGAATATAAAAATACTACATGCCAATATTTTGAAAGCATGAAAGCATATAATTATTAAATCCAATGTACTAGAATTCATAGGTTCTTGACCTCTTCTTTACCATCTAGATCACAATCAACACCTGATTAAGAACATAGCCCAGCATTAAACAAGGTTCAACATGTTACTTATTAGGCCCATGATTAGGGTTTTGGTCAAATTAGGTTCAAAGTTGGTTATTTACATATTTAATGATATTTTACTAATTTAGATTCCATCATGAAGGTTTGGTTCAAGTTTCAAGTCATTCTACGATTTCTTTCTTTTATGTTCTTATTATGAGGTGTAGCATTTATAAAGCCTTTTAAGGTCAAAAGACTCAAATTAGGGCAAACGAGACTAAGGTTCATCAAGTCACTAGATTAAATATGGAAAGTGATTAAGACTAGTAAACTAGGACAATATTAACACATCTTCAAGATAGGTGTATGGTCACCTAAGTCTAGGTTCATATGATTTAACATTGTATTCAACATTCTCAATATAAATTCAGTTATCAACATAGTTGATTCATTTCAGTAGGGTTCAAGATATTTATTAGGTGTTAGGTGCAACTTACACATACAAGGGGTTACAAAGATCAGAGTAAACTCTGATTTAAGAAGAGAGTATATAAGATTAATATTCTTTTCAAATATTAGGGCACAAGTAAGACAATCAAGCTACACAAGCCACATAAGAGGTCAATATGGGTGGATTAGGTTCACATACATAATTGCTTCACAAAAGGGGTTGGACTTAGCCATTTAAGTCACAAGACTTCATGAAATTATTGATTTAAAAGTTATAATTGGAAATGATGCATCCAGTAGGTCAAATACATTATGCATCATCATAAAGGTGTCAGGATGATGCATACAGTGCAATATTGATAAAATAAGGACATAAGGTGGTTAAGTGGTTATAATAGTGCCATGGGGCATGCTAGTGATTTTGGATATTTCAATGATATTTGATATCACTTAGAAGCAATATTACTACTTTAACCAAGGTCACACATTCTAGTCCATAAAAATCCACATAGGTGTATAATGTGGTCAAAGGTGCAAAAAATGTGATAGTACATTCATTAAGCTCAAAAGTGTACAAAAGCTATTGATTTGATGATTAGGAGGGTAGATATTAATTAAATATTGAATATTTATCATGAAAATGTATTATATTGTAAGGACCCTGACCTTCATTTAGGGTTTACCCTGTTTGCTTTTCTTAACCCTAGTGCTTTGGTGCTTGCTAATCACCTTTAGTGGTGATTAGGGTTTGGTTGTTCTTTGTTGAGAGTTGGAGGCGCTACTTGCAAATAACCCAAGTCTAGGGTTTTGTAGGCAAGTTTGCCACTTTTTGAGGTGTTCCTCCCTCTCTTTGCTTCCTCTTGTGTTGAGAGGAAGGCTTGGGCTAGTTGCTTGAGTTCTTTTGGGCTTTGAGGTGCCTTGTTTTGGCTTGGTTGAGCTTTGTGTCGCCCATGAGATGGTTGTGTCACTCAAGATGGAGAGTGTATCGGCCTAGGAGTGTTTGTGTCGGCCAACATGGATGTGTGTCGCCCATGGTGCCTTGTTGTGTCACCCATGGTGCAAGTGGTTTTGTCGACCATGATGCTTGACCTAGCCTTGACCTTGTTTAGTGGACACTTGGAACATATCTTGGACATGTGTATGGAGCTTGCTAGAGTGGTGGCTCATGCACTAGGACAAGTGTCCCTAGGCAAGTGACACCTTTCTTAGACCAACCTTGTTTTCTCCTCCCTTTCCTTCTATATAGGCAGTTCCTTTCCTTAGCTAGGAGTTCCTTTGGTTCCTCTCCACCTTGTACACGACACTCCCTTCTTCCTTGCTTGTGTCGGCCGATACACCCCCCTTGAAGGAGCAAGTGGTGGTCGACATCCCTTGGAGTTCTTCTTCTTTGGAGCTTGGAGCTTAAGGCGGGTTGCATAACTTCTAACCCTAGCTACATTATCCCCTTTCTTGCTTATATGTTGTTGTTAGTTTCTACATCTTGCTTAGTATCCTTGTGGGCCGATCCTCTTGGTGGTTTCTTGGTGAGCAATACTCCTTTCTCTCTTTGGTCTAGAGGAGTGAGTTTAAGCCTCTAGTACCATGAGAAACACCCCTCTTTCTTGGTAGATTGAGGTGAGCTTGTGTTCTAGTTGCTTGAGCAACACTCTCCTCTCACCATGGACTAGAAGGGTGAGATCGATTGGTTTTTGTGTTGCCCGATGGGTGATAGGTGGTGTGCAAGACCCCTCTTTCTTGTTCGATTGAGGTGAGCCATCTCCTTGGCCCTCTAGGGTTTTGAGCACCTTGTGTTTGAGGAGGAAGACAACCATGTATGTGTGTGAGTTGGACGACAAGCCTGTGATGGATGATGTGGTTGCTCTTGTGTCGGGTGATGTGTGGTGGTGTCAGGCGACACCCCTTGTTCTTATGACAGGCGTCACAACTCTTTTCCTTGTTTTGCATCGGCTGTTAGGCCTGGATCATTGGATGAACGCCATGAGGGTTGAGTTATCTCTCTTTCTCTCTCTCGGACATTATGTTTGGTGTTTAACCTGGTCGCTAGCCCCTGTGACGGGCGTTGCCTGATATGTGAGGAGTGCCCGACACCCTACCCCTGTCGCGTGACACTCCCCCTTGTAACGTTGTGTGGCGCGCTGGTTGCCTTGGTGGCAATGCAGCGTTGCTGCTTGCTCATTTATCGGTCATTATGTGTTGATCCTTGGGTGAGGGCAGGTTGCCCGATACACCTCTTTTAATGAGGGTTTTAGTATCTTTTGTGACGGATCCTTGTATCATGAAAACAGCCTAGTGGTATATGTCTTTGCCTAACGATGATGACTCCTTATATAGGTGATGATGCACATTATCATAAGCTTGATCATTTATCTTAGCCTGGTGATTATTTGTCAATTCAAAGAGTGGTAATGGTAGTGGTAATAATAATGCTTGTTCTGTATATCTAGCATGACTACATGCATGAAGTGAACACCATGATTGATTGAATAATACTGAGATGAGGATACGTCTAGATATAGTTGCTTAATGATGTATCTTATGCATATGGTCATCAGTTATGGTATGATTGACAAGTTTAGCACCTTTAATGTCACCCTGTGTTGATAACATAGTCCTTATGTTGAAACTATGATTATTGTGTACACTGACCATGCAGGTGATGACTAGCCATGAAAAGATTATGGGAAATATGTGATGAGTAGCATCACTTTGATAATTACTCGTGTTGAAGAGGTTGCATGTATGATGTGTTTGTCCCATGATGATGATGAAAGCCTTGAGAGGTAGTGGCAATACATGATGAGGGATTGAGATTCCATGGTATGTGATGATCCTTGAGATGGATCTGGATGGTTGGCAAGAGGCCAAGTGATAACATGTGATGTTGGATCCTTGACATGGATCAGCTTGATGTGATTACAATAATAACATAATGTTGAGTTTATGTTGTTTACTTTCTGTTATAACTTGCATGTTATATAACTTGGTTGAATCTTGCAATTCATCTAAAAGATACTAAATAATTACAGTGAAATACATCATGTAGTTGCCCTGGACATAGATCCATCATCGTCAGGAGTTTGGTGATGGTGAAATAGGTTCTCCTACGGGTTAACCCGGAGCGCATATTGTTGAATATGTGAGGTTGCTCCTAGCCTAAAGTGAGGAGGTAAGAGTGCAACTCTGGTTGTAGACTCCAGGGTGCGGATTCAGGCCCATAGCCCAATTGTGATGAAGAGCATGGTGAACAGGCCCATGGCTCAGGATATGTGATATGAGGAGCATGAATGTGTTCATGGATCAGAGCACGGTGAACAGGCTCGTGGCTCAGTTTCACTAGCGCCGAGACCTGTACTGAGGCAGGCTAGGCAGAGGGTAGCCTGGCCCTGTGGCTAAGACCACTTCAGCATGAGACTGCGGTCCTTCTTGTGTTGTACTCATGTACTGACCACGAGGGGCGAGGTCATGGAGTCTGGCTCTTCCATTGGCCTTGTATGGCACCAGCTTGGGTTTCGCAACCGAAGGTTGGATTTGAGCGGTACGACTCACTTCCTCAGGGCATAATAATACGTAATTCAGCCGAATAGTACTACTGCTTAAGACAAACACGAAACATTGGTTGAGGCCTTGTTTGTGTAGTTACTCTCATCATATCTTGCAGTTGCTTTTATGTTCCTCATATGTAGTAGAACTTATATATCTTGTCTTGTTAATCATGTTTCACAAGTAATACTTGAGTACATCTGGTAAGTTTGCTAGGTATAGACAACTTTATCTTATAACTTCTCTTGTTATACTTTTTATCAGTTAGCTGCTATATATACATCTGAGGTTTTGTAGTTTCGGCGGGGAGTTATGTTTCTCACTGGGACAATGTTCAATTGTCTCACTCCGTTGGTTTACACCCTTTTTAGGTAGTCGAGCTAGACGTGGTGGTGGTCGCGGAGTTGTGGCCGAGAAGCAAGAAGAACAGTAGAGGCAAGCGTTGGACATGCTGCTATTTTAGATGTTTTGTAGTAGAGTCTAGAGTCATCCCTGTACTCTCAGGTCCTTGGAAGTGTTTGACGTTGTTGCACGATGCACTATCGATGATGTTTGTATATCCTGCTGTTGGCCGGATGTGGGCCTCTATGTAAAATTATACCTTTTCTTTAGGGAATTGCAAGGGGATGCAAATATGATCAATTTGTAATGCTCCCCCTCAATTCATGCTTACTCGTTCCTGCATGGTTAGTTAACACACAAGCAACCATAGCATATATATATATATTATATGATTCTAAACAAGTCTAGATGCATTGCAGTTTATAGACAAGAAAAGAACCATACAAGCAATAAAAACAATATGATTGAGGTCTTTCTCCCCCTTTGTCATCTCAAAAAGGCAGGGGGGTAGAAGAGCATAAAGGCAAGGTCTTATCCAAACACTCAATCAACCAAATCACAGAGAGACAGATAAACACCAAGATAAAGCACGAAAGCAAAACCTATCATTCATCAAAATATGGAACACACTATAAGATAAGCCATACAAAGTGTTTCCAAAAGAAACCATAAGACAAAAACTACACGGACAAACGGAGTAGCAATAGTACAACTCAGATGATGTGCCTAATGTAGATAATACAATCATAGTCCAAAAAGATATATCATGGTCATCCGAGACTAAACTAGACACATCAACTCTAAGCTACACTAATCTATGTCAACATCATCAACGGCAGCCTCCATGTCCTCGTCGGGCTGGTAGTCCTCATCTCCATCATCGGAAGGAGGAGCAGCAGCTGGTGTAGCCTCGTCTTCAGCATCGTCATCGTCATCCGCATCCTCGTCTTCAGCATCCGTCGCAGTAGCCTCATCAGCGTCAGTCTCAGCATCCTCCTGGTCAGCCATATCCTCGTCTGGAGGACCAGAAGCACGCCCGGGCCACCTCGCACTCTGCTCGGCCCAAGACATGCCTAGAGCATGTAACTCATAGGCAACCTCAACGGGGGGAGCAGAAGAAGTGTACTGGGCCAGAAGCTCAGACAAACGACCACCTGGGAGCGCCAGAACCGGAGGAGAGTATCCACCTACAGAGTGATCAGCGGAAGCAGAAGGGGGTGGAGGAGGATAAAATTGACTATACGCAAAAGAAGCGTAGTCACCACCGGGGTAGGGCTCGTAGGTGGGGTAGGGCTGAGGGCAAGTCAAAGACATGGAAGACATGATGTGGCACAGATCCTGATGGTGATGTTGCTGGACCTTCATGTTGTAGGCTTGCTGATGCATGAGGTACCCCATGAGGGCCTCATTGGAGACATGGAAGTCAGCAAAAGCCGGCTACGGAGGAGGTCGGAAAGATGGCTCAGGAGGAGGTGGTGCAGCTGTGGAGGGTGGAGGAGGAGGTGCATCAGATGATGGTGGAGGTGGAGGTGGAGCAGAAGAAGATGATGCACCAGAGGTAGGGACACTCTTTTGAAGAGTGGTCTCACTGATATAAACTCCTTTACGATCAGGGCGGTAGAGAAAATCGGTAAAGAGAGATTTTCCAGTGGCATGCTGGAAAAGACCACAAATTAGGGCAGGATATGGAAGATGTGTGCCCTTGGTGTTCTTTCCCGAGTCAAAATAGGTCATATGGTGAAGGATGTAACGAGCCCATTTGACTCCTTGGTTTTTCAAAAGCAGATACATCATCATAGCTGTATTCTCAGCGATGTCCGTTTGATTTTTCTTGGGATGGACATTACAACTGAGAACGAACGCCAAAACACGGCGAGGAGAGGACAGGGCGGAAGATGGCAGAGTGCCCTTTTTTCTATAAGGAAAACCGGGTTGCTTGAGAAACTTATGAATATCAGTCAAGTCAACCTCAATGGTCCTATAGACGTCCTCGGGATACAAGAGATCAAGATAAACAGGGTAATCGGTAATCCACGAAGCCGTGCCAACATTGCCATTTAGATAAAGATTGAACGAGCGTTCGGTAATATGAAAAGGTTGGCCGGCAATCATAGATGTCAAAACGATTGAGGTGTCCGAAGAGGGGACCAAAGAGTCGTAATTCCACCGCAAGTTAGCGTAGAATTGACGTACGGCTTTGGAGCTATATTTTAGGTTATGAAAACGGGCATCCTCAATACAAAAAGCTTCAAGATGATGTGTGCGAAAGAGTTGACAAGCTTCGAAAAGGTCGGCGTGAAAGCTATGGGGCTGATAAAGAGCTCGAAAAGGAAAGGGAGAGCGAGGAAGGAGCTCTTTGTAGCGAGCAACAACAGCATTGTCAACAAAAGAAAGATTGTCAAATGTCATATACCTAGGCGCAAGAGGAACCGCAGGGGCAGGGGCGGGAACGGCACGTTTCCGGCGTTGGGACCTCATTGGAGAGGAGAACGAGGAGATGGAGCCGATCCACGTGGAGAGAGAGAGAGTAGGCGGCACACCAAGAGCAGTAAGAACAAACGAACGGGTCGATTTGGGGGCGAAAACGGCCGGAGAGAGAGAGAGGAGCACCAGGGGAGGAAGGGTCGGGCTGGACGGCTAGGGTTCGGTCGACTTTGCTCTAGTTGAGAGGGAGCAAGTCGGCCGATTCCTATAAATATTAAACCAGCCTGCCGCCGATCGGTCGAGTTCCAGAAAAGGAAACTCGGCCGACAGAGCGCACAGGTGCCCTGTACCCGACCGATCGGCCGAGTTGGAAACTCGGCCGACAGAAACCCTGATGAGGAAAAAACCTAAAAACTAGCCCTAGCCTCAAATGACCGAATGCAATTTTTCTGGTTGGTCTAGATTGTATATTAAGCATATTTAGGCACATTCCCATCATCATAGGGTACTATTTGTCGATTAAAACCCGATTTGTGAGAAAAGCCCGAAGAAGAGATAGAAACAAGAGAAATTTTATCAAAAACAAGCATTTTGAGCAATCAAAGCATTTATAAGCAAGAGCAACACACATAAGATGTAACCAACTAATTAGAGAGCAATTCAACATCATCAAGAGAGATTATGAGAAATTTTGATCTAATAAAATTAAATTGTTCTCTAGCAAGCGGTTTAGTGAAAATGTCGGCCAACTGATTTTCCGTATCCACATGTGTGATATAAATATCCTTTTTGACAATGTGATCACGGAGAAAATGATGGCGAACTTCTATGTGTTTAGCTCTACTATGCAATATTGGATTATAAGAAAGATTTATTGCACTAGTGTTATCACAGAAAATAGGAGAAGCATCAAAATGAATGTTAAAGTCTTGGAGCATTTGCTTCATCCATAGGACCTGGGCACAACAACTTCCGACTGCAATGTATTCAGCTTCGGTAGTTGATAATGCCACTGTGCTCTGTTTCTTGGAGAACCAAGACACCAAGCATGGTCCTAAGAGGAAGCAAGTGCCACTTGTGCACTTTCTATCAATCAAGCAACCTGCGTAGTCAGCATCACTATATGCTACAAGAGTAAAGTCCCTTGACTTAGGATACCATAGTCCAAAATTTGGAGTTTTGGCTAAGTACCTCAAAATCCTCTTGACAGCAATAAGATGTGATTTCCTAGGGCTTGATTGAAAGAGAGCACACAAGCCAACACTAAACATTATATCAGGTCTAGAGGCAGTTAAGTAAAGTAAACTTCCGATCATACCTCTATAGAGCTTCTCATCTACCTTCTCACCTTCTTCATCCTTGTCAAGTTTGGCAGTGTTTGACATGGGTGTATCCATCGGCTTCATGTTCTCCATCCCAAAGCGTTTGAGTAGTTCAAGTGTGTATTTGCCTTGGTTGATGAAGTTACCCTCCTTGGTTTGTTTGATTTGGAAGCCGAGGAAGAAGGTCAGCTCACCCATCATACTCATCTCGAATTCACTCTGCATAAGAGAACCAAACTCTTTGCAAAGATCAAGGTCAGTTCCGCCAAATATAATATCATCAACATATATTTGAATTATAAGAAAATGGGTAGAAGTGTGTTTTAGAAACAAAGTACAATCAACTTTGCCCATGATATACCCGTTATCTAACAAAAAGTTCTTTAGTTTCTCATACCAAGCTCGAGGTGCTTGTTTGAGTCCGTAGAGAGCTTTTTGCAAGAAATATACATGATTGGGTAACTTATCATTTTCAAAGCCTGGAGGTTGAGCAACATATACTTCCTCCTCGATTGTACCATTTAAAAACACACTTTTAACATCCATTTGATAGAGCAAGAAATTTTTATAACTAGTAAAGGCAAGTAGCATACGAATAGATTCTAATCTAGCAACAGGAGCATAGGTTTCATCAAAATCAATACCTTCTTGTTGATTGTAACCTTGTGCTACTAACCTTGCTTTGTTCCTTACCACTTTTCCTTGCTCATCAAGCTTGTTGCGGTAGACCCATTTGGTACCAATGATCTTTCTATCATTTGGTCTTGGCACTAAGGTCCACACACGGTTCTTCTTGAACTGCTCAAGCTCTTCTTGCATGGAAAGGATCCACTCATCATCACCAAGGGCCTCCTTGATGTTCTTTGGCTCCAGTTGAGAGATGAAGGCACTATCTGCTTGTTCTTTGTTGTGTGCAGCCCGTGTCCTCACTCTTTCAAACGGATTGCCAATGATCAACTCCTTGGGGTGATTCTTTGCAAAGCGGGGAGTGGGATCCTTCCTTTCCTCTTCTTTCTCTTCTTCTTCAACCTGCTTACCTTTGTCTTTGATGTTGAGCTCTTTTAAGATAGGAATGATTTTATCTGCAACATCATCATCACCAATATGCTTGCCAATAACCGGGTTAGTTTCAATGAATTTAACATTTATAGATTCTTCTATTTTAGATAGTTCAATGTTAAATACTCTAAAAGCCCTGCTAGTAGTGCTATAGCCTAGGAAGAAAGCCTTGTATGATTTCGGATCAAACTTGTCGAGAGAGTCCTTGGTGTTCAAAACAAAACAAGGGCATCCAAACACATGAAAGAAATCAATCGACGGCTTCCTACCACGCCATAGTTCATAGGGGGTTTTCTTAAAAGTCGGATGAGTGAAAGCTCGGTTTTGCACAAAACATGAGGTACTAACGGCTTCAGCCCAAAACTTCTTAGGAGTGTCATACTCAAGAAGCATGGTCCTAGCCATCTCCTGTAGCGATCTGTTCTTCCTCTCAACAACTCCATTTTGTTGGGGTGTGCGAGGAGAAGAGAAATTGTGCGAATAACCCGATTTTTCACAAAAACACTCAAAAAGATCATTTTCAAACTCTCCCCCATGATCACTACGGATGGAAACAACATGACAAGAAGCTTCGTTTTCAATTCGTTTACAAAAGCTCTAGAAAACGTCAAGTGTATCACTTTTGGAAACGAGAAAGAAAGTCCAAGTATATCTAGAAAAATCATCGACGATAACAAGACAATACTTAGAGCCGCGAAGCGTTTGTGTTCTCATAGGTCCGAAGAGTTCAATATGAAGAAGCTCTAGAACTCTCTTGGTGCTCATGACTCCTTTGGATTTGAAGGAGGATTTGGTTTGTTTCCCTTGTGTACAAGGTTGACATTCCTCATCCTTTTCAAAATCCAATTTGGGAAGTCCTCGAACCAAGTCCTTTTTGTTTAGTTTCTTCATTTGATGCAAGTTCACATGACCCAAACGTCGATGCCAAAGTGAAAGATCATTTTTATCCACGACTAAGCATCTATTTAGTATGGGCTTTAAAGCATCAAGAACAATCACATATAGATTACCATTTCTAGTTCCCTTATATATGACATTATAGGACAGGGAATCTAGAAGCAAGCATTCTAAGGAAGTAAAGAGCACAAGATAACCATTATCACATAATTGGCTAACACTAATTAAGTTGTGATGTAGGCCATCAACAAGCAAAACATTTTTAATGCACAAATCATTACCTACATCACCCTCACCTATAACCTTACCCTTTTTGTTGTCCCCAAAGGTTACCGATCCTCCTTTCTTCTTCACAAATTTGTTGAAATGGCTGATTTCTCCAGTCATGTGCTTAGAGCAGCCACTATCAACAATCCATTTCTTTGTGACCTGCAAGAAAAGAGGATGTCGGAACCCAACTCAAACTTTGGGGTCCGGGGTTAGCTTGGGGACCCATTTCATATTTGGGTTGGTCCCCTTAGGCTTGTAAGGACAATAGGTAGAATAATGATCATCACATTTGCAATGCATACATACCATGGGGTTTTTAGAGCCGGAAGACTCTCCATTGAAAATTGGAGTTTCCACACTCTTTTTGTTACCCTTCTTCTTCTTCTTACCTTTTGGAGTAGTCGCATTGTATCCTAGACCACTAGTACCAACTTGTTTGGTAGAGTGCTCTAGAACATCATTTAGAGACTTCTTACCCGAAAGAAACCTTTGCAAAGTAGATCTTAATTTAGCATTATCATCACTAAGATTTGTAATGGTAGTAGATAAACTAGCAAGATCTTCTCTAGCATGCAAAAGGTCGGCCTCAAGACAGAGGGCTTTAGTAAGAAGAGAGTCTTTTTCAAGAGTTAAGTTTGCAACTTCATTTCTAGGCAAGATAGGTCTAGAAGATAAATCATTTGTTTGTGCAAGAAGTTTAGCATTTTCAGATTTAAGGACAACAATTTCTCTTTGATAAGCATACACTTCATCTCTCCTAGCATCATCAATAAGCTTAAGTTCAACATTTTCAGTTTTTAGAACATCTAGCTCATCTAGGCAATTTTGGTTCTCTATCTTAAGATTTTCAATAGTTTTAAGATAAGTACCATTCTCAACCTCTACTCCATTATATTGAAGTTCAAGGTCTAGAAATTGCCCTTGTAAGGAATCTATGCTATCAAGATGTAATTTCTCATTTTGATCTAGAATGTCAATCTTGGCATAGAGATCATCAACTATCTTTCCTAATCTTTTTCTTTTAGCTTTACATTTAGCAAAAGATGATTGACAATCATTAAGCATTTCAATGAGGGTTTCCTTAGATAAATCAAGTAAACTTTCATCACTTACCTTGCTTACCTCACTTACCTCAATTACTTCTTCACTAGTAGAAGCCATGAGTGCAAGGTGACATTCACCATCCGCGGAGCTTGAGGAACTTGAAGTAGAAGACTCCTCCCATGCCGCATGAGTTGCATCTTTGGGTCGTCTCTCCTTCTTGTTCTTCTTCTTGTACTTGGCTTCTCTTTTGTATTTGTCATCCTTCTTGTGGCTGCTCTTATGATAGCCCTTCTTGGCTTTTGGGCAGTCATTCTTGTAGTGGCCCTTTTGACCACACTCGTAGCACCTAGGAGTGGAGGAGGATGGCTTGCCCTTGAAGTGTCTTCCTTTTGAATAGTTGGCTTCATGATCATTTACACCTTCATCTTCGCTTGAGGAAGGGCAGGGAGACTTCATGGCAAGTTGTTGTTGCCGCATCATTTCTTCAACTTGAGCTTTGAAGGCTGTGTCCTTCATCTTCTTGGACTCCTTCTCTTCTCTTTTCTCCTCTTCCTCTTGCTTGTCGAGCCTTGGTTCATGTGCTTGGAGATTACCAACCAGCTCCTCGGTTGACAACTCACTCAGCTTGTAGACTTCTTCAATTGAAGTGACCTTTGGCTCCCATCTCTTTGGAAGAGATCTCAAGATCTTTGCATTGATGGTACCTCTATCCATGACACTCCCAAGGGCTGCAAGGCTGTTCAAGATGACATTCAACCTTGTGTACAAGTCCGCAACTCTTTCATTCTTCCCCATCTTGAAGTTCTCAAGTAGGCCGCCGAGCATATAGACCTTGGCCTCCTTGACTTGCTCCGTCCCTTCATAGGTGACACACAACTTATGCCAAATCTCATGCGCCGTGTCCCAAGAAGAGATGCGGTTGAACTCCGATGGTGAAAGGGCGGCGTAGATGATGCTCACAGCTTTAGCATTGAGTTGAGCACGCTTCATCTCATCTTCCGTCCACGTGGTGATGTTCCCCTTCGGCTCTTCATACTTGAGATGGACTATCTTCCACATCTCGTAGCTCACGCCTTGGATGTAGAATTGCATCCTTCTCTTCCAATATAGGAAGTTTGTGCCGTCGAAGATCGGGGGTCTCATGGAGAACCTTCCTTCAAGATTGAGTGACCCAAGAGCTGAATCGCCCATCTTCTCCTACTTGTTGAAGTAGCTTGGAGAAGACCTACTCTGATACCACTTGTTGGATCAATGGGCTCTAGAAGGGGGGGGGGTTGAATAGAGCTTCACAAACTTCACAAAAGTGATTAGACCACCAAATTATATTAAGTGCAGAGCTTAATTCAAAACAGAAATTTGATGTCCTAAACTAGCATACAAAGCAAGGATAAGAGACAAGGAAAGCATGCACTTGGACAGGTGGTTTAGAGTGGTTCCATGTCCTAAACTTAGGAGCAATGTCAGTCCACTACCTAGAGTTGGTTAGGCTCTAGGATTTGTAACTTGGTTCTCTTATATATATATCACACAATAAGATTACAATCTACAACTACCAACCATCCAAGGACTTATATATCAAGCCAAGATCTTCTACCTCACCAAGGACTTACCCACCAAGCAAGTAGTCTTCCACCTTCTTCAAAGGAATTACCCACTCTTGCTCTAGTCTTCGGCCTTGCAGGATTTACCTATCTTGCTTGAGCTTTGCCTTGCACCTCTCCTTCACTTGGAGAGCTTTAGCACCTTCCTCCTTCACTTGGAGGCCTAGAGTAGCTAGCCTTCTTCTCCTTCACTCGGGGAAGAACAGCAACCTTCTTCTCTTTCACTCGGAGAAGAAACTTCAATCAATCTTCATAGAGAATGGAGATGGGAGAAGTGGAAAGGAGAGCTTTACAAGATTACAAATGATAGCTCTCATACATGGGATCCTAACTCACTCATACTCACAAATTTTCTTTGAAGGTAGAGAGAGAAAGGGGCTCAAAGGATTAGAAACCACTCAACTAAGGCTAGGACCAAGCATATGTGAATGAGCAACCTTGGAATGAAGTCCAAGAGGTCCTATTTATAGTTGAGGGTGTCCCTTTGAGGTTGGGAGAGTTAAGTGGCACAAACTAGACGTTTTACAACTTGCAACGGATCTATTTTGAGTCCCACCTACTCCTCCAACGGTTGGAATTGCTTTTTCTGCATTCCAGTACAGTTCGATCGGCCGAGTTTCATTAAAGGCAATTCGGCCGACACACTAGGCAACAAGTCTGAGAGATAGACTGTCGGCCGAGTTTCCATGGAGAAACTCGACCGATTGGTCGACCTTCAGACTTGACTGATCAGTGGATCGACCGAGTTTCCTACCATTGAAACTCGACCGAACAGGGATCGGCTGAGTTGGAAACTCGGCCGACCACCCAGAAAATTCCAGAATATATGGATCGGCCGAGTTTGGAATTCGGCCGACAAAATCCCTGTTAAGGGTATTTTGGAATTTTCATAAACTGTACAAACGATGGATTTTTGAGTCCCAATCATTTTATCCATCTTAGATACAATGCAAAACATGATTATGAGTGATTACATAAAAAGTTCTAAGCCTCTAAGGGCTATATTACAAAGCGGTTAAATGTCACATGTTTTGCATGTGCCGGAAGAGTAGCTTTGGAGTTAAAAGTGATTCTTTTCTTGTACCTAATATCTGCAATGATCTCAAATAGATTTGTTAGATACATATGAATGGAATGGTTAAGTCATTATCAAAATATGGGCAATGTGCGACACCTAGGTCAACAAATATATGATATACATCTCCTGTGGTCTAAAGCTTTTCTCTAGTTCAATAAATATATATTGAATATTGAGAGGATTGACTACTTCATGCCTCAGGTGCAATGTGAATATAAGTGACCAAGGGATTATATGGTCATGATAACATTGGTCACTTATATGTTAAATTTGTTCTCAACTTATTCCAATTACCTGGGTAACAATGACGTATTTCTAGATGCCACTTTTTCTTGTGAGGTATGTTGGCATCACTGCCAATGTAACATGGAACCTACTGACAATTGCATATGCATGCTAGTTTTAATTGCATTTTAGCTTAGTTTTCATTCATATTCCTCATTTTAATTTAGAACTAGCTTCTATATGTGTTTCTTTAGTTTTATATTAATTTATTAGGGTTTTGGTTTTTTTGTGGACTTCTTCTACATGCTTGAGCATAAACTATCCATACCAGTGCAACAGAGGGGGTCCCTCTTACCCTAAGTGGGTGACAGTCGAGAGGAAGCCTCCTTTTGTGAGATATAAGGAAATACCCTGACACAAAATGAGTTTTCATTAAGTTCACATAGAAAAATCCTCCATTTTTTCCCCAAATCCAAGCCCACTAGACCACCTATGAGCTAGCATTTCCATCAGTCTATGGCTTGAATTGTTTATGACTTTTCTAGTTTGCATTCATCTCCACTATCATTGATTTGTATCATTGAATATTTCCATCAATATGTAGCTTCATCAATTTGTGTTTTTTCTAACTGATGATGACACCGGTTGAAGGAACCATCTGCCAATCAATGATAATCCTACATCACCGACTGATGGCAATCCTATGCCATGAACCGATTGAGGCTTCTAGCTTCATCAACCAAGGAAGTTTATGGATCGTCAATCAATGATGCCAAATGATGAGAGTTGTAAACACCATCCCAATTAAGATATTGTGTGTTTCTCGATGGATGAATACCCAAAACAAATGAAAACACTATGCCTCTTCACCTTCTTCTCATTGACTCTAGAGACACTCATTTAATCGCCGCTATTACTCCTAATAATTGGTAATCGATACACCAAACTCTAACCATATGGATATAAATACACTTCTCCATCCTCCTTGGGAGATATCTCTTCTGTATCATTCAACCTACCGTGCTCCATGCTCAACCTTAAGAAAAAATGACTTCCATCGATCTTTTTGGTATGTCGATCATCGTCATCGATGAACTCCATCCCATAAAATCTCTAAGGTCCTGACGCCCAAAGCCCATAAGGGAGAAACATAACTAAGCAACATGGCTTAAGCCCATAATAAAACACACACCACAAGGTAACAAAACACACAACACGGGATCACATAAGCATATATGTTAATACTTCCCCTCAAGTTGGAGCATATATGTCAATCATACCCAACTTGCCCACCAGTGTAGCAAAGTGAGTCTTGGGAAGTATCTTGGTAAATATGTCAATAACCTGATCTTCTGTTCAAAGATAAGGAGTACATATATGTCTAGAAAGAACTGATTCTTAGACAAAGTGGCAATCCACTTCGATGTGCTTTGTGCACTCATAGAAAGTGGGATTTCTGGCAATAAAAGTGACAAATTCATTATCACAGTGCATACAAATACGATCGGAGTCAGAAATATCAATTTCCTTGAGGAATCCTTGGACCCACATCAGTTCACAAGCAGTATGAGCCATAGCTTTGTATTCTATTTCATCACTCAACCAGGTAACCACAGTCTGCTTTTTATTGCGCCATGTAGCTAGATTTCCTCCAATAAAGAAACATTATCCACAAGAAGATTTTTAGTCACATCGACTACCATCATAATCACAGTCAGAATACCCAGTACATTTGTAGTGCCCATGTCTATGACATAGTAAACCTTTTCCTAGAGAAGATTTCATATATTTAAGAATGTTACAAGAATCATCCCAATGACATCGTCATGGTTTGTCCAGATAACTATTGAAAAGTCTAACAACAACACTAATATCACCTCTCGGCATGGTGAGATAGATAAGCTTACCAATCGTTCATCAGTGTTGATGGTTATTAGGATATGGAGGTGAAGATTCATCATCCCAATTAGTATTTGGATCTATAGGATTACTAGAAGGTTTAGAACAAAGCATGCCTACTTCTGTTGGAAGGTCCAACACATATTTGTGATGTAAAAGGTAGACACCAGAAGATGATCTGGAAACTTCAATTCCCAACAAGTATTTGAGTTGACCCAGATATTTCATAATAAAGTGTCATTTTAGATATATCTTTGTAGATGCAAAACCTTCATAATTGTTACTAGACAAAATGATATTGTCCACATAAATAATAAGCACAACAAGTCCAGAGGTGGTCATTTTAATAAAAATAGAATGATTAGAATGTGAGAACCAAATGAAACTTTAGAAGTATCTGGATTTATTTATCAAACCACGATGGTGGGCTTTGTTTTAGGCCATATATAGCCTTCCTCAGTCTGGAAACTTTGGAACACTCCCCCTAAACAGCAAAACTAGATGGTTGCTCAATAAAAACTTCCTCACGTAGGTCGCCATACATGAAGGCATTTTTGACATCAAGTTGATAAAGAGGTCAATCTTTATTGACAACTATAGAGATAAGTACTCTCATTGAGTTGAGGTAGGACACATGAGAGACATTTTCTAAGTAATCCACTCTGTAGGTCTAAGTATAGCCTTTTGCAACAAGGCAAGCCTTCAGTCATTCAATAGAACCATTTGGTTTCTATTTGACAGTAAATATCCAAGGACAACCAACCATCAGAAAGTTTTTAGAATGATCAACAAGATCCCAAGTCCTGTGATATCTTAGGGTAGTAATTTTAGTTTCCATAGCTTGATGCCATGTAGGATGATGAAGAGCTTATGTAGAATTCTTTGGCACAATAATAGTAGAAAGAGTAATAGTAAACATGCGAAGCTAGAACCAAGATTAGTGGAAGAGAAAAAATTACTAATCGGATGATAAGTATATGAACAAACACCTTTCCTTATGCTGATAGGAAGATGTAGGTCAGAAAATACCTAGGGGTTGTTGTACCAACAAAGGAGAAATTAGTTATTAAGGAGCCAGAGGGACATCTGTAACTGTGGGTCTTCTCATGGACACCTCTTCAATTTCATCAGTGTGATCATGTTCTACTACCTCAAGTAGAGGAGTGGGAACCACCAGATCACTAGATAAGGAAGACCCTTCATCAGAATAGTACGACATTATTTCAAAGAACACAATGACCACACTCATAAACCATTGTCTATTGATAGGACCATAACACTGATATCATTTCTGAGTTTGAGAATATCCCTAAAAGACACACTTAATGGAGCGAGGGTCATGTTTAGATATCCCACAGTGGAGATTCTTAACAAAATAGTTTTTTCCAGAGATGTGGGGTGCAACAAAATACAAAGGTGTATTAGGATTAAGGAAGAGAAATAGGGACCTAATTATGTAACACAAAAGAAGCCATGCAATTGATTAAGTAGCACGTTGTAGAAACAACTTCAGGCTATAAATGTTTAGGAACATGATAGTGAAGAAGAATAGTGCATGCTACTTCAAGTAGATGACAATTCATCCTATTTGCCACACCATTTTGTTGTGATGCATAACAGAAGGAAGTTTGATGAGTGGTACACTGAGAACTACAAAGAAGATTGATGAATTTTTGCATAATTTCTAAGGCATTATCTGTAATGACACATTTTCAAATTAGTCATCTAATTATGGTTTACTTGCATGATTGTATGATTAACTAAGTTGATCATTGTTTAAAGCTTTATTAATGAAGGTATTTAAGTTTTAACATTTTAAATATAATGAGAAGGTTTAATCATACTTTGATCCACATAATTAGAGTTAAAATTTGGAAACCCTAATCGGACCAAATTAGGGTTTTGATGATTAGGGTTTTGATGACATATGAATACAGAATTTGATAAGTATAGTATCTCACTAAATGATTTTTAGTATTTTATTTGTAACTCTGATTTAATCCAAATTTGTATATGATTTGGATATATAAAATTTGATCACTACGGAAATATATCAGAATTTTTTAAGAATGTTCTAACCTGTTTGTCGGTCGAGTTTCAAACTCGACCGACCATATTTTTATATTGATATAGCAGTGTGGTAATTTAATTTATTTTTTTATTGGTGTATCCAATTGATCTCAAATTTTAATTATAGTTTTTAAACTCCATTATAGACATACTATTAAATTAGAGTAATTTTTCGATGATTTTTTATCTATAAAGAGAGGGGTGTTGGTCGAGTATTATGAAGGACAAACTCGACCGACCATGCTACAGACTGCAATATAGCAGTGTAGTATTTGATTTTTAACTATTTATTGATAACAAAAATTATCTAAAAATTTTATTATTTCTTATAAACTTAATATCAGACAAATGGTTAAAGTTTCATAATTTTTGGACTAATTTTTAGTTCTGAAAAGTGTGGTGTCGGTCGAGTTTATAACTTAGCTGACCAACCAGTCTGAGAAAAATAATAATATAATGAAGGGCTTGTTTGCAATTATCTAAGCACATCAATTCATCTATATGACTAACCTAACACACAAGGAGCTCTCATAACTCATCATTCCAGTCAAGGAAATGAAATTCTTGAGAGAGACGAGAGCTAGGGTTTTGAGAAGAGAAAGTAGTGGAGATGTTGACCTCGGATTTCTCTATCCAAGATATGATGAAATCAAATAAGTTTAACTTCTTTACATAGAATTTAATGTTGAATCTTCTCTCACATGTAAAGATTCCATCCCTTCTCTAATTTGATTTTAAATCACATAAAATCTCCCCCTTTTCTCACTCTTTCTCTTCTTATCCCCATTTCTAGGGTTTCTGAGTTGAGAGGAGAAAGAATTGGATTCATTTGCTAGAGTTTGATTTGGTTTCCATAAATTCAGAGGTTGACCTACGTTCTTAAGGTGCTTGTCACCTAAGGTGAGTGTGTTTCTCCCTCATAAGATTTGTATTCATGTTGAAAGCCTAATTCTATCTGGTTAAAACAACCAAAAACCTTGTTTGTATATGTATGTGATTGGATTTGATTTGGAAAAGATATTAGGGGATCTAATTCTACTGATTTTGATTATTTCTCATTGATTGGAACTTGATTAGTTCCTGATATATTGATTGAGGATCCAAGGGTAATCTGGTGGGTAGATGACTATGCTATTTCATGTGAATTTTGCCTAAAAATCAGCCCAATGGCCGATATGCTTGGAATTGAAATGACATGCATAAAATCATATTTAAATTGTACTAGATTGTATTATGCAAGTGTATTGTGGAATGTTAATGGAATTGAATGACCACATATCAGTTGGATCCTAGATAGGTGATTAGATGCTCCAGAGGGGGGGTGAATAGAGCTGAATGTACTTAAATAAAATTCATTAGACCTTCAAGACATATCACAAGATAAGGTTGCTAAATAGGAAATTTGTGTGCAACTAAAACATGCATATCAAGGGAGAGAGAGATTGAACATACACCAAATGATAAGCTATTTAGAGTGGTTCCTCACTTCAAACTAGAAGTGAGTCAGTCCACTTACCTAGAGAGGTCAACCTCTAGGATTTCCTAACCATTACACTCTTATATTCATTTATAAGACTTACAATACATGACCAACCAAAGGACTTACCTATCCAATACAAAGAGTCTTCAACCTTACCAAGGACTTACCCACTCTGTAAGGAGTCTTCTGCCTTCTTCCAATGACTTACCTACTCTTATACAAGTCTTCATCCTTGCAGGGATTACCCACTCTTCTTGGATCTTCCACCTTTGACTTTGACTTCACCTTCACTCGGAGAAGCTTCCACCAAGGACTTACCCACTTGAGCAAGGAGTCTTATGCCTTCACCAAGGGCTTACCCACTCTTGCTCCAAGTCTTCATCCTTGATCTTCACCAAGGGACACCTTCCCTTGTTCTTCTTCTTCACCTCTCTTAGCCAAGAAAGAGAACCTTCATCTTCATGGTTGAAATGAGAGATAGGGAGGTGGTGGAAGTGAGAGCCTCACAAGATATACATGTAGGACTAGCTCTCTTATAGATTTCCTAATCACTCTAACGAATGTAGTAAGTGATTAAGCTTAGAGAGAGAGAGGACGTTGTAGGAAGCACTCAACTATAGAATAGGAACCTCACATAGAGTTTGCATTGGATGCTCAACCTTGGAATGAAGCCCAAGAGGTCCTATTTATAGCTGGAGATGCCTCTTAGCCTTTGGGAACACTAGAGAATGAAAACTAGCCATTTTGTGGCTTGCAACAGATATATTTTCACTTGTTGCAACTCCACAATGGCTATAAGCACTTTTCTTCACTTTTCTGTATAGTGCAATCGGTCAAGTTTCTATAAGAGTAACTCGACCGATAGAGTAAAAGAAAAAGCTGATATTTAGACCATCGGTCGAGTTTGTCCTGGGGAAACTTGACCGACCAATGAAAATAGAATTGGTCAGGTACTCCATCGGTCAAGTTCTGTGAAGTGTAAACTCGACCGATCAAAAGTCATTTTCAAGATCCAATCAGGATCGCTCGAGTTTGCAACTCACAAAACTCGACCGATGAACAACCTGATGTGAATTTTTGAAAATGGCTTTTGAGTGCTTAAACATTCGATCTAAGCTTAATTACAAGTCATACAATCATTACAAGTGATTTACAACATGATTCTAATGGATTTACATCATATTACAAAAATGTGCACTTGTATTGACTTTGACTTGTCATTTCTCCAATTTGATATGCACAAGTTAGGGCATTTGGAGTGTGTCTATACCTAATCTGAAATAATTCAAGTAGAGACATTAGACACAAATATGTGGAATGGTTAGTCATCATCAAAACACGGGTTTAGTCAATTTATACGTGAGTCAACATTGACCTAATTGACATTGAGTCAACAATATCCTGATTAGGATTTGTGTTGAGGAAGTGAATCAAATGAGTCAATTAATCAATGTATACTTATGATTGATTAATGAAATGTGTGAAAATGGAAACTAGGGTTTGCAGTTTTGTGAATAACCCTAATGAACCCTTGAGTCATATTTGGATTACTGAATGATATGATTATTATGATATGTTAAACTAACGAATGACTTCTTGAAGACCCTAAAAGTTTATTATTACGACAATTTTGAGTGATAAAGATAGAACTTGTATATGATGTTGTAAATGTGATCAAATGTTGAAGTTGAAAGTACTAATACTTCAATTGAATATGATGAGTCTTATTAATATCTTCTAAGTCTAATGCATTTGTTTTAGTATAATAAAGAATGATCATTGTTGATTATGGGAATGACATTAGAAGTCAATAACTTCGTACACTTATCTAAATATAAGAAATGATATGAAGAAAAAATGTATTGATGGTGATAGCAAGTTAAAGATGAAACAAATGAAGTTATTATGATGAAGTCTTTAATCCTTTGTTTTAAATACATGTGGCTTAAGACAAATTGAATGAAACATACTAAAACTAGACTTTGATGGATATCAATTAAAAGAGAAGTATTGTATATCAAGTTAGTTAAAAATGATTGGTTCTTGTAATTTAATGAACATGACATGAGAGAAGTTGAGATTAATAAATATGAATTGAAGGAAACAGATGAGAACTAGTAGTATAATTTAAGAAAAAAACTCCAACCCTAAAATGTTGAGCCAAATGGTGCTAATGAATAACAATCTCAAATGAGTGATTAAAGAATGTACATAATTGTAGTTTAATTCAATTAAAAGATGAGGTTCAAGCATTTGAATTGATTTACAAGAATGTGTTCTTGTATTGTGATTATTAGATAGAATACGTATACTATGAGAATGAACTATTTTGATGGAATTCAAATGATAATCAACATGTGTTGATTAGTAACCCCATATGAAGAATGTGAAATAAAAGAAGAAGAGAACTAAGTCTATTATGCATGTATATGCACAAAATTTATTGGCATATATTCAGATTGGATGGAACAAACATATATTTTATGATAAATATATTCTGAGTATGGGGAATGATACATGATATCTATATGCTTTTACTATTTCTAGTTCTAATGGCTCTGCTAATATTTGTTTAGAACTATGATATACAATGAACTGATAAGATTTATGTTGAAATTGAATTTAATATGCACTCCTTACATTGAGAAACCTTGATAAGGGTAAATGTTGCATAATGAGATTAAGTCTAGGGCTGAAAGCCCACTGATGATGATAAAATCCTGATGGGGTAAATGTTGGACAATAAGATTATGTCTCGGGATGAAAGCCCAATGTTGATGATTTTTATGAGATGATGTAGAATATAGAAATAATCATATGTGTTGTAATCTATAGATTTATTGTGCTTCTTGCTTTGATCATTGCCCTTATTGATAAACATGATCTGTTTCATATTATTCTAGTTATGCGAGAATACACAGATATGATATATGATGTTTTGAATTCTTTTAAGATGAGTAAAAGAAATTAATAATAAGTGAAATGATGGAACATCTAGTTAGGTTCCCTGAACACCGTGAGTTTCCCCTGAGGACCACACTGGGGAAACAAAATGGATGTCCTTATAGTAATCGATGAATTATGAGAAGGATTTTTGGAGTGTGGATTGAGACCTTAAAGGTTAGAACACTAAGATTTAGAAGTGAGTCATCTGGAGTGGCTCTGACCCTAAATCCTTACTGTAAAAGTCTATGTCTAGATGGAATAGACTCTAATGAAATGAAATATATGAAATGTGAAATGAAAAATATGTGAAATATTGTCATATGTGATATACTATTTTCCTGGTTCCAATCTCGTGTACCCGAGATGAGGATGTGAGCCTATTTAGGCAACCTTGAGGTGGCTAGGGTCTGTTGTTGATATCTTAGGGTGGCTGACTAAACCCTAAGATAGTGACGGTGAGTCGTTAACATGAGAATCAGGCATGGCGACTTCTACTTGGTGAGGTACAAGCCAAGTAGTTCAAGGCAAATGAATAAAAGATGATAAGCCATGTAGAACATGATTTGAATGCTTGTGACATTCCTTGTACTGCTACATGATGATTTGTCATTGTTGATTATGCTTCTTGTTGTGGAAAGTAATCATGTTGCTATGGACATTTTCTATTTCATATTATGATAA
Organism: Alisma plantago-aquatica; assembly: GCA_963693085.1. NCBI lineage: Eukaryota > Viridiplantae > Streptophyta > Magnoliopsida > Alismatales > Alismataceae > Alisma > Alisma plantago-aquatica. The sequence goes on along the minus strand of OY856412.1, from coordinate 106,295,822 downwards.
CTGTTAGGACCCACTCTTTTGGTCAGCATAAATACCAACCATTAGAGATAATCCCAAAACCTAAACTCAGATTATGGAATGAAATAATGAATTCTCGACACAGGCGATTAAACAATATACGAAAAACACAGATAAATTTTTCCTTTTCCTTTCTTCACAACATAAATCAATGTCACATCAAGGACATCACATTTAGATATCACAAATCTTATTCAAATCCATTAAAACCAGAATCAATCTTGTTCTCAGATGTTGTTCAGTTTACATCAGATACATGTACATTGATGAACAAACTTAGTCTACAACCCATCCTGGGAAAGAGAGAGTACAAGGACATTCTAATCTATCTAGATTCTGCTATTTATATCTTCTTTGTCAAGACCTCTCTGTTGGATAACATTATACCTAAAAATTTTGAAACAACCTCCTGAGAGTCAGATAGAGCCCCAGTGAGTGGATACCTCTCACTCAAGCTAGGTACATGCATCAACATCAGATTAAGTATAATAAACTTAATAATAGAAACATGCAAATATGGAAAAGTCTAGCAGATAGTTCTATCATGAATCAAATCTAGCTTACAATGGTAATCTAATCCAATAGATACGGTAATCACTTAAACCAATTTTGACTTTGAAATGACTTTTTAGAGCTTGCCTATGAACAAATCAGCAGATACTTCTTAGTTCAAATTAAGAACCCTACTGCATGAGAAATAAGTCAAGTTCTAAGCATTTTGAATCAATACATAACAAATAGTTATCTTTGTGACACTCCACCAGCCAGACCAGGAACGCATCCTGCATTCCTGAAGTTGAAGTACACATAATGCATATCTATCAAACAATACTATCAAATAGAAATCAATCCGACTCATATTCAGAATGGATATAAATCCCATCATTTGTAACTTGTCAATGAGTGTCAAAAAGATAATATAATTGTTATTTATTGATTCAAAATGCTTAGAACTTGACTTATTTATCATGCAGTAGGGTTCTTAATTTGAACTAAGAAGTATCTATTAATTTTTTCATAGACATGCTCTAAAAAGTTATTTCAAAGTTAAAATTGGGTTATCTATTGGATTAGATTACCATTGTAAGCTAGATTTGACTCATGATAGAACTATCTTCTAGACTTTTCAATATCTACATGTTTTTTTTAAGTTTATTATACTTAATATGATGTTGATGCATATACCTAGATTGAGTGGAAGATATCCACTCACTGGGGCTCTATATGAGTCTCATGAGGTTGTTTCAAATGTTTTTAGGTATAATGCTATACAGAGGAGAGGTCGTGACAATGAAGATATAATTAGCATAATCTGGATAGATTAGAATGTCCATGTACTCTCTCTTTCCCGGGATGGGTTGTAGACTAAGTTTGTTCAGCAATGTACATGTATCTGATGTAAACTAAACAACATATGAGAACAAGATTGATTCTGGTTTTAATGGTTTTGAATAAGATTTGTGATACCTAAATGTGATGTCCTTGACGTGACATTAATTTATGATTTTGTGAAGAAAGGAAAAGGAAAAATTTATCTGTATTTTTAGTATATTGTTTAATCGCCTATGTCGAGAATTCATTGTTTCATTCCATAATCTAGGTTTAGGTTTCAGGATTATCTCTAATGGTTGGTATTTATGCTGACCAAAAGAGTGGGTCTTGACAATGTGGTATCAGGGCCTAGGTTACATGAGTCTATAGGGACAATAGGATCTAGGACTATATGATAATGTATATGTTGAATATAACCTAAATGATGTGCATACTGACTGAACTCAATATCCAGATACTCTAGTTAAGTATTTGGGTATTGAGCTAAGCTAGTATAGATCTACTGATTGTACTTCTTCTGGATGCCCTGACCAAGTATCCAGATGAACACAGTTGGTAGTATAAAAAGATGCATGATGATAAAATGGTGAAAAAGAAAAGGATTTTATAATTCAATATGGAACCGATGGCAAATAGGAAATGTCATATAATAAAGATAAAGGTCTAATGGATTATGAAGACAAACTCTAATGAGTTTGAAACTGAGTGTGAAATCTAAAATTGTGAGGAAAAAATATATGAACTAAGAATAATGCACACTAAATAATCTCCTTTATGAAGGATATTGATGAATGAGGATGATAATATGTGAATGAGTCATAATATTAATCCATGATAAACACAATCAAAATTTTAAAAGGATGTGAAATGTGATGTGAATCAGATCTTGATAAATGATGTATTACTAAAATTTGTGAAGTAAGTATTTGTAATAATCAAGGAGAGATATGATGATGACAAGGGATGAAATATCCATTTAATGCAAAAAATGTCATATGAAAGAAAGATAAAATTAATGTCTTTATAATTTGATGACCAGAGAGGTGAACTATTAGATAATATGGTATTCTTCCATATCTTTTCTTGGATTTTGGGATGAAATCCTAAAAGGAGGGGAGAATTTGTAATGACCCGTTTTCAAATTAGTCATCTAATTAGGGTTTACTTTAATGATTGTATGCTTAACTAAGTTGATCATTGTTTAAAGATTTATTAATGATGTTCGGTAAGTTTTTATGTTTTAAATATAATGAGAAGGTTTAATCATTCTTTGATCCACATAAATAGGGTTAAAATTTAGAAGCCCTAGTCAGGCCAAATTGGGGTTTTGATGACATATGAATCCAGAATTTGATAAGTATATTGTATCACTAAATGATTTTTAGTATTTTATATGTAACTCTGATTTAATTCAAATTTGTATATGATCAGGATATATAAAATGTAAGAGCTATTGACAAATATAAAAAATTTTAAGGAATGTTCTGACCTGTTTGTTGGACCATATTTTCAGATTGATATAGAAGTGTGGTAATTTAATTTTATCTTTTTTTGGTATATCCAATTCATCTGAAATTTTACATTTAGTTGATAAACTCCATTATATACATACTATTAAATTTTCATAATTTTTTGATGATTTTTGATCTCTTCAGAGAGGGGTGTCGGTCGAGTTCAGTGAAGGACAAACTCAACTGACCATGTTGCAGACTGCAATATAGCCATGTAGTATTTGGTTTTTAATTATATATTGCTAATTTCAAATAAACTAAAAATTTTAGTGTTTATTAAAAAGTTAATTTTAGACAACGGGTTAAAGTTTCATAATTTTTGAACTAATTTTTAGTGTTGAAAAGTGTGGTGTCAGTGGAGTTTATAACTCAACCGACCAGCCAGTCCGAGCAAAATAAAAATATAATGAAGGGCTTGTTTGCAATTGTTCTAAGCACCTCAATTCATCTATATGACTAACCTAACACACAAGTAGCTCTCATAACTTGTCATTCCTATAAAAGAAATGAAATTCTTGAGAGAGAGGAGAGCTAGGGTTTTGAGAAGAGAAAGTGGTGATGTTGACCTAGGGTTTCTCTATCCAAGATATGATGAAATCGAGTAAGTTTAGCTTCTTTGCATAGCATTTCATGGTGAATCTTCTCTCACATGTCAAGATTACGTCGCTTCTCTGATTTTATTTGAAATCACATCAAATCTCCCCCCCCCCTTTTCTCACTCTTTCTCTTCTAATCCCCATTTCTAGGGTTTCCGAGTTGAGAGGAGAAAGAATTGGATTCATTTGCTAGAGTTTGATTTGGTTTCCATAAATTCAGAGGTTGATCTATATTCTTAAGTTTCTTTTTACCTGAGGTGAGTGTTTTTCTCCCTCCTAAGCTTTGTATTCATGTTGAAAGCCTAATTCTATCCAGTTAAAACAACCAGAAACCTTTTTTGTATATGTATGTGATTGGATTTGATTTGGAAAGATATTGGGGGATCCAATTTTACTGATTTTGATTATTTCTCATTGATTGGAACTTGATTAGTTCTAGATATATTTGTTGGCTAAATTGGACATTATGATAAATCCCTTTGTTTTGATTATGACAAACATTTCATTTTTGTTTATCTAACGTGCTACCTGAGTGTTGCAGGAATAATGTGGATGACAAAAGCACTAGGGAATCCATATGCTTAAATGCTTATAAATTTCATGAAATGTAATCAATTGTAAACTTGTACAAATATATAATGTACAAGTACTTAGACTTCATGTAAATCAAGCGTTAGATCTTCCCTAGCTAATCACCACACTTAGATAGGTCATCCCCTTCAATAGTGTCACATATGCACACTCATACACACACTTAATGTCTTTATTTGAAACATTGAAACAGGGTCTATCTCGGTCGACAAAATCCTCGACTGAGACACTCTCGGTCGACAAACTTCTCGACCGAGAAAGACCCAAGTAGCCTTTAGACACAGCTGACAAGGTAGTTGGCAGTTGGAGATAAACGTTGCAAACACTTGATCTAGAGAGTCTGTCGGTCGACAAAACTTAGACCGAGTAGGTGTCTCGGTCGACCATTTCTCGACCGAGATGGACTCTGACAGCAACTGCAGAATAAATTAACTAGCCTTTGTTAATCCAGCTAACTTATACCTAACGGCTAGTTAAGCAATTAGAAACCCCTAGAAAGTGTCTAGAACGTCCTTAAGCACTTGTAGGTCATTCCTATAAATAGGACATGCCTTAGGACATCTAAAAACACTTGATTCCATACTTGAGCAATCTTTGAGCTTATACTTGCATTAGCAACCTGTTTTGAGCAATTGAGCAATACTTGCAATTGGCTACTCTTCACCTTGCTCTAAATTCATATCCTATAGGCTAATATCTCCTATCCACAGCAATTACATTTCCATATACTTTGGTTAGGAGATCTATACGCTTGATATAGGCAAATCAAGCCTTGTGCTTCAAAGGATAAGTTGTAATTTCTATTTTCCTTTCTTGTTCACTTTCATCGTTTGTACTCTCCTTGTTACTCCTAGGTTGGAGGCTGCAGATTGGAGAGGGTTGTGATCTTCTTGGTGAAGGAGACTTTGGACTACTTCAAGAAGGCTGGTGCAATGAGAGGTTACTTCTAAGAGGAAGGCTACTTCAAGGGGGAGCTTGGAGTTACTTCAAGAAGGCTACCTTGAGTTGGTGCATCTACTTCAAAGTGAAGGCTGTTCAAAGGGGTATAAGAAAGTATTGTATTTTGTGTAATTCCTTGTGAAGGTAATAAAATTAATACTTTCAAATCCCAGTTGGGTAAGCAACCGGGTAGTGGACTGACTGCCTTAGTATTTGCTAAGGTAGGAACCACTCTAAATCCCTTGTCTCCTTCTTACTTTTTCATTTGTGGTTGTTTGAGTTAAATAATTATTAAAATAACTTTAAAACCCTATTCACCCCCCTCTAGTGGTTTTTCAATTGGTATCAGAGCAGGCTTCAAGGAACTCTAACCAAGTCTTGAAGAATGGGTGACGGGTTGCTCAACAACCTCAATCTTGAAGGAACACTTGTGGCTAGACCTCTGGCGTTTGATGGAACAAACTACACATACTGGAAGATAAGGATGCAATTCTACTTCCAAGGCATTAGTTGGGATCTATGGAGAATGGTGTCAACCCCATACGAGCTTCCTCAAGTACAATATGCAGAATGGGATGCAAATACGGTAAAGTCGGCTCAAATGAATGCAAAGGCTGTAAGTATTCTCTATTGTTCAATTTCAGTAGGAGAATTTAATAGGATATCAAATTGTGAAACAGCCTATGAAATTTGGCATAGACTTTCTATAACATATGAAGGGACTGTTCAAGTTAAGAACTCTAAAATTGGAATGCTTAAACAAAAGTTTGAACAGTTCCGTATGGATCCGAATCAATCTATTAGTGATATGTATGCAAAATTCTCTTCTATTGTAAATGGCTTGAATGCTCTAGGTAAAGTAATTAGTGAGGAAGATCAGGTGTCAAAGATCCTTAGATCACTTCCTCCCAAATACAAGCCCAAGGTGACGGCCATTGAAGAAGCAAATGACCTCACTCGACTGAGGATGGAACAACTCATTGGAAACCTAGAAGCTCATGAAGCCACCTTAGAAGAAGAAGAAAGAAGAGAACGTGAACTACAACAAGGGAAAAAGAAGGATGTGGCTCTAAAGGCTTCAAAAATCATTACACCGAAAAGTGATGAGTCAAGTGAAGAAGAAGGAGAAGAAGCCTTGATTGTCAATGGTAAGAAATATAAAAGATTTAGATCTAACAAAATTTCTAGTTCCTCTTCATCTCCTCCTAGGTGTTTTGAGTGTGGAAAGAAAGGACATCTAAAAAATGAATGCCCTAAAGAAAAGAAAGGAAAGAAAAGCTCACACAAAAAGAAGGGAGAAAAAGCTTATAAAGCTGCATGGGACGAGTCAAGTGAGAGTGAAAGTGGAGAAGAAAAGGTGGAATGCCTAATGGCAAAAGAAGATGATGAAGACTCTCAAGAGGTAAGCCTTCTTGATCTTCCTAAAGAAGAGTTAATTACTAGTCTACAAGAAACTCATGATAAGTATGTTGATGTCAATAAGAAACTAAAGAAGGTTACCAAAACAAATGATGAGCTATATGCTAGATTAAATGATCTCTCTTCTGAAAAGAACAACATTGATCTTGAGAATTTGTCTTTAAAAACATCTTTAAATGACTGAACTAGAAAGCTACTCACTCTAGAAACAAATGTTGATCTTCTCTCTCAAGAAAAGACTGAATTGTTAGCTAAACTAAATGATTTTCAGACTCAACCAATTCTATGTAACCATATAGACTATGACAATGTTGTAAAAGAAAGAGACTCCCTATTATCTGATTTAGATCAAGCAAGAAAAGATTTACACAAGAAGATGGATGACATTGCTAAGCTATAAAGAAACCTACATGATTTTAGAAGAAAAGATATCTTTAATAACATTCTGAAAATTTCCTCTAGTTTCAATGGAAGAAAAGGTTTGGGATATGGTCCAAAGAAAAATCAACCCAACAGAACTAAAGCATCTAAGACTCAGATTATGTTTGTACCTAAGAATACAATTCCTAGAAAGAGAAATGAAGTTGGTTCTATTACTTGTCATTTTTGTCTACGTCTTGGACATTATTCATTTTCATGCCCTTATAAGACCAAGGATTCCGACTTAGTTTGGGTCCCAAAACCCCAAACTTAGTAGAGTCAAATAAAATACAGTTGAGATATGATCAAATGCTCATTTTTGCAAATTATATTGTCTTATCTCAACTTAATAAAAGGTTTCATGCATTATGGTAATTTTCTGAAATGTTGTACTGAAACAGAAACTTGGTCGGTCGAAGTATTATCGACCGAACATAAAATCGGTCAAACTTTTGTCGACCGACCAGACGCCTGTAACAAATTAAATCTACAGAACTTTCTCGATTGACGATTGGTCGACCGAGAGAGATGTCGGTCGAACAGTTGTCGACCGACTAAAGTTCTGAGTCAGATTTTTTTATTCAATCTGTAACTAAATGCTTCTAACCATGCCAGACCATCACATGGGTACCAAAACCTACATTTTAATGCAGGATTGGGTGGTTGACAGTGGATGTTCCAAACACATGACCGGAAACAAGGATGCATTTCAAACTTTTGAAGAAAAGAAAAGTGGAACATTCACCTTTGGAGACAATGCTAAAGGTAAAATCGTTGGAATAGGTAATATTGGTACAAACCTTGAAATCAAGAATGTTTTACTTGTTGATGGTTTGCACCATAATTTAATAAGTGTTAGTCAATTATGTGACAGTGGATATGATGTTCTATTTAACAAAAACTGCTGCAAATTATTAATAGAAAACACTACAAATGTTGTTTATGAAGGAAAAAGAGTTGGAAACCTTTATATTCTTAGACCTAACTCTATGAAATATGTAGTAGGAAAATGCTTACTTGCAAATGAAAATACTTTACACCTATGGCATAAAAAGTTAGGACATGCTAGTTCACATGTTATCAAAAAGCTAGTAAAATATGATCTTGTTCGTGGCTTGCCTACTTTATCTTTTGATCAAGTTGAAAATTTTGAACCATGTACTTTGGGAAAGCAAACAAAAACCTCCTTTAAACCTAAACATGTACTTAGCACTAGTAGATCCTTAGAAATTAATTCACATGGATTTATTTGGACCCATGAGGACACAATCTATTGGTGGCAAAAGATATTGTTTTGTTATTGTCGATGATTATAGTAGATATACATGGGTACATTTTCTTGCAACCAAAGATGACACTATTCATGTTTTCATAAAATTTTGTTCCAAGATTGAAAATCTATTACAAAACAAAATATGTACCATTAGAAGTGATCATGGTGGAGAATTTGAAAATCATGTATTTGAAGAATTTTGCACATCTCAAGGGTACACTCACAATTTTTCTGCTCCACGTACTCCAGAAAAAAATGATATAGTTGAAAGGAAAAATCGATCACTACAAGAAATGGCTAGAACTATGATGCTTGAACATAACACACCTAAAACCTTTTGGGCTGAAGCCGTAAACACCGCATGCTATGTGTTAAATAGAGTAACTGTTCACTCCTATTTGAAGAAAACACCATATGAATTAATACATTCTAAGAAACCTAAAGTTGACTATTTTCATACCTTTGGATCCACATGCTATATCTTAAATACCAAAGAGGATAGAGATAAATTTGATTCTAAATCACATAAAGCATTCTTTTTGGGATATTCTACCTCTAGCAAAGCATTTAGAGTCTACAACACTATTTCTAGAAAAGTTGAGGAATCTATTCATGTCTCTTTTCATGAAGAGTCAAAATCAGAAAATCTTGAAATAATTGATCTCACTCATCAATTCAAAAACTTAAACATACCAAATGATAGTGAGAAAGATACTATAAACAATAACCAAGCTGAAACACAACCTATACCTAGACTTATTAAGGATCATCCTCAAGAATTAATTATTGGAAATCCGAATGATAAAGTCAAAACTCGGTCTTCTTTTAAGGATGTTGCAAACATGGCCTTTGTTTCTATTATTGAACCTAAGAATGTCTCTGAAGCTCTTAAAGATGACTATTGGATAATAGCAATGCAAGAAGAATTAAATCAATTCACTAAAAATGATGTATGGGATTTAGTTCCTAAACCACAAGATAAAACCATCATTGGAACTAAATGGGTTTTTAGGAATAAGCTAAATGAGGCAGGGGAAGTAATAAGGAATAAAGCTCGGCTAGTAGCACAAAGATATAATCAACAAGAGGGAATAGACTTTGATGAAACATATGCACCAGTAGCAAGACTTGAAGCTATTAGAATGTTACTAGCTATTGCTGCACATAAAAACATCAAACTCTACCAAATGGATGTAAAAAGTGCATTTCTAAACGGAATCATTCAAGAAGAAGTATATGTTGCCCAACCACCTGGTTTTGAAATACCGGAAAAAATGACCATGTTTATAAACTTAAGAAAGCACTTTATGGGTTAAAACAAGCACCTAGGAACTCGTATGAAAGGCTCAAAACATATCTTTTTGATAATTGTTTTTCTATTGGAAATTCAGATTCTACCTTATTCTTCAAAACATATACATCTTATTTTCTAGTTGTTCAAGTATATGTTGATGATATTATTTTTGGAGCTTCAAATGAATCATTGTGCACACAATTCAGTGACATTATGCAAAAAGAATTTGAAATGAGCCTCATGGGTGAACTAACTTTCTTTCTTGGTTTCCAAATTAAACAAACGCCTGCCGGGATTTTTATAAGCCAAGAAAAGTATACTAAAGAACTCTTAAAACGTTTTGGGATGGATAAGTGCAAACATGCTACTACTCCTATGGCTACCTCTATTAAAATTGATAAGGATGAAAATGGGGAACCTATTGATGATTCCTTATATAGAGCCATGATTGGTAGTTTGCTTTACTTAACCGCTTCTAGACCGGACATTATGTTTTCCGTTGGTCTTTGTGCTCGATTTCAATCACAACCCATGCATTCTCATTTTCAAGCAGTTAAACGAATTCTTCGATACTTAGCCGGCACCACATGTTTTGGCTTATGGTACACAAAAGGACAATCCTTGGATTTTAAAGCTTATACTGATGCTGATTATGCTGGTTGTCGACTTGACCGCAAGAGCACTAGTGGTGGTTGTTTCTTGTTAGGAAGAGCTTTAGTATCTTGGTTTAGCAAGAAACAAAACACGGTTGCCCTATCTACCACAGAAGCTGAATATATGGCAGCCGGATCTTGTTGTGCTCAAGTGCTTTATATGCAACAAGTGTTAAACGATTATGGTTTTACTCTTTCGTCTACGCCTCTTTTTTGTGGTAACACAAGTGCTATAAACTTAGCACACAATCCCATTTTACACAGCCGAGCTAAACATATTGAAATCCGTCATCACTTTTTAAGGGATCATATCTCTAAGAATCATGTTTCCCTTCATCATGTTGATACGGAAGATCAATTGGCTGATATTTTTACAAAACTGCTTCCACAAGACCAATTCAACAAAATAAGGAAACAACTGCTCATCACTCCTTTAGAAGATGTTTTCTTTGATATTTGTGCTTCTTAAAAATACTCTTGTTTGCATCATTTTTGGTCCTTAAATGGACATCTTTTTCATTGGATTTGATGGGACATCTAATTAAGGGGGAGTTTTCTTGTTTTTAACGGATAACTTTTTGAAATGACAAAGGGGGAGAAATAAACATAAATCCTAAAACTTCGTAACTGTTACATGTAATGAGTTTCATAAACTCTTGGCTTTACATTGAAAGTTGCTATATTCCCTCAAGAATTGGATTTCATGTTCTATCATTCATGGGGAATAATAAGCACACATTTTATAAACAAGAGAAGAAATTCACAAAGGTAATCTTCAGGTATGAAACTCACATGTTTTATATTTCCTTAATTTATATTTTGGAAATGTTTGTCATCTTCAAAAAGGGGGAGATTGTTGGCTAAATTGGACATTATGATAAATCCCTTTGTTTTGATTATGACAAACATTTCATTTTTGTTTATCTAACGTGCTACCTGAGTGTTGCAGGAATAAGGTGGATGACAAAAGCACTAGGGAATCCATATGCTTAAATGCTTATAAATTTCATGAAATGTAATCAATTGTAAACTTGTACAAATATATAATGTACAAGTACTTAGACTTCATGTAAATCAAGCGTTAGATCTTCCCTAGCTAATCACCACACTTAGATAGGTTATCCCCTTCAATAGTGTCACATATGCACACTCATACACACACTTAATGTCTTTATTTGAAACATTGAAACAGGGTCTATCTCGGTCGACAAAATCCTCGACCGAGACACTCTCAGTCGACAAACTTCTCGACCGAGAAAGACCCAAGTAGCCGTTAGACACAGCTGACAAGGTAGTTGGAAGTTGGAGATAAACGTTGCAAACACTTGATCCAGAGAGTCTGTCGGTCGACAAAACTTCGACCGAGTAGGTGTCTCGGTCGACCATTTCTCGACCGAGATGGACTCTGACAGCAACTGCAAAATAAATTAACTAGTCGTTGTTAATCCAACTAACTTATACCTAACGACTAGTTAAGCAATTAGAAACCCCTAGAAAGTGTCTAGAACGTCCTTAAGCACTTATAGGTCATTCCTATAAATAGGAAATGCCTTAGGACATCTAAAAACACTTGATTCCATACTTGAGCAATCTTTGAGCTTATACTTGCATTAGCAACATGTTTTGAGCAATTGAGCAATACTTGCAATTGGCTACTCTTCACCTTGCTCTAAATTCGTATCCTATAGGCTAATATATCCTATCCACAGCAATTACATTTTCATATACTTTGGTTAGGAGATCTATACGCTTGATATAGGCAAATCAAGCCTTGTGCTTCAAAGGATAAGTTGTAATTTCTGTTTTCCTTTCTTGTTTACTTTCATCGTTTGTACTCTCCTTGCTACTCCTAGGTTGGAGGCTGCAGATTGGAGAGGGTTGTGATCTTCTTGGTGAAGAAGGAGACTTTGGACTACTTCAAGAAGGCTGGTGCAACGGGAGGTTACTTCTAAGAGGAAGGCTACTTCAAGGGGGACCTTGGAGTTACTTCAAGAAGGCTACCTCGAGTTGGTGCATCTACGTCAAAGTGAAGGCTGTTCAAAGGGGTATAAGAAAGTATTGTATTTTGTGTAATTCCTTGTGAAGGTAATAAAATTAATACTTTCAAATCCCGGTTGGGTAAGCAAACGGGTAGTGGACTGACTGCCTTAGTATTTGCTAAGGTAGGAACCACTCTAAATCCCTTGTCTCCTTCTTACTTTTTCATTTGTGGTTGTTTGAGTTAAATAATTATTAAAATAACTTTAAAACCCTATTCACCCCCCCCTCTAGTGGTTTTTCAATATTGATTGAGGATCCTTGGGTAATCTTATGGGTAGATGATTATGCTATTTCATATGAATTTTTCTTAAAAATTAGCCCAATGGCTGATATGCTTGGAATTGAATTGACTTGCATAAAATCATATTCAAATAGTACTAGATTGTATTATACAAGTGTATTGTGGAATGTTAATGGAATTGAATGACCACATATCCTGATTAGGATTTGTGTCGAGGAAGTGAATCAAATGAGTCAATTAATCAATGTAGACTTATAATTGATGAATGAAATGTGTGAAAATGGAAACTAGGGTTTCCATGTTTGTGAATAACCCTAATGAACCCTTGAGTCTTGATTGGATTACTGAATTATATGATTCTTATGATATGTTGAACGAAGGAATGACTTCTTGAAGACCCTAAAGGTTTATTATTAAGACTATTATGAGTGATAAATCTAGAACATGTATATGATGTTGTAAATGTGATCAAATGTTGAAGTTAAAAGTATTAATACTTCAATTGAATATGATGAGTTTTACTAATATCATCTAAGTCTAATGCATTTTTTTAGTATAATAAGGAATGATCATTGTTGATTTTGGGAATGACATTAGAATTCAATAACTTAGTACACTTATCTATATAGAAGAAATGATCTGAAGAAAAAAAATGTATTGATTGTGATGGCAAGTTAAAGATGAAACTAATGAAGTTATTATGATGAAGTATTTAATCCTTTGTTTTAATTACATGTGGCTTAAGACAAATTGAATGAAACATACTAAAACTAGACTTTGATGCATATCAATGAAAAGAGAAGTATTATATATCAAGTGAGCTAAAATGATTAGTTCCAGTAATTTAATGAACATGACATGAGAGAAGTTGAGATTAATGAATATGAATTGAAGGAAAAAGATGAGAATTAGTAGTTGAATTTAAGAAACAAATTCTAACCCTAAAATGTTGAGCTAGATGGTGCTAATGAATAGAAATCTCAAATGAGGGACTAAGGAATGTACATAATTGTAGTTTAATTCAATTAAACGATGAGGTTCAATCATTTGAATTGATTTACCAGAATGTGTTCTTGTATTGTGATTGTTTGATAGAATACTTATACTATGAGAATGAACTACTTTGATGGAATTCAAATGATAATCAACATGTTTTGATTAGTAACCCCATATGAAGAATGTGAAATAAAAGAAGAGAACTAAGTCTGTTATGCATGTATATGCATGAAATTTATTAACATCTATGCAGATTAGATGGAACAAGCATATGTTATATGTTAAATATATTTTGAGTATGAGGAATGATACATGATATCTATATGCTTTTACTATTGATAGTCTCATGCCTCTGCCAATATTTGTTCAGAACTATGATATACAATGAAATTATAAGATTTATGTTGAAATTGAATTTAATATGCACTCCTTTCATTGAGAAACCCTGATAAGGGTAAATGATGCATAATGAGATTAAGTCTAGGGTTGAAAGCCCACTGATGATGATAAAACCTTGATGGGGTAAATGCTGGACAATAAGATTATGTCTCGGGCTGAAATCCCACTATTGATGATTTCTATGAGATGATGTAGAATATAGAAATAATCTTATGTGTTGTAATCTACATATTTATTGTGCTTCTTTCTTTGATCATTGTCCTTATTGATAAACTTGATCTGTTTCATGTTATTCTAGTTACATGAGAATACACAGATATGACATATGAAGTTTTGAATTCTTTTAAGATTAGTAAAAGAGATTAATAATAAGTGAAATGATGGAACATCTAGTTAGGCTCCCTGAACACCATGTGTTTCCCCTGAGGACCACACTGGGGAAACCAAACGGATCTCCTTATAGTAATCGATGAATTATGAGAAGGATTTTTAGAGTGTGGATCGAGACCTTAAAGGTTAGACCACTAGGATTTAGGAGTGAGTCATCTGGAGTGGCTCTGGCCCTAAATCCTTGTTGTAAAAGTATATGTCCAGATAGAATAGACTTTGATGAAATGAAATATGCGAAATGTGAAATGAAAAATATGTGAAATATTGTGATATGTGATATATTGTTTTGTTGGTTCCTATCTCATGTACTTGAGATGAGGACATGAGCCTATTTAGGCAACCCTGAGGCGGCCAAGGTCTGTTGTTGATATCTTAGGGTGGTCGGCTAAACCCTAAGATAGTGACGGTGAGTCATTGACATGAGAATCAGGCGTAGCGACTTCTACTTGGTGAGGTACAAGCCTAGTAATTTCAGGTCAAATGAATAAAAGATCATAAGCCGTGTAGAACATGATTTGAATGCTTGTTACATTACTTGTACTATTACTTGATGATTTGTCATTATTGATTATGCTTCTTGTTGTGGAAAGTAATCATGTTTCTATGGAAATTTTCTATTTCATATTATGATATGTCATGTTGACAAGTTACAAATGATGGGATTTGTATCCATTCTGAATATGAGTTAGATTGTCTGCTATTTGATAGTATTGTTTGATAGATATGCATTATGTGTACTTCAACTTTAGAACTACAGGATGTGTTCCTAGTCCGGCTGGTGGAGTGTCACAAATATAATGTAAGTGTTATGTATTGATTCAAAATGCTTAGAACTTGACTTATTTCTCATGCATCAGGGTTCTTAATTTGAACTAATAAGTATTTGTTGATTTGTTCATAGACATGCTCTAAAAAGTTATTTCAAAGTTAAAATCGGTTTAAGTGATTACCGTATCTATTGGATTAGATTACCATTGTAAGCTAGATTTTACTCATGATAGAACTATTTGCTAGACTTTTCAATATCTGCATGTTTCTGTTAAGTTTATTATACTTAATCTGATGTTGATGCATGTACCTAGCTTGAGTGGGAGGTATCCACTCATAGGGGCTCTATATGAGTCCCATGTGGTTTTTTTAAATGTTTTTAGGTATAATACTATCTAGCGGAGAGGTCACGACAAAGAAGATATAAATAGCATAATCTAGATAGATTAGAATGTCCATGCACTCTCTCTTTATTGGGATGGGTTGTAGACTAAGTTTGTTCATCAATGTAAATGTATCTGATGTAAACTAAACTACATATGAGAACAAGATTCATTCTGGTTTTAATGGATTTGAATAAGATTTGTGATATCTAAATGTGATGTCCTTCATGTGACATTTATTTATGATTCTGTGAAGAAAGGAAAAGGAAAAATTTATCTATGTTTTTTGTATGTTTTTTAATCACTTGTGTCAATAATTCATTGTTTCATTCCATAATCTGGGTTTACGTTTTGGGGTTATCTCTAATGGTTGGTATTTAAGCCAACCAAAAGAGTGGGTCCTGACATTATCGATTTGCAAGATTTTGACATTCGTGTTGAATTGGGTTTGGATCTTAGTAAAAAGGGTGGTGGTAGTTTGCAATATAGTACTATGATCCTTTAGTAGAACCAACCAAGTCTCCTTAGAATAGTCATCAATAAAATTCATAAAATAGAGATATACAAACAAGCTATAAATAGAAAATGGACCTCAAATATCAGTATGAACAATGTTAAATTGATTTTTAGAACTAATTTCTTAATTCTTATGAAAAATGGCCCGAGTTTTTATTGCCAAACAGGCATTATTCACACAAAAATTATTTTTCAAAATTATTTGGGAATAAACAATAAAGTGTAGCAGGAGAAGGATGTCCCAAACTATACTGTCATTACAGACTAGTCACAGAAGTAGACAATAGAGCCACAACAGATTATGGCACATCCAGGTAGTACAGTCCATCTGGTCCCTCATGACCTGACCCAATCCTCTTCCTCATATGGAGATTTGAAACACACAACCTCAGGTTCAATAGTGATAGAGCGTTGAAGGTTCTTAACAATTTTACTGACAGATAGTAGATAAAGAGGAAATCTTGGAACATATAAGACATATTTTAAGGGAATATTTTTGGATAGAGATATAGTTCTAATTCCATGAACAACGCACTCATTCCCTTCCACAATAGTCACAAGAGGGACACATGCATTTTTACATAAGCCAACGAAAACTTTAGAACAGCCAAAAATATGAGCAGATGCACCAGAGTCGATGATCCATTTATGTTTACTGTAAGTAGTAGGGGATGCAAGTAAAATAGAGGAACCTCCTTCTGTAGCAGATGTTGGCAAGAATAGTCGAGCCTAGAGGAGTTTTTCAAACTTCGAGCAAATCCACTTTATCGTACGTTGAGTAGAACTTGAATGAGTAATAATAGAGTTTTCACACTTATCAGAGGAGATCTGATTCACCTAGGCAGGTGCACTGTGCTTTGTCCAGCATCGGTCCTCATTGTGGTTCATGCACCCACAAAAATTGTGGAAGTGATTGGTAGGAGTAGGTTGAGGTTGACCTCGTCCAGGGCATGGAGGAGGACCGTATCTAACAACATGTCCACCACGGCCGCAACCACGACCACATCCACATCCTTGACCAGAATCATAGGAGCGGACAACAAGTATCAACTGATCAGAAGGAGTAGTAGACATAGAAGGAAGGTGTTGAATATGCTTGAGAACGTCCCTTAGTGTAGGTAGGGGATAACTGGATAAGATTTGTTCCACCACACCTGCAAAGGAATGAGGCAAATTAGCCAAAAATTGAACGAGTAGAAGTTCATTGCATTTCCATTAAAATTCTTTGATATCAACAAAGAGTGGATGATATACTTCAAAATCATCCCAAAGTGTTGAATACTGGTTGTAGTAGTCTTCTACAGAGTCGTCATAGGAATACTCCGTTTTAGCCAAGTTTTTTAAGATATCAAAAACCTTCTTCAAGTTTTGCTTATGTGAGTACACATGGGACAGTTGATCACACATGGCTTTCACATTTTATAGGAAAAGAAGAGACAAATTGATGTTTGGTACATCACTATTCACCCTTCCACATCATGGCACCAGAATCATCTTTGGCCCATTGGTCATAGGTCTATTTGACTTTGTCATCCATAGAGTCATAAGGAGGATCCCTAGTAATAGAAAAGATATGAGAGTAATATCCTTGGGATTTGGCATAGAGTATGAATGTTGTCAACCAAAGATGGTAATTTGATCCATCAAGTTTCACAGTCATAACACAGAAGGTCCAAGAAGTATATGTAGTCTCCATGGAATCCATAGAGATGACGCACACACAAAGAAGAAGTAGAATTAGTATAAAAAGGAAGATTTGATGATGAGATTTGAGAAACTCATAGTGGAGCAACAACAACAGAGTAGGAGCAATAGAAAACAACATCAAATGAGTATATCTAAACAACCCACATAGGGACAGAGGAAGCAATAGCCAGATCCAAGGAACCCACATAGGGGCAATAGATAGAAGCAACAAATATGGATCAACAAATCTGAGAAACCCACATAGGGGCAATAGATAGAAACAATAACAAATCTAGATCAACAGATTCAAGGAACCAGCATAGGTCTAGTAGATAGCAAGAATAGAAGATCTGGATCAATAGATCTAAGAAACACACATAGATGAAGCATAGAGAAGGAAAGACCTACATCGCCACAATGTGAGATTCATTCCATCATGTGGCATAGATAGGAAAAAAGGTGATACCTTTAGGGCTTGAGCTTTCTATTCTGAGACTAAATGGAAGAGGGGATGAGGGGATGGAGGGTGGAGGTCAATGTGGTAGAGAGCTAAAGGTCAATGAGGGATGAAGGTCAGTGTGGTGGAGTTCAATGGGTTATAGGTCGATGGGTTATAGGTATATGGATGGAGGTCAACAGGTGTGGAAGGTCGATGGGTTATAGGTCGATGAGGGATGAAGGTCAGTGGGGTGGAGGTCTATGGGTTACAGTTTGACGGGTGGAAGGTTTATGGATGGAAGATGAAAGGTTGGTTGATAGGTGTAAGAGGAAGGGTTGATGGGTCGGTGGGTGGTGGAGGTCAATGGGTGTAAGATGAACAATTGGTTGATGATGGAAGATGAAGGGTTATTCAATGAGTGGTAAATGAATGGTTGGTCGATGGGTGGTGGAGGTTGACCGAAAAGTGGTGGTGATGAAGGTTATGAAGGGAAAGGGTGACTAGGTGGTGGGGTGGTGGAGATGGTGGAGATAGAGGGGGTGATGGTAGGGAAGGGATTCAATGGGATGGATTAAGGAGGATCAAACATGTCTGGTACCATATACAAAGGAAAAACCTTTATTCAATATATCTGAAATAGTTACAATGCACTCTCTTTTATAGGACAAGAGAGCAAGGGAGAACTAGAACTAGGCAATATGGGATAAAAAAAAGCTAAAGACATGATAGGTCTTCAACACATAATAAAACACACACCACAAGATTAAAAAAATACACAACACATGATAACACATAAGCATGTATACTAATAGTGTTAAAGACACTTCATCATCTGGTTAAATTGATCAACCAATTCTTAAAAGCTTTGTTATTTGAGTTTGATGTTGAACTAAACTATGATAAGATATACCCATTTGTGGGTGGGATTGTCATACAATTGTTTATTAAATGCTAGGGTTTTAATCCTAGTGAACTTGCATGTTCAATAATTCTCACATCACTTATGGGATCACAAGCATAAGGTTGCCTAAGGGAATATAAGTTTTCAATCAAACACATGATTAGGACGAACTTGAATAATATACAAAATGATTTCCAAACCTAACCAGTTGATTAAGCAATATAGTTGAAAGGCTAAATGGATATTATTAGTTGATTGACTGGTTTTTAGTCAATCAAGTAATCGCTACTTTGGAAAAGTGTCCAATCATTCGTCAGGAGGTCATTGTTAGTTGATTAGACTCAAAATATGAAACTATAAGGAAAATGGGACCTATCCAATTTGGAATCAACATGGTCGATGGGATTCATATTAGGACTTGACTAATCTAGAAAATCGATTGATTGGGAGTTCAATTCAAGTGAGTTATCCCTATCCAAGTTTTCCTAGTTGGAGTCTAGTTTGTGTTCCTATTAGGAACAAGATTGAATTTTTGGAAATCTAATCCCATTAGTCTCCTATATAAAAAATGGGAATCTAAAGGGAGACATGCACGTTGAGATACAAGTTGTTCAAGAGTTCTTCCTCTTAAAGGAATAAGCTCATCCCAAATACAAAAGCCTTCAATAGGAGGAGAAGGAGAGTGAGCGATGTTAGCACGTTAAAGACTTTGAGTTTCTCTTCTTCTTGGAAACCAAGGTAGTGCACCAAGAGCCCTTGCATCCATATGGATGATGTATTGAAGTCTTGAGGATAAGAAACTTCTTAAACAAGAAGACAAAGTTATTGTTGTGAGGATGAGGTGGTGAAAAAACAAGAAAACTACTGACTTCAGATTTAGATATTTAAGTGCAAGTTCTATACCAACATAAGACGTGTCAAGTTGATGGACAACTAGTGTGATCCAAGCTATATTTGATATCCCTTATACATGTTTAATATATTTAAGTTTTATTACTAGGGAGGATCCATTAGCTAAGAGTTTTGTGGGTATTTTTTATATTTTTACTACGATCCCTTGACTCAAAATCCTACTATATCATGCATCCTATGGCATATATAGACATCCTTATCTTGTATGTAGTTATTTTATTATCAAAAAGAGTGGTTAGGAAGTTCATTTTTTTAAATACATGGGCATTTACTAAATTGGCCGAGTAGAAATATGATGTTGTGCTCACCTCTTTCATGTAGTGAAGCAAGTAAAAGAGATAAAAGCAACAACTATCTGGTTCAAGGAAGGTGATCACCAATTATAGAGTCAATTCACTACCCATATTTTCCTTATCGTGCTCAACCTACATAATTTGGTGTGATTTTCCCAAACCATCTCTCATGAGTACATCCTTCCTTTTTAATGTTTGTTTTACTATTTCAATTCAATTTTATCTCTCCTTTAATAATTATATGCTTCAAATATTTCCCCTTCAATCAATCAATAGTATTAGGGATTTACATTTTGATGGTAATGTTGGTACCTATGTCTTGATCAAGATAAATACTAACTATTAGAGACAAAACCTAAACCTAAACTTAGATTATGAAACAAAACAACTACTTCTTGACAAATGTGATTAACATAATATACTAAAACTACAAGTAATTTTCTTTCTTTTCTTCATTAAACCTCATAGACCAATGTCACATCAAGGACATCACATTTAGTTATCACATATATAATTCATCTCCATCAAAACCAAAACCAATTCTTATTTCTCATATGTAGTTAAATTTACATCAATTACATGTACATGAAAGAACTAACTCGATATACTACACATCCCAGGAAAGATAGTGTACAAGGGCATTCTAATCTAGATTATTCTATTTTCATTTTCTTTGTCATGACCTTTCTGTTGGATGACATTATACCTAAAGCATTTGAAACAACCTCGTGACACTCATATATAGCCCCAGTGAGTGGATCCCTCCCACTCAAGTTGAGTACATGCATTAACATCAGATTAGGTATATTGAACAAACAAGAAACTCGTAGATATTACCATGTTTAATAGATCATTCAAACATATATGAATTCTCATTCATGAAAATCTTCTCATTAACCAAAAGGCATTCATTTAGTCAATTTCCAATACTTTATAGGGTAACAAGTTAGATAAACATTTAAAATCAAGATAACACTGGAATCATCTTTTTGACACCCCACTAGTCGGACCATGTGTAAATTCTGCATCCTGAAGTGAAAGTCCACATAATACACGTCTACCAAATAAGACTATTCAAATTCTTCATAAATCCTAATCAGAATTAGAGTGGATATTAAATCCCAGTATCAACTATTTTTGAACATTTAAGATCATATTCCAAACTAGAAATATATGGATATGGAAATAGATTACCTTTATAAAGGAATTATTAAGTTCCACAAGAAGAATTATATTCAACAATGGTAGAATCATCAACTAGATGTAATAGGAATATGATAAACATTCAAGTCATATTCTATAAAGCATGTCACATTTTATTCATTTTCCCTAAAACTACGTGACATGTACCTCACTAAGTAGAAGTTTCCACACCTCATTCTCATGTCGATGACTCATCATCAATATCTTCGGGTTTAGTTAGACACCCTAAGATATCAAAAACACACCCTGGTCCAGTGTAGGGCTTCCTATAGAGGTGCATGTCCTCATTTTGGGTACACAAGATAGGAACCAACATAGCAAAATATCACATATCATCATTGAATATCACATATCATCATATGTCACATGTTTTATAGTTTTCATTTCATTAATCTATTCCTCATGGAAGTAGACTTTCACAATAGATATTTAGGGACATAATCATGTGTCCAAGATCCTTGTGATCTATTCAAGGTCTTTGTCCACATTTCAGAAATCCTTCTCATAATTGTTTTATTATTACAAGGAGATCCATTTCATTTCCCCATATGGACCTCAACAAAACTTGCGTTGTTTGGGGAACCTAACTAGATGTGTCATCATTTCACATGTTGTTTAATCCATCTACTCGTCTTAAAAAGAATCCAAATCATGATTTATCAAGTGCATGTATTCTCACACAACTAGAATGATATAAAGCATATTAGGGTTAACAAGAAAGACAATGATTCAAACAATAAGCACAATCAATATGTAATTTGTGACATGTATTTTCTTTTCATTTTCAACCATCCCATCTTAGGAATCATCAACAAGCTATAAGTGTGAGACATGATCTCATTAACTAACATCTATCTTAAATAGGGTTTATCAAATGTAATCAATGCATGCTAAATCAATCTCAACATATTTCTTATCAGTTCATTCCATATCACATTTCTCATCAAATATTCATAGAGACATTATAACTGGAAAAAACATAAGAATATAGACATCTTGTGTCATTCATCATGCTCAGAACATGTTTATCATATATCATATACTTGTTTCATCTGATTTCTATAGATATCAATAAATCTCAAATAATAAACGAGAATAATACACTCAATACTCCTCTCTTACTATATACCATTCTTAAGTTAGGGTTACTATTCAACACATATATAATGTCATTTGAAATCCATCAAAGTAGATCTTTCTCATAATACAAGTATTCTACAAACAATTATAGTGCAAACATGTATATTAATGAATCAATTTGCATCCTTGAACTTCATCTTATGATTGAATTAAACTATACTTATGTACATCCCTTAATCCATTATTTCAAAGTATTATTCATTATTATCACATAGCTCATCATATTAGGGTCACAGTTAGGTTCTCAGATCCAAGTATTGATTTTTTTCATTTTTCCTTCATTTCACAATCATTAGCCATAGCTTCTTTTGTATTATGTTCACTACTATTCTTGGATCAATCATTCCAAATTTACTTAATGCTTGAGGTCTCTCTCTCATTGAAATCCTTCATAGTCTAATTTTGGTCTATTTCATTCAGTTTAAGTCAACCCATGTATATATAAAGTAAATAAATGAAAGACTTCCTCATTCTTATTTCATTAATATTTTACTTTTCATTACAATTAAGTTCACCCTTGTCCATTTATTTTCTTGTATTTAGATACATGTACTGTGTCCTTTGGCTTCTAATTTCATTTTGTTAAATAACAAAACTATTGTTTTCCTTCTAAAACTTGATTTAAGCAGTACCATGGATTAGGGTTGCTACTTCTTACTCTTTACCCTTTAGTTATATTCCTAATTAATTATTATGTGACATGGATATGATGAAAGCGTATGACAGAGTTGAATGGGGTTTTTTGGAAGGAGTGATGGAAAAGTTTGGCTTCAGCACAAAATGGAGAGATAGAGTGATTGATTGTGTTTCCTTGGTCTCTCACACTTTTACGGCCAATGGGGAAAGATCAAATGCCTTCCAGCCTTCACGAGGACTACACCAGGGTGACCCACTTTCTCGCTACCTTTTTATTTTTTGTGTTGATGTTTTCACCACTCTCCTCAACCTTGCGGTGAATGCGAATACCATTCATGGTATGAGCATCTGCCGAGGGACCCCAGATCTCACACTTGTTTTTTGCAGACGATAGTATCTTGTTTGCTAGAGGGACCAGGAATGAATGCCTGAAGATAGCTGAAATTGTCAGCCAGTACGAGTAGGCATCGGGTCAAAAACTGAATCTATCCAAGTCCGAAATTGTGTTTAGCAAGAAGATACAAAGAAGCAAAAGAGACGAGTTGTGGGATATCTTAGGGGTAAAGGAGGTGGACAGGAAAGCATCTTATTTGGGGCTCCCTATGGCTATGGGGAGGTCAAAAAAGAAGGTGTTCGATTATATAAAAGAGAGGGTGGGCATCAAGCTACAAGGGTGGAAGGAGCAATTACTATCAAAGCCAGGAAAGGAAGTCCTCATAAAGGCAGTGATCCAGGAAATACCGACGTACGTTATGAGCATTTTTCAGTTACTGGGGGATCTTATTGATGAGCTTAATTCTATGGTGGCACGTTTATGGTGGGGGGCAAGGGCGAGGGAGAGGAAGATTTCATGGGTTTGTTGGAAGAGTCTATGCAAATCTAAAAGAGAAGGAGGTATGGGCTTTAGAGACATGGTGGTTTTTAACCAGGCGCTGCTTGCCAGACAGATATGGAGGCTATATATGAAATCGGAGTCGCTGGCGGCAAGGGTCTTGAAAGCAAAGTACTATCTGAATAATACTATCATGGAGTCATGCCTTGGTCTAATCCCGAGCTACACTTGGTGCAACATATGGGGAGCAAGAGCACTATTTAGAGAAGGAATCATGAGGCAAGTGGGGAATGGAAAGAGCACAAATATCTAGACTGACAGGTGGTTGGAGGAAGAATATGCTGACATGGAGACGGTGAGAGTTGGTGGTGATCCGTGGGTACACATGGTAAGTGACTTGATTGAGATAATAGCCGAGCATGGGATGTGGATAATTTGTTGGAGGTATTTCCTAGGGAAGTGGTTGCAAGGATTATGAATATCCCTTTGTCAAAAAGGGAGGTTGAGGACAATGTTTTTTGGTGGCCAAGAAAAGATGGGAATTTCACGGTCCGATCTGCGTATTAGTTGGGGATATTGGGAAGTAGGGAAATGTGTAGGCGGGAAAGATAGGTTCCATACGAGGTATGGAAAGTTGTATGGAACAGGAAGTGGCCTCCTAAGCTATCTCACTTTCTATGGAGGCTGGCGACGGGCATCCTGGCTACAAAAGGAAGACTCTGGGATAGATATGTCATGACAGATGGCACTTTGCCATTATGTATAACCAATGAAGAAACCATTCAGCACATACTTGGACAGGGTACGGGAGAAGAAATTGTAAGACAAATAAGCTGGTTGGATAGCTCGATATACCTAGACTCGGGAGGAAACATGCACGATGACTT
The DNA here is from genome assembly GCA_963693085.1 of Alisma plantago-aquatica. Classification (NCBI taxonomy): domain Eukaryota; kingdom Viridiplantae; phylum Streptophyta; class Magnoliopsida; order Alismatales; family Alismataceae; genus Alisma; species Alisma plantago-aquatica. Next base: position 106,271,114 of record OY856412.1, on the reverse strand, counting down.
GCTTAATCTTTGGGATAGTTGTATGAGGGAGGAATTAGATGAACTTATGGTTGTTTGGTGGATGATCTGGACGTGCTGAAACAACAAGATCTTCAAGGATGAAGCACCCTATCCCCGCCCAATCCTCCAGTTGTACAGGGCCATGCTAGCTGACTACCAGAAGGCAAATGCGGGTGAGGGATTAACACATAGCAGCCATGGGACTGCAGACTGGATGGACAAGGCTGGTGTGAGGGTGACCAAGGCGAATGAACTGGGAAGCATGGGCATTGATAGCAGCTGGATATGGCTGCATGTTGACACTGCAGTGAGGGGAGAGGGTGGTTGTGGTCTGGACACTGTTATAAGGGATGGAAGGGGAAAGTTTGTGGGTGAAACTCAAAGGAAGGTGCGGGTGGAGTGGACGTCGGATATAGTGGAAGCCATGGCAGCTACGGAAGGAGTGCAGCTTGTGGGTAGATTGCCAGAGAAAGAAACCAAGCTGGTTATATGCTCGAACTCGTTACATTTGATCAATGCCTTGAGGGACGTGAGGAAAAGGCCGGACTATTTAGGGATACTAGCTGAAGACATATGCTCTCTTGTTGCTTCTTTTAAATCTATTATGTTTATTCATGTAACTAGGAGTCGAAATCCCTTTGCTCACCTGATTGCAAAGCAGGCATTAGATTTAGCTAGTCATGTTAGGCATTGGTCTTTAATTCCTCTAAGTTGGAAAACTATAGTTGAAGATGATGTATTTTTTGTGCCGTAATTTGATATGAATGAAAGGCGGAGTTTTCAAAAAAAAAGTGACATGTATAAAAGTTTTTCATTCATGTAGGATTTACTCATAATTCCATAACTTTACACAATGATAGATGTATTATCTTAGATCATCATAATAAGACATATCAACTTAATTTGAAGTAATAGTACCTACAATTGAACAACTCATCACATTATATATATATATATATATATATATATATATATATATATATATATATATGGTATGTGTTGTTTGTGTGTGTCTAATACAATATGCCTAAGATGCTTATCATTCTTGTTCTAAAGTTATAACTCGAGATACAAAAATAAACATTTATTACAATTTTACATATTACCAATATAAATTCCCTAGAATTTTGCATTTCTTTTCAAATAGAATACATTTGTAGCTTTGTACCTTCATTATGAATGTATACCATAGTGCTATGTATGATGAATACAACTTGAAGAGCTTACTCAATGTTACATGCTAATAAAACAATGTTACTTTCTAGCATTATATGATGCACTAGTAACTTTAGAATATGACTTCCCATTTTATACATGTTAATTAAAAGGCTATAAAACAAAAGTTCGGACTAGAAAATTAGATATTCACAACTTTACTAGATGAAGGTAGATGCATTTTCTAATCTTAAAACCACTCATCTATTTTCATGAAACACAAAATTACTACAATACCTATTAGAGATGTATGTTGAAGAACACAAGTTTGAAATAAAACCACGTGTCTAAACAAGTACATTGACATAACAGTAGGGTTTTCTTCACTAAGAGTTGACATATTACAAACCTATTTTCATGTTATCCAGTTAATTAGGGTTTACTTGAATTATTGCAATCTTTACTACATTAATCATGGAATAAGTTGGATTAATGATGATACTTTATAATGATGTTATGAACTTCATAGGATACTTTAAAACATGCTTTTACTTGAACAACTAGGGTTTGCAAGTGAAAAATCTAGTCGATTGAAAATTAGGATTTTAAAAGCAAATGAACTCAGAATTTGATAAATGTAGCAGATTAAATTATTTTTAGTATTTTATAGGTAACTTGGATTTATTAATACTTTTTATATGATTTGTATAATTCAAATATACATTTCAGTACAAATTTTTAGAAAATTTGGATGTTTTTGAATGTTTTGGCTGGTCGAATTGCAATTCGATTGACCATGTTGCAGATTGTAGCATAGCCATATAGCATTTGACTTTTCATTTTTTTTATAATTACCAATGAGCTGAACTTTTAACTAAAGACATGAAACTTTATTTTAGATAGCATGACAACATTTCATAATTTTTGAAGAAGGTTTGATTGACTATAGATGGCTTTATCAGTTTACTTATACGACAGACAATTCTGCTGGAATGAAAGAAAAAGTAGATGTAGGGCTAATTTGCAAATTGTACAATCACCATAATTGCTCTATATGAGTAACCTAACACCCTAGAGAACCCATATTTCTTGATTCATTTCATAGAAATGAAATCCTAGAGAGATAAAGAATTAGGGTTTGAGTGAGGAAGGAGGTGGAGATGGTGATCCAGGGTTTTATCTTCAGAGGAGTGATGAAAGCAAGTAAGTTCACCTTCTTTAGATAGGTTTTCATGGTGAATCTTCTCTTTCATGTATAAATTCCATTCCTCCTTTGACTTGGATCAAAATGGTATTAAATGAACCTCCTTTCTCTCTCTTTCTCTTCTACTCTCCTTTTTCTGGTTTCTTGAGTTGAGAAGAGCAAACAGATTCAACCCTCTTAAATTGGTTGGATTTCTAGAACTTCAGATTATATGGGACATTTTTAAAGTTCTTGGCACCTGAGGTGAGTGTTTGTCTTTCTCTTAAGATTTGTAATCATGTTGAAAACCTAATTCTATCTAGATAAAATAATCAGCATCCTTGCTTTCTTTTGTATGTGATTGGTAAATCATTGGGATGATTTGTGAGAAATGATATTTTCTGATTTAGATTCTTTCCCATTGAATTTTATTGACAAGTTCCATATATATTGGTTCAAGATCTATGAAATCTTATGGATAGAGAACTATGTTATTATACACATATATTTCCTAAACTTGGCATGATGGATGTTATGCTTGGAAATTGAGTTGATAAGTACATAATCATATATGAACATAATAAGAATGAGCTTTGAACCGTATTTTCAGATTTTTTCTATAATTTTATATGACATGTACATGAAGTTCAGTATGAGGTTTGAAATGTATGTATTTCATTTGTAGGGTTAGTGTTAAGTGACTGACTCAAATGAGCTAAGGAATCGAGACATACTTATAATTTATGGTTGAATTGTGCTGAATGGAAGCTAGGATTTCTATGTCTATGAATAGCCTTAGTGAAATCATATACACCATGATGAGGTCAATGAATAATAATTTTCTTCTGATGTATTGAATCGAGGTGACTTATTGAAAACCTTAGAGATCCCAAATAAGATGTGTATGAGTGATAAAGGTAAAACTTGTATATAATCTTGTGTATGTGATGAAATGATAAATCAATTGAAATTTATAAGTCTTATTATGATGATCTACGCCTAATATATCTATTTTAATGTAACTTATGGAATAATGAGTAAACCCTGCCTGAATGCAAGATTTTTATACAAGCCAAAAAATAATGATTTGGAAGATGACTAAAGGTAAAGAGTAAGAAGAAGCAACTGTAATTTGTGGTAGTCCATAAATTGAGAGTTTAATAAGGAATAGAAGGATTGTGGTAACTTAAAAAAATGCCATTAAATCTGAAGTACATGGTACATGTATCTAAAAAAAAGGGTGAACTAACTTGTGACGTTAAGGATTCAAATATTACTTAAATGACTATGAGGAAATCTTTCATCTATTTACTTTCAATATATGTGAGTTGACTTAAACTGAATGAAATACACTAAAATTAGACTATGAAGAATCTCAATAATAGATTGACTCTATCATTAAGTAGATTTTGAATTATTAATTCCAAGAATAGTAATGAACAAGGTATGAAAAAAGTTGTGACTAATGCTTATGAAATTAAGGGAAATGAAGAAAACTGATACTTGGATTTGAGAACCTAATTGTAACCTTAATATGATGTCCTATGTGATAATAATGAATAATAATCTAAAATAAGGGATTAAGGAATTTACATACATATAGTCCAATTCAATTATAATATGACGTTCAAGGATGCATATTGATTTATAAGAATACATGTCTGCACTATAATTGTCTATTCAATACTTGTATTGTAGGAATGATCTAGTATGATGGATTTCAAATGAGATTATATATGTGTTGAATAGTATTCCTAACTAAAGAACAATATATAGTAAAAGAGGAGTATTAAGTGTGTTAACCATGTTTATGCTTTGAGATTTATACATACCTACAAAAATAGGATGAAATAAGTACATGTTGTATGATAAATATATTTTGAGCATGATGAATGACACAAGATGTCAATATAGTTATATTGTTTCTAGTTCTAATGTATTTGTGAATATTTGATGAGAATTTTGATATGGAATGAACCGATAAGAAATATGTTGAAATTGATTTAACATGCATCAATTACATTTGACAAACCCTATTTAGGGTAAATACTGGACAATGAGATTATGTCTTAAGTTGTTTGCCTACAAATGGTGATTGAGATGAGATGATGTGAAATGAAAAGAAACATAAATGTCAGAAATTATAGATTTGTTGTACTTGTTGTTTTCAATCGATGTCTCTCTCGTTAACCCTAATATGCCTTATATAATTCTAGTTGCACTAGAATAAACACATTTGATAAATAATGATTTATAGTATGGGTAAATGGATTAAATAACAAGTTAAATTATGAAACATCTAGTTAGGTTCCCTAGACACTGTGAGTTTCCCTCGAGGTCCATACTAGGGAAATGAAATAGATCTCCTCGTAGTAATCAAATAATTGTTTTAGGATCTTTGGAGTGTGGACTGAGACCTTCAAGGTTAGACACTAGCATTTAGAAGTGAGTTACACGAAGTGAGATTGGTCCTAAATCCTTTGATGGGAAAGTCTGTGTCCATGAGGAGTAGATTGATGAAATGAAAAATGCGATCATGTAAAATATGATTATATATGAAATTCAATGATGATATGTGAGATTTTGTTGTGTTGGTTCCTATCTCATGTACCTGAGATGAGGATGTGAGCCTCTTTAGGCAACCCTACAGTGGGACATGGTCTATTGTTGATATCTTAGGGTGGTCGTCTAAACCCTAAGATAGTGATGGTGAGTTGTTTGACATGAGAATCAGGCATGGTGAATTCTACTTGGTGAGGTAGGAGCCGAATTGTTTCATAGAAAATGAATAAAATATGACAAACCATGTACAATATGACTTGAATGTTTGTTACATTGGTTTCATATCCAACAGATAAATCTAATATTGTTGAATACAAATCTTGTTCTGGAACTTAAACATTCTTGTATAGATATAATCTATTTATATATTGTTATATGTCTAGTTGAGAATTTGATCTTAAATGTTGACAACTAGTTGATGCTAGGGTTTGATATCCACTCTAATTTTGAGCTAGATCTACTTATCATTTGAATAGTCTTGTTTGGTAGATGTGTCTTGTGTGGACTTTAGCTTCAGGATTGTAGAATATCTCCATGGTCCTGCTAGTGGGGTGTCACAAAGATGATGTCATGATTATGACTTGATTTTAAATGTTTATATATGACTTTTACCCTATCATGCGTTGTAACTTTATTAAATGAATGTCTTATAGTTAATGAGATTATTTTCATAAACTAGAATTCATATGTGCTTGAATTATCTATTATACTTAGTAATATTTGCAAGTTAATTTCTTATTAGTTCGATATACCTAATCTAATGTTGACAAATGTACTCAGCTTGAGTGGGAGCTATCTACTTACCAGGGATCCATATGAGTATCATGAGGTTGTTTCAAATGTTTTTAGGTATAATTTCATACAACTGTGAGGTCATGACAAAGAAGATGTAAACAGAATAATCTTTTTTTTGGAAATAGGTAAATATATTGCCAAAAAGGGGGAATAGCAGAGCTTGTAAATAGAATAATCTTGATTAGAATGATCTTGTACACTATCTTTCTCAAGATGGGTAGTATATTGAGTTTGTTCTACCATGTACATGTAACTGATGTAAACAAAAACGCATATGAGTAGTAATATCTTATTCTAGTTTTGATAGAGTTTAATAATATATGTGATGATTAAATATGATGTCCTTGATGTGAAATTGGTTTATCAGGTATTATGAAGAAAAGAAAAGAAATTGTGTTCTTCATATATCGTGATAATCACATTTCGAAAGAATTAGTTGTTTTGTATCATAATTTAGATTTATATTTAGCATTTGTCTCCAAAAGTTAGAATTTATGTTGATTAAGAGAGAGTTCTGACAACATGTTATTGGAGCATAGGTAAGATGAATTTGCAAGGACAATAGAATCTAGGGAAAAATAATCATTTGGATGTTGAACATAACCAAATTGATATGCATGTGGTAAAAACTTAGTATTCAGGTACTCTGGTCAAGTATTCAAATGTTGGGATAAGTTAGTAAGGAACTTTCTATTATACTTCTTCTGGATACCATAACCAGGTTTCTAGATGAAGATAGTTTGGGAGTATAACAAGATGCATGATGGTAATAAAAAGGATAAAATGGAGAAATAGAAATGACTATATAATTAAATATGGAACTTAAGATGACCCAGGAATTTCACATGAGAAAGATGAATGAATCTAATATATGATGAAGATAATACCTAATAAATCTAAACTGAATATGAATCTAGAATTGTAAGAAAAAGTTGAGAACTGAGAATGATGCCCACAAAAACAATATTCATTGTGAAGAGCAATGGTGCATGAAAACAATGATACATAATCAAATTTTAAAAGAATATGAATGGTGATGTGACTCATGTCCTGATAGTGATGTATTTATAAGATATGTGAAACAAGTATCTAAAATATTCAAATAGGTATACGATGATGACAGGAGACTATGTATGCATCTAATAGTGGTAAATTTAGAATTTCAATTTAAAAGATCTATGAAACAAGAAAATTATTTAATAAGGAAGAATGATAATCTAGACATCATACTGAATATACATCGAGATACACAAACAATTGTATGTAACCTTTTCTTGGATTTTGGGACGCACTCCTAAAAAGAGGGAATAATTTGTAATGATAATTTTAATTTTAGTTGGTTAATTAGGATTTACTTGAATGATTGCAATCTTTTATAAATTAATCCTTGATCAAATTGGATTAATGATGATAATTTATTATGATGTTTTGGAACTTTAGGATATACTTTAAAACATTCTTTTACTTCAACAATAAGGGTTTGCAAGTGAAAACCCTAGTCGATTGGAAATAAGGATTTTGAAAGTACATGAACTCGAAATTTGATAAATACAATGGTACAGTAAATTAACTTTAGTAACTTATAGTTCACATGGATTTATTTAAAAAATTATATGATTTGGATAAATCAAATATGCAAGTTAGAAAAAAATTTAGAATATGTTCTTTGAATGTGTTGGTTTGTCGAATTACAATTCGACCGATCAAGCTGGAGACTGCAGTATAGTAGTATAGTGTTCGTTTTTAAATTATTTTTTGATAATTAACAATGAGCTGAACTTCTAACTGGAGCGATAAAACTTCATGTTAGACAACATGATAATTTTTCATAATCTTAAAGAAGGCTTGATTGACTACAAGATGAATTTATTAATTAACTTTTATGACAGACTGCTAAAATAAAAGAAAAAGTGAATGTGGGATAATTTGCAATTTCCCCAAGCACCTTAATTTCTCTACATGACTAACCAAAGACCCTAGTAGCACCCACATTTTTTGACTCATTCCCTAGAAACAAAAACCTTGATAGTGATAGAGAATTAGGGTTTGAAAGAGGAAGGAGATGAAGATGGTGATCTAGGGTTTCATCTTTGGAGGAGTAATAAAAGCAAGCAAAGGTTTTCTTGGTGAATCTTATCTTTCACGTCTAAATTCCATTACTCCTCTCAATTGGATAAAAAAGAACAGAAAATCAAACTATTTTCTCTTTCTTTCTCTCCTATTCTCATTTTCTAGAGTTTTTGGGTTGTAGAGAGAAAGAAATGGATTCAATCCTTGTGAGTTGGTTGTATTTCTAGCAATTCAGATTATATGGGATGTTTTCAAGGTGCTTGGCACCTGAGGTGAGTGTTTATATCTCTCTTAAGATCCATAATCAAGTTGAAAACCTAATTCTATCTGGATAAAAAGCAACACCCTTGCTTGCCTTTTTATATGATTGGGTGATCAATTGGGAAGATTGTTGGGAAGTGATTTCTACTAATTTAGATTCATTCCATTGAGTTTTATTTTCCTAGTTCATGATATATTGATTCAAGATCTGTGAAAATCTTCTAAATACTATGTTTTTATACATATATATTGTGTAAAATCATCTTAATGAATGTTATGCCTGGAAATTTAGTTGAAAATTATAGAATCATGTATGAACTAAATAAGAGTCAGTTCTCATCTTTATTTTTATATTTTTGGTAGAACTACATATGCCATGTACATGAAGTCATGTACAAGGGTTTAACATGATGTATTTCATGTCTTGGGTTTGTGTTGAGGGATTGACTCAATTGGGTTAAGGAATTTATACATACTTATCATTTATGGATTATTTGTGTTGAATAAAAACTAGGATTTCATGTGTGTGAATAGCCTTAATGAAATCATGTAGACACTGACAAGGCTAGTGAATAATAATGTTCTTATGATGTACTAACTTGAGTCAGTTTTTGAACAACATTAGAAATCCAATTAAGATGAGTATGAGTGATAAAGATAGAACTTGTATATATATATGGATGACGAAGGGAAACCCACCCCCTAGGCAAAGGCCCAGATAGCAATGATGGTAAACCCAGAAGACCCATGCACCCACACATCGGTATCTCAATAAGTCACATTAGAGGCTGATTGATGCTATGGGAAATTCATTTCTAAGCAGCACTTGCAGCGAGAATAGACTCAGGACCCTCTGTGAGGAGCCCTGAGCTGTGACCTATTGGGCTACTTCTAGCCGGACATATATACATATATATATATTTTTATATATATACATATATATACATATATACATATATATTGTGTAACTAGTTTGAAACTATTTTCAACATGCAAAATTTAGATATCATCACCCTTTCTTGCCGACAAGGAGTGGTTGAAGTGGTCAAGTATGGTGTCCCCTAAAAAAAGGGACTCGGTTTCGAATCCCAGTTGCCACCTTGATTTACCACCCTCTCGGGCATTCAGCCTATGCCATAGGTGTGGGAGAGAGGGGGAAATCTTCCTCTCTTAATCACATCATCAACCTTTCTTTTTTTATATTACAAAAACTAACAAAATTTAGCATGTTACTTGAATAAGTTAATGTGACATTTACTTTAAAATATGTAACAACAATCAAATAAAACCTTGGGATTTTGGAAGTGAATTTTCTTTTTCCCCTTCACCTTCTCAATTCGTATCCTATATATTGTTTCTTCTGAAAGGTTATTAGTTTACATTCATCTTATTCCTCCTATTCTTTAGAATATTTTGATGGTGTAAATTCATGTTCTTTGTCCTGGACTTGCTCTGAGATTCCTCCTATTACTCTTCATTATCAAATTAAGTGGGAGTACTAACAAACTATGCAATATCTTTCCTCTTTTTGTCCATATACTTCTTCTCTTTTCCATTATCACATTATCTTGATCATCATAGTAATCTTGATAGTAGTTCTTAAAAATTCATATGTGCTATTCTTTTCTTTGTGATCCCTTCTCCATTGACTCCCCATTTTATAAGTTTGCATGTATTCAATTCTGACCTAACTGTAGGCCCTATAAATATATATATAGGTAAATATGTGAATTCCTCTTTTTTTCCTTATAGAAGCAGGTGAACATAGTTACCAAATTTCATATTCATATTCTTTTTTCTTTTCTTCTCTTGTTTGATTAATATTGCTTCTCCTTCAATCTTTTTTGAGTTATTAGCCATTTCCATGGCCTAGTTAGTTGCTTAGTTGTTTTCCTTTTCTTCTTGTCTATTATCTCATTCTCCATATTTCATCCACTAAAGTCAGCAAATGGAATGTATGTTTGTAACTAAATATATTAAATGTGTATGTGTATATATTGTAATGTGTATATATAAACATATAAAAATGTATATATTATATGTATGTTTGGGGTGTAGGTGCATGCATATAAGTAGACCTAGAAATGGATCAAATTCGGAGAAGATATTGATACATCTCGCATCCAACTAAGAAACCTCAATCCAATCCAATTCAATATCCCGTGATATCATTTGATACCATCCGAATTGATCTTAGCGAGTCACATGTGAATTTGGATATATATGCGATATGAACTAAAAACCATACTACTAATGTTTATAAATATATTATATATATAATATAGATATGAGAAAAATATATTAAAAGAAGTTTATACTTTCATATTTTTTATTTGTATTATATATTTCTAATAATATACATATATATATATATATTTGTCGAATTCATATTTTTTGGAACCATATACAACAAGAATTAGCATTCGATCTGATTTTTTAAACCCAAACTGAATCGACAAATATCATATTTTTCTTGAAATTTTGACCCCAACTAAATTAACTATGTGGATTACATATGTATTTGCATTTCTATATTTAGTAGTCCTAATACCATTGAAGAGCATTCATTGATAAAACATTCACATATTTAAAACAACAAGTTAATATACCCACAATATGCCCTTTATTTATAGGTATATGAGGCAATGGACCACATATGCATATTCAAAAACATATACATGCTCTTAGACTAGTTTTTTGAACACTATTAAACACATAATCCAACATGTCTTTATGAGTTAGATTTTATTTTCGTCTTGTATGTTTTTTGGATATGTGAGAACCACCCCCAAGGATAGGTCGCGATTGAGATCCCCCTGACACTGTAAATCCTCGGTGCCCCCTTGTTATCCCGCACAATGAGGGGAGAATGTTTAAATCAAACAGCAGACAAGCTACATGATGGGATAAGGATATACTGAAGTGCAACACTGAGAGGTTTCAAACCTGGGTCCCTACTGTGGGGATCACGAGCCTCTACCACTAAGCTACCGCTCCCTCAGCTACATTGTGTATTTTTAAAGCTATATACAATGAATAGGTTCTATATTTTGCTATGATGTTTGCTAAATGACCATATACACAATCATTATTGCTTACTAAATTAGGTGGTAAACTAAGTAAGGAACAACCATTTATTTGTCCCACTCCAATTTTGGTAGACTAACTGATATCTTTACATACACCTTTTGCTATGAATCTCTTTGTTTGTGATTTGTGCCCTGTCTAGAGGGTGTTGAGGGGGAGGAAGGGGGAGGTGAAGGCTAGAGAAAAAGAGAATATGGCCTCCCCAGTGGAGATAAAGGTTTTCTACCCCATCTGCCCTAAAAAAACACAAGAGTCGAACTTTCTTTCCTACCAAGCTGCCTCTCTTTATGATTCAAGAAATGACTCCTTATCGGTCATGCCCTTGACCAGGCGCCCCACTTTCCAATCTTTTATTAAAAATGAAACATGAAATATGTTTGTTATTTGATTGTCCCTAAGGAGTTTATCTAATTTCACAATAAGAAATAAAATAATCTATATTTTCATATGTAATATGTTTCTATGTGGCTTGAACAATAAATAGTAAAATATTCCTTATTTCTTGATTGAGTAATTGAAAATTAGTAAATGTAGTGCACGCCTAGTTTTGATGCTTCCAGAACAAAAAATGATAATCTAAAATTATGTACTGAGCTTTTCATAAAAAACATACCCTCAAAAGCATTTCAGATAAGTGAACATTTCTTTCACAAACATTACGAGTGGAAGAAACGTGTAAATTTTGGTAGTATGCCTTCAAAGTCAGTCATATGATGATTGTAGTAGCACATTTTGTATTTTTAATATTAATAAAGTCAATTCCAATTATTATGTTTTCTTCAACATGAGATAATGAATAAGTAAAATAATGTCCTAACAATGCATGACCCAATAACATGTGATCTCGGGTTGAGGGTTTACATAGAGGATATTGTGTATGCTAAGAGTAATAATTATTTTCTATGTTGCTACTTGGATATTATTGTGGAAATTAGGTCAACATTACTAATTAAGTCTAGTATGTGTTTTGACTTATGACTATGTCTCATTATTCATGATACTAGATAACAAGTCAAATACATATGTCGTTGTTATGAACAAGTGTACTAGATAGAACTAACTTGACTATGATGCATTGAAGCAAGAAATGTCACTCAAAATCATATCTCAGAGTGACAATGGTATTTAGGTCCTTAGGATTGAAGTTACTATGATGAGAACATGTTGTTAAATGAGCTTTGACACTACTCAACATGACCTTGAGTAAGGGTTGCCATACTTGTAGCCTCCAGTAGCACTGTGACACATGTGGATTATTGTGTGGATAAAGTTTGTCCCTCTAATTGGAGTGATATATAGACCACTTGAGGAGTTAGACTATCAAATGGATGTCCATATTTATAAAATTATGTATATGATATTGAACGGACATGTATCTCAAATACTCTACTCTAAATCAAGGAACAAAGATTGAACATTATGAGGATGAAGTTTCCATGTCTTGGATTCAGTATGGATATCAAAGACGAAGGGATTATATGATCATTGAAATACTTGTCATAACACTAGGCTGAAGTTGTTCCTCAACTTCTCCAATTTCTTGGGCGGCAATGAAGTCTTGCTATGTATCACCCATTGTATGTGAAGTCATAATGTGATTATAGACATCAACATCAATGTAATGTAAAGCCTAGTGGATCACACACCTATAATGCATAAGGAAGAGGAGTTTAAATATGGATACAAGATTAATTGATTACTAGACGGTTTAGGTAATCAACTAGATCAATGCTAGACTGATTGAATGCCCATCAAATGATTGAAAAGTGAAGTTGTTTGTCTAGACATACTGTTTGATCAAATGGAAAGTACACTTGGTCGATTGAGCCTAGATCAGCCCAATTGATCAAATATTTAACCCATTCAATCATCTCAATAAGTTCAACCAATTGAGTGATCAAGAAGTCCAGTCGGTCAATTGGATAAGACCAATAAATTGGTCAAATAATTCTAGATGTTTTGACATGCTCCAATTCATTGACTAAACTGACTAGTTATCCAATTGTTTGTCTACGAGCAAACTTCTTAAATGCATCTGATGACTTTTTGTTTCTTAGGGTTTTTAGAAACTTTACTTCCTTGCTTCTTTTATTTAAAGGGGAACGACAAATATGGTTTTGGTTAAAATTTTTGAAAAATGAATCCTAGTTGTCAGTGTCCATAAGGAGAGAGAGATAAGGAGATAGAGTGCAATGATTTCACATTGCCTACGGAAAGGTTTCTCCTTTCTCTCCATCTCTTGTAACGCCATGTGGAGTTCCCATCATCCATGTAGACAACGTATAGACTAGACATCATGCAACTGCATTGGAAGGACACCATGAATATCTTCTATGTGTCGCATATTCCTTATAGCAAATGTCTTCAGATCCACTCTACAACAAGGAATATTTCACATCCTTCCTTCATGGTATATCTTTGTTGATGACCTACCCATGGGGAAAGTATAACAATTTTATTACTTTCGATGTGCTTGTTGCCTCCACAACTCCCATACTAGTATAAGAGACACATCAATTTATAATATATTGGGATATAAAGTTATATGGTTGGATTTTTTTATACAATTTTATTCAAATGCATGTGATGTAAATGACAGAATTAATTTGCATATCTTGTTTAATTTCACATTTATCATAGATCTTTTTTTGGCATGATGGATGGGGTCAATTATGAAGAATCATATCTTCCTAGTGCATAGAGTTAAAATTTTGTAGAACTTTTTAAGGATAGTACTCCTAAGGCTTCATGAGGTTGGCTTCCCCTCGTCCCCACCTGGTGACCGACTAGAGGATCCCAATATAGGGGTGATGTCCCTCTATACCCACCTTGTATATGTGGATGTCAATGATTGATTCATGGGAATTGTCCTATATAAAAGATATTTATTTATATGTGTATAATATAATATATCTATAAATCATAAATGTCACCTTTGAAATATGTATTATTTGATGGATGATTGCATGGTATGGCCACAAACCTATTTTGTATGATGTGGTTGTGGATAGATACTACTTGGATCTAGTTGACAAATATTTAACTTGCATGTCGAGCCTCATCTCTTTTATTCTACATATAATAGTTTCTATTCCATCTTATTCCCTTGTAATGTAACTCAACATTTCTGCATACCATGTACTATTAGATAGGTATAATACGTTTTGGATAATTTTTCCTCACAAAGAAACTATGAAAATCCAAGGAGCATCCATGGAGTCATTCACCATGGTGCAACATAAATGCAAGTTCATGTGGGAGTTCTTAGGTTGATGATGCATAAGATGTAAAAGACCTTACGGTGACCATAATACTTTGTGGATCCAAAGAATTATATTAGTATTTCCATACCTAATGTTATATCTTTATGGACTGTAGATATAATGTGTATATGATGCATATTATGAGTATATGGTGTTTGGATATGGTGTATATAAATAAAACCCCTCATAGTCAACATTAAGTCCTAGATGATTTCCAATATGCAACACACATCAAAACCTTGATCAAATATGTGTGGGTACACCAAAGTGTGGTGTATTGTCTATCTTGGGGAAGTGTTAGAACATATATGTAGGTTCAAAGCATGGTGTATATTCTATTATGTTTGCATTTGGATCAAAATTAACTAGGTAATTTTAATAGTATTTAGCACTTGGATGCATATAGATGGTTATGACAAAGTTGTGTACATCTATCAAAAGTTGCATTAGATGCATTTGGAAAATGTGGCCTACCTAAATAATCAAGTTGTGGGTGATCAACCAAAGTTGACTCATGATTTGTTGAAATATTGATTTTGACCCAATATCAGATTGTTCAATGCAACCTTCCAAACTAATAGTCAAAGATATTAGATTGGAATAGAATAGTGGAGAGATATTTACTTAAAGAACAAATTAACATAGATAAAAAATTTCAAATATAAATTCTATCTCTTGAAAATATTTCTTGTTGAGAAAATGACAAATAAAAACAACTTAACATGACGATTGTCCCTTGACAAGAGAAACATTTACAGAAATAACTTCCATGATTGGTTCAAGAATCTAAGAATTGTTAACACCCATAAGTAATGTCTATGTGATTAACACACCAGTACCAGATGAACTAGCTCCAATAGTACCTAGTGTGGAGAGGAACTTATCGTAATCATTCCAGTGACACTATGAACATCAAGTGCCTTATGCTAAACCTCATAAATCATGAGCTTTAAAAACAACATTAGAACATGGGATTTGTTGATAAGATAACATAGTATAGGAAAATGTACCAAGAACAAGCAAGGCAAGATATGTATGGTGTCTTTAACGCATTATTTTAGTACAATATGGCAGAAGGTGATGTAGTTGGGCCCCATGTAATCAAGTAAATTAGTTAAGTGGAAATCCTAGAGATATGGGGACCTTGGACCAAAATTTGTACATGGGTGTGATCATGCAAATGTATCCAGATTCATGTAAATAATTTGTCATAAATTACAACATGAACAATTTTGTTAAAATGTTGTTTGAACTACTTGGCATGTTGAGAACAATAGAGGGGAAAAAGAATAAAGGCAATCATGAATCTATGTTTATGGTCAATAAAGGAAAAGGAGAGTTCAAGGGAAAATGAAAAATTAATAAATATTCTAAATCTAGACACAAGTCAAAGTCTTATGCACTTAAGGAAAAAGGAAGAGTGGGTAAAGAAGGCAACAGTCACCATTATCACCGAGTTGGACATTGAAAGAGAAATCGTCCTCTCTACCAAGAGGAACTCAAGAATAAAAAGTAGGATATCAAGATCTCTATTTTAGGTATATAGGTAATAGATATAATTTATCTACTTATTTATCATGGGTATTAGATACCAGATGTAGATCAAACATATGGTCAAATATGCATGGTCTGAAAATGAGTAGACCCTTAAAGATAGGGGAGGTAGAGCTATGTGTTGAAAATGGAACAAGAGTTGTTGTTAATGCTTTAGGCACCTATTGTTAATCTATGCCTAGTGGGCTTGTCATATAGTTAGAGAGTGTCACAGAACCAAAATCCCAGTCCCATGAACCAAATGAATACCAATAACAACATGCAAAAGTGTGGAATGCTTAGCATACATGAACAAGTAACAAGAAGCAAGCACCAAAATATACTCAACATCCAACAATATATTTTTAAGAAACATCCTTTAATTACAAGATTTCATGTACATAATGAAGTGTCACATTGTACAAGTCTTGCTCATGTACACTAGGGATCCTACAACAAGTACACCTAGAATAGCTCACCAAGACCATCAACCTTCTAGCCATCTCTGAACCTAAAAACAAAATATGAGAAATGGGTCAACACACGAGGTGTTGAGTATGGGGTAGAAAGATACATATATATGTATAAGCTTTGCATAATTTGAAAAGATTTCAAGACTAAATGAACAAGAGTAAATATGTTAACTATTTAAAAAAAATGTGAAACCATATTTTATGTCATTTCACTCCATTATACCAACAATATCGAGTATGTATAAGGCCTTTAACCATCTTCCCATCAGAAGGGTTTGTAAGGGTGCTCAAGATTAGCTAACCCTTTTATACGAGAGGGACCTCAAGGCCAACGCTAAGAGCTAACCCTTTTTCAACAATTTTATAATCAATTTCTATATATATATGTATGTATATATATATATATATATGTGTGTGTTCAAGTTATAAAACCGACTAGGAAAACATCCAGTAAGGCATAGCAATACGACATGGCAAAATTTGAGCAAGTAAACAAACAAGCATACAATACATGTCTTTTCAAGCAAGAAAACGATATTCATATAACTAGATAAGGCCCATACCTGATTCAAATATTTCATAACCTAACTTATCCTTCATCATCTAGCCACAAGACAAACCTGGTTAACAATAAGATTACATGTATGCATTAGATTCTCATCATTAACCCTAGTTAGATTCATTTTTAGGGTTTTGGCCCAGTTAGATTCATTGTTGCTTACTAGTACATTAGATGCTCTTATATCAATTTAGGGTGTCATCATGAGGGTGTGGTTTGAGTTTCAAGTCATTTTGAGGTTTCAATTATTTTATATGAGCACTATAAGGTTTACATCGCTTACTTGCATTCTAGGGTCATAAGACTCACAAAGTAGCAACTAAGGTCTTGGATCATCAAGACATGAGATTAAGATAAGATTCAAGATTACATCAGCAAGACATAGATACATGAATCATATTCAAGGAACATAACAACTTTGATCAAGATCATACATTAAAGTCCAAGGACAAATCACATAGTGAAAATGGGAGTAATTCTTAAACAATAGGGGTGATAAGGGATCTAATGTATTTTAAGGTGCACAACATTTATTAATCTAATGACAAAGAGAGTACAAGTGTACTAAAGATTCAAGATTTATCATAAAGATGCATGATATTTGTCAACATAGTCAAGGATCCTATTTTTAGCAAAATATGAGAGAAAATGAAGGATTCAGAGTCTTATACCTAGTCCATTGTGTATATCTTTTCGAAAGGATCAATTTGATATATAATTTTGCTATATTTGGCCTTGAAATGAGGAACGTATCAATTTTAGAAGATCAAGCCCAGAACTATAGAGAAATGGATGAGATGTTACCAAATCATTAATTGAAGTATGTAAGCCGTTCAATGTGGAACATCATGGACCCGTTGATCCCGTGGTCAGAAATCATCGACTCCACTAGTCAAGGCTATGACCATGTTGACCACATCTATTTGATCATGGCCATTCGTTGCCCTGGGTTCATCATGTTCCCAGTCGGATCAATGGCTCTCATCTGAGGCCCTCCTTGTCAAGCTTGGGCGGGCGGCTCACTACTTCCCATCAGAGCAGCCACCAATCACCTTTATCGAGGCCTTGGGGACCCTTCGTGATGTTGGGCAAACACCAGAGGGCCAGATGGACCCATTCCCCACCTCATCTGCGCCTGACAGTCCAATTTAGGAGGGGGGAGCAGGTGGATGGGATCCAATTTAGGGTACAACAGAGAGGGGAAAAGGGAGAAATGAACGGGAGAGACGAACAAGGAAATAAACAATGCTAAGTCTTTGTGAATGGGGGCAAAAATGTGTGTATTGGAGGGTGTATAATGCGGGCATGTGGCGGCAACACCACCCCCATCAACGTCTTACGGAGAGGTAGGATGAGGGCTTTTAGACATTGGATCAAGATCGGATCAAGCGGGTGCAATCTGACAGTAGTGAGTTGGGGTGTGTTAGGGTTTGATCAAGTGAGGGTGGCGGTTGGGCCGCTCCCTCAAAATGGGCCCATTAAGGCCGAACTCAGAAAATAATCAAACAAATCCTAAGCAATATGAGCCAATTTCAAAAGGACATAATTTGGGCTATGATAGTCCGATTGAGGCAATTTTTATAGAGTTGGAAAGATAATTAAACACTCTATGTCATGAAATACATAATAGAGAAAGGTGATCATGATAATAAGGTTCAATATCATATGAAATATGGATACATAATAAGGATTCATCATAGTTCAAAATGCAACGAAATGTTCACATCTAGTAAAAAGTGAACATTGATGTGACTGAAAAGGAGTCCCACAACCATCAAACTATGGATTGGAGATTGAATTAGTATGATGTTACTTGGTGAGAGAGAAAGGGTACAAGATAGGAGAGAGAAAAGTTAGTTTGTCACATCCTTCCTTCCTTAAAAGAAATTTTGTCCTTGAAATTGGTCTAAGATCATAGTTAAGAGTTACGGCAATATCCATCAAATTTAGGTATTCAACAACGGTTGGAAAAGTAATCCCCACAATGGGGTGCACACTTAGGCTATCTTCATCAAGGGCATACTCACATCGATGATATACACATTTACTTATTATTCTATCATACTATGACATCATCATGGCATTAGGGTTTTCCATTGCCTAATATCCATACATTAGGGGTTTTGTTCATATTTTCATATGATACCAAGGTGTATCATCAAAACCTATGTTATCAATTCTCAAATGAATATGCTCATGGTCATGACTTCAAATGAGACTATCATCGGGTGTGTATCTCATCTTTACTCTAGATTTCATGCATGTTTTTGCTTTTCCCAGAATTTCTACCAACTCTAATCAATTATGTTCATTATCTCTCATATCAAAATTAAAATTAAACAATTTATTCATCATGTTCATTTCAGTTATGACCCCAAGAGAGTCTACATATCAAATTAATCATTTTTTGTACGGGGATTAGGCATGTTACCCCTGATTATTCAAGCTAAGATCTATAGGCATCATCATATCAAGTTCATGATTCCAACTCTACATATTTTATGCATGGTATGATTTCTTGTTAGGTTTATCTTATGTGAGTGACTCATTGTACATATATCAAGTTTCAAACGTAAGTGAGATATTTCATGCATCAAGCATCATATAAGGGACAACATTATCATCAACATCGATGTTTCATAATTATCTCACTTACATCAAGAAAGAGATCTACAAGCTCAAGCCACTCAGGCTAAGACCTATCTAATGTCTAACAAGACATGCTAACCAAAACCTTCTGCCCATAACAAAATGTTCTTTGTACCCAACTCTCAAGAAACAAGGGTAACCACTAGATTCCTTTACAAACATCCACTAACCTGAGTATGAGGCTCATC
This sequence comes from Alisma plantago-aquatica, assembly GCA_963693085.1. Taxonomy (NCBI): domain Eukaryota; kingdom Viridiplantae; phylum Streptophyta; class Magnoliopsida; order Alismatales; family Alismataceae; genus Alisma; species Alisma plantago-aquatica. The sequence continues at coordinate 106,251,336 of OY856412.1, read as the reverse complement.
ATGTACATCATCTTAGGGTCTTGGTATATCTCCTCACCTATATAGAAAGCATCACATTTTCAATTTCCTCTTTCTACAGGGTTAGTATTTTCATAGGACATCTAGGGTTCAATACTTTCAAGGAACCCACACACTAGGTCACTCAAGTCATATATTCAGGGGTGGTCTAGTCAAGGACTCATCATCGTGTATTTCATCATGCATATTTTTTAACTTTTCACATATTTTTTGAGGTTTGGTACTCTGACCTTCTCCCGTGGCGGGTCGACACATATCAAAAGGTCACCAGGTTCATATGTCCCATGCTAGAGGTCCTCCTTTGTAAAGAGATTTAGGCATGTGTTGATCTCAAACCATATATCACATATCATATCCCCACACATAAAAGACTAGATACAAGCAAGCATGTCAACCCATTAGCTATGTTTAGCACATCAACCAAGTCATATGTATCATACAAGGTGCTATGTTTAGTTAGGGTTGCATGGTCAAACTCATCTCATACCGTTAAAACATACTTGACCTTCCTTAAACAACTTGGGTCTTATCACTATCAACATCATCATCAATATCATTATCACCATGTTAAATTATCTATGTTACTCACTAGCCTAACCTTTATCATGGCTCTAGACAACTGTAGAGACTATCACTATCATATAAACCCTCTCATATAGACTTGATGTTACATCTCTTTCTCTTAGGTTACATGGACACTCATTGCCTTTTTGGGTGTGGTAACATTTTTCATATGTACATATACTAATACTTGAAATAAATTTTCTCCAACATTAAAATGGGCAATGAACCATACGCCATGTAGATAAAGCCAAAAACAAAATGAGTTACCACACTCATTAGGCAGTCTAGTATCACGATTCCTAGAGAACTAGCAAGAACATAGTGCACACCTGTGTAGATATCCTAAGCACATGTCACAAGCATATGTCTAGGAAGGTAAATTTCACAAGTCTACACCTAGTTCCAGAACATATAGGTTCTAACCTAGAGGCTAAGTCAACCTAATCCATAAAGGACAACTCGTTAAGTTTTCTAGGGTTGAGATGTAAGGTGAGTTTGGTTTGTGTTTCATGTGACCAATTTTTGGTGTAGTTATTGTTCATGCTTTGATACCATCTGTCACAAAACTGGAATCCCAGTCCCATGAACCAAACGAATACCAAAAACATCATGCCAAAGTGTGAAATGCTTATCATACATGAACAAGTAACAAGAAGCAAGCACCAACATATTCTCAACATTCAACAATATATTATTAAGCAACATCCTTTAATACAAGATTTCATTTACATAATGAAGTGTCACATTGTACAATTATTGCTCATGTACACTATGAATCCTACAACAAGTACACCTATCATAGCTCACCAAGCACATCAACCTTCTAGCCATCTTTGAACCTAAAAACAAAATATGAGAAATGGGTCAACACACGAGGTGTTGAGTATGGGGCACAAAGATACATATATATGTATAAGATTTGCATAATTTGAAAAGATTTCAAGACTAAACAAACAACAATAAACATATTAATTGTTTAACAAAATGTCAAACCATATTTTATGTCATTTCACTCCGTTATACCAACAATATCAATTATGTATAAGGCATTTGACCATCTTCTCATTGGAAGGGTCTGTAAGGGTGTTCAAGATTAGCTAACCCTTTTATACGAGAGGGACCTCAAGGCCATTGCAAGATCTAACCCTTTTTCAACAATTTTACAATGGAGTTCTATATATATGTGTGTTCAAGTTATAAAACTGACGAGCCAAGCATCGAGTAAGACATAGCAATACTACATGCAAATATTTGAGCAAGTAAACAAACAAGCATACAATACATGTCTTTTCAAGCAAGAAAGAGATATTCATATAACTAGATAAGGCCCATACATGATTCAGAGATTTCATAACCTAACTTATCCTTCATCATCTAGCCACAAGTCAAACAACAAGATTACATGTATGTATTAGATTCTCATCATTAACCCCAATTAGATTCATTTTTAGGGTTTTGGCCAAGTTAGGTTCAATGTTGCTTACTAGTACATTAGATGATCTTATATTAATTTAGGGTGTCATCATGAGGGTGTGGTTTGAGTTTCAAGTCATTCCAAGGTTTCAATTATTTTATATGAGAATTGTAAGGTTTACATCACTTACTTGCATTCTAGGGTCATAAGACTCACAAAGTAGCAACTAAGGTCTTGGATCATCATGACATGAGATTTAGACAAGATTCAATATTAGATCAGTAAGCCAAAGATACATGAATCATATTCAAGAAACATAACAACTTTGATCAAGATCATACATTAAAGTCCAAGGACAAGTCACATAGTGCAAATGGGAATAATTCATAAACAATTGGGGTAATACGGGATCCCATGTAGTTCAAGGTGCACAACATTTACTAATCTAGTAACAAAGAAGGTACAAGTGTACTAAAGATTCAAGATTTATCATAAATATGCGTTATATTGGTCAACATAGTCAAAGATGCTATTTTTAGCAAAATAGGAGAACAAATGAAGGATTTAGAGTCTGATACCTGGTCCATTGTGTAGATATTTTCAAAAGGATCAATTTTATATATAATTTTTCTATATTTAGCCTTTAAATGAGGAAGATATCAATTTTAGAAGATTAAGCCCAAAACTATAGAGAAATGGACGAGATGTTACCAAATCATTAATTGAAGTGTGTAAGTCGTTCGATGTGGAACACCATGGACCCCTTGATCTTGCGGTCTGCAATCATCGACTCCACTAGTTGAGGCTTTGACCGCGTTGACCACATCTCTTCGATCTTGGCCATTCATTTCCCTGGGTCCATCTTGTTCCCAGCCGGATCAACAACTCTCGTCTGAGACCCTCCTCGTCAAGCTTGTACGGGCGGCCATGGCAGCATCTCACTACTGCTCGTCAAAACAGCCACCACTCATCCCAATTGGGGCCTTGGGGACCCACCATGGTGCCAGGTGAACACTAGAGGGTCGGGCATACCCATTCCCCACCTCATTTGTGTCTGACGGTCCGTCCCCAGGTAGCTTGGTGGTGGCGGCGCCACCCAAGCATTAGGAGGGGGGAGTAGGTGGATGGGGTCCAATTTAGGGTACGACAAAGAGGAAAAAGGGAGAAAATGAACGAGAAAAATGAACAATGTTAAGTCTTTGTGAATGGGGGAAAAGATGGGCATATTGGAGGGTGTATAACGGGGGTAGGTGGCGGCAGCACCACCCCCATCGACGTCTTACGGAGAGGTAGGATGAGGGCTTTTAGTTGTTGGATCAAGATCAGATCAAGGGGGCAAGATCTGATAGTAGTGAGTTGGGGCACGTTATGGTTTGATCAAGTGAGGGTGGTGGCTGGGCCGCTCCATCAAAATGGGCCCATTAAGGCCGAAATCAGAAAATAATCAAATAAATCCTAAGCAATACCAGCCAATTTCAAAAGGACATAATTTGGGCTATGATAGTCCAATTGAGGTGATTTTTATAGCGTTGGAAAGATAATTAAACACTCTATCTCATGCAATACATAATAGAGAAAGGTGATCATGCTAATAATGTTCAATATCATATGAAAGATGGATACATAATAAGGATTCATCATAGTTAAAAATGCAATGAAATGTTCACATTTAGTAAAAAGTGAGCATTGATGTGACTGAAAAGGAGTCCCACAACCATCAAACTATGGATTGGAGATTGAATTAGTATGATGTTACTTGGTGAGAGAGAAAGGGTACAAGATAGGAGAGAGAAAAGTTAGTTTGTCACATCCTTCCTTCCTTAAAAGAAATTTTGTCCTTGAAATTGGTCTAAGATCATAGTTAAGAGTTACGGCAATATCCATCAAATTTAGGTATTCAACAATGGTTGGCTAAGTAATCCCCACAATGGGGGTGCACACTTAGGCTATCTTCATCAAGGGCATACTCACATCGATGATATACACATTTACTTACTATTCTATCATACTATGACATCATCATGGCATTAGGGTTTTCCATTGCCTAATATCCATACATTAGGGGTTTTGTTCATATCTTCATATGATACCAAGGTGTATCATCAAAACCTATGTTATCAATTCTCAAATGAATATGCTCATGGTCATGACTTCAAATGAGACTATCATCGGGTGTGTATCTCATCTTTACTCTAGATTTCATGCATGTTTTTGCTTTTCCCAGAATTTCTACCAACTCTAATCAATTATGTTCATTATCTCTCATATCAAAATTAAAATTAAACAATTTATTCATCATGTTCATTTCAGTTATGACCCCAAGAGAGTCTACATATCAAATTAATCATTTTTTTGTACGGGGATTAGGCATGTTACCCCTGATTATTCAAGCTAAGATCTATAGGCATCATCGTATCAAGTTCATGATTCCAACTCTACATATTTTATGCATGGTATGATTTCTTGTTAGGTTTATCTTATGTGAGTGACTCATTGTACATATATCAAGTTTCACACGTAAGTGAGATATTTCATGCATCAAGCATCATATAAGGGACAACATTATCATCAACATCGATGTTTCATAATTATCTCACTTACATCAAGAAAGAGATCTACAAGCTCAAGCCACTCAGGCTAAGACCTATCTAATGTCTAACAAGACATGCTAACCAAAACCTTCTGCCCATAACAAAATGTTCTTTGTACCCAACTCTCAAGAAACAAGGGTAACCACTAGATTCCTTTACAAACATCCACTAACCTGAGTATGAGGCTCATCATGTACATCATCTTAGGGTCTTGGTATATCTCCTCACCTATATAGAAAGCATCACATTTTCAATTTCCTCTTTCTATAGGGTTAGTATTTTCATAGGACATCTAGGGTTCAATACTTTCAAGGAACCCACACACTAGGTCACTCAAGTCATATATTCAGGGGTGGTCTAGTCAAGGACTCATCATCGTGTATTTCATCATGCATATTTTTTAACTTTTCACATATTTTTTGAGGTTTGGTACTCTGACCTTCTCCCGTGGCGGGTCGACACATATCAAAAGGTCACCAGGTTCATATGTCCCATGCTAGAGGTCCTCCTTTGTAAAGAGATTTAGGCATGTGTTGATCTCAAACCATATATCACATATCATATCCCCACACATAAAAGACTAGATACAAGCAAGCATGTCAACCCATTAGCTATGTTTAGCACATCAACCAAGTCATATGTATCATACAAGGTGCTATGTTTAGTTAGGGTTGCATGGTCAAACTCATCTCATACCGTTAAAACATACTTGACCTTCCTTAAACAACTTGGGTCTTATCACTATCAACATCATCATCAATATCATTATCACCATGTTAGGTTATCTATGTTACTCACTAGCCTAACCTTTATCATGGCTCTAGACAACTGTAGAGACTATCACTATCATATAAACCCTCTCATATAGACTTGATGTTACATCTCTTTCTCTTAGGTTACATGGACACTCATTGCCTTTTTGGGTGTGGTAACATTTTTCATATGTACATATACTAATACTTGAAATAAATTTTCTCCAACATTAAAATGGGCAATGAACCATACGCCATGTAGATAAAGCCAAAAACAAAATGAGTTACCACACTCATTAGGCAGTCTAGTATCACGATTCCTAGAGAACTAGCAAGAACATAGTGCACACCTGTGTAGATATCCTAAGCACATGTCGCAAGCATATGTCTAGGAAGGTAAATTTCACAAGTCTACACCTAGTTCCAGAACATATAGGTTCTAACCTAGAGGCTAAGTCAAGCTAATCCATAAAGGACAACTCGTTAAGTTTTCTAGGGTTGAGATGTAAGGTGAGTTTGGTTTGTGTTTCATGTGACCAATTTTTGGTGTAGTTATTGTTCATGCTTTGATACCATCTGTCACAAAACTGGAATCACAGTCCCATGAACCAAACGAATACCAAAAACATCATGCCAAAGTGTGAAATGCTTATCATACATGAACAAGTAACAAGAATCAAACACCAACATATTCTCAACATTCAACAATATATTATTAAGCAACATCCTTTAATACAAGATTTCATTTACATAATGAAGTGTCACATTGTACAATTATTGCTCATGTACACTAGGAATCCTACAACAAGTACACCTAGCATAGCTCACCAAGCCCATCAACCTTCTAGCCATCTTTGAACCTAAAAACAAAATATGAGAAATGGGTCAACACACGAGGTGTTGAGTATGGGGCACAAAGATACATATATATGTATAAGATTTGCATAATTTGAAAAGATTTCAAGACGAAACAAACAACAATAAACATATTAATTGTTTAACAAAATGTCAAACCATATTTTATGTCATTTCACTCCGTTATACCAACAATATCAATTATGTATAAGGCATTTGACCATCTTCTCATTGGAAGGGTCTGTAAGGGTGCTCAAGATTAGCTAACCCTTTTATACGAGAGGGACCTCAAGGCCATTGCAAGAGATAACCATTTTTCAACAGTTTTACAATGGAGTTCTATATATATGTGTGTTCAAGTTATAAAACTGACGAGCCAAGCATCGAGTAAGACATAGCAATACTACATGCAAATATTTGAGCAAGTAAACAAACAAGCATACAATACATGTCTTTTCAAGCAAGAAAGAGATATTCATATAACTAGATAAGGCCCATACATGATTCAGAGATTTCATAACCTAACTTATCCTTCATCATCTAGCCACAAGTCAAACCTCAGTAACAACAAGATTACATGTATGTATTAGATTCTCATCATTAACCCCAATTAGATTCATTTTTAGGGTTTTAGCCAAGTTAGGTTCAATGTTGCTTACTAGTACATTAGATGATCTTATATCAATTTAGGGTGTCATCATGAGGGTGTGGTTTGAGTTTCAAGTCATTCCAAGGTTTCAATTATTTTATATGAGCATTGTAAGGTTTACATCACTTACTTGCATTCTAGGGTCATAAGACTCACAAAGTAGCAACTAAGGTCTTGGATCTTCAAGACATGAGATTTAGACAAGATTCAATATTAGATCAGTAAGCCAAAGATACATGAATCATATTCAAGAAACATAACAACTTTGATCAAGATCATACATTAAAGTCCAAGGACAAGTCACATAGTGCAAATGGGAATAATTCATAAACAATTGGGGTAATAAGGGATCCCATGTAGTTCAAGGTGCACAACATTTACTAATCTAGTAACAAAGAAGGTACAAGTGTACTAAAGATTCAAGATTTATCATAAATATGCGTTATATTGGTCAACATAGTCAAAGATGCTATTTTTAGCAAAATAGGAGAACAAATGAAGGATTTAGAGTCTGATACCTGGTCCATTGTGTAGATATTTTCAAAAGGATCAATTTTATATATAATTTTTCTATATTTTGCCTTTAAATGAGGAAGATATCAATTTTAGAAGATTAAGCCCAAAACTATAGAGAAATGGACGAGATGTTACCAAATCATTAATTGAAGTATGTAAGCCGTTCGATGTGGAACACCATGGACCCCTTGATCTTGCGGTCAGCAATCATCGACTCCACTAGTTGAGGCTTTGACCGCGTTGACCACATCTCTTCGATCTTGGCCATTCATTGCCCTGGGTCCATCTTGTTCCCAGCCGGATCAACGACTCTCGTCCGAGACCCTCCTCGTCAAGCTTGTACGGGCGGCCATGGCAGCATCTCACTACTGCTCGTCAAAGCAGCCACCACTCATCCCGATTGGGGCCTTGGGGACCCACCATGGTGCCGGGTGAACACTAGAGGGTCGGGCATACCCATTCCCCACCTCATTTGTGTCTGACGGTCCGTCCCCAGGTAGCTTGGTGGTGGCGGCGCCACCCAAGCATTAGGAGGGGGGAGTAGGTGGATGGGGTCCAATTTAGGGTACGACAAAGAGGAAAAAGGGAGAAAATGAACGAGAAAAATGAACAATGTTAAGTCTTTGTGAATGGGGGCAAAGATGGGCATATTGGAGGGTGTATAACGGGGGTAGGTGGCGGCAGCACCACCCCCATCGACGTCTTACGGAGAGGTAGGATGCGGGCTTTTAGTTGTTGGATCAAGATCAGATCAAGGGGCAAGATCTGATAGTAGTGAGTTGGGGCACGTTATGGTTTGATCAAGTGAGGGTGGTGGATGGGCCGCTCCCTCAAAATGGGCCCATTAAGGCCGAAATCAGAAAATAATCAAATAAATCCTAAGCAATACCAGCCAATTTCAAAAGGACATAATTTGGGCTATGATAGTCCAATTGAGGTGATTTTTATAGCGTTGGAAAGATAATTAAACACTCTATCTCATGAAATACATAATAGAGAAAGGTGATCATGCTAATAATGTTCAATATCATATGAAAGATGGATACATAATAAGGATTCATCATAGTTAAAAATGCAATGAAATGTTCACATTTAGTAAAAAGTGAGCATTGATGTGACTGAAAAGGAGTCTGACAACCATCAAACTATGGATTGGAGATTGAATTTAGTATGATGTTACTTAGTGAGAGAGAAAGGGTACAAGATAGGATAGAGAAAAGTTAGGTTGTCATAGAGAGATACTATTATGCACCTTCTATAAATAGGCATGTTCATGTGCGGACAAAAATGGTTTGTGGATGTCATATAAGTAATGGTCAATGTTCTGTTTACAAAGACAATATATTTTGTGGAAGTGTCCCTAAGTATTATTGTCCTTATCTATTAGATCTTGGTGTTGGTATGTATGTCTAGAGAGCCACTCATATGATCATTGTATTAGGGCATTAGATACCTATTTGATAATCATAAAGGTAATTCTATCTATAATGTTTGTATCAATCCTAAAATGATGGCACATATATAATATATGTCTAAAGAATGATGTGACTCGATGACATACATCTTCAAGTTAAGGACCTGAACAATGAGATCATATGTATGATAAGAGTGCATACATTCTTGTTATGTCCCTAGTCAGATATTACTGTGGAAGCAAAATAGATAATAATAATACATAAGACTAGAGTGTGTATTGGTTGATGACAAAATTTTATCAGTCATGATATGTGATATCAAACCAAGCACATAGGTACTTGTTATAGAACAATGTACCAGACAGACCCACCTTGAGAGTGATACATGGAAACCATTATATGGTAGTTAGAATCATCTCTCATAGCAATAGTGGTGATTGTAGTTCTTAGACTTGAACTCACTACAATCATCACATGTCATTCGATGTATTTGAAATCATCAAACGTGACCATGAATAAGGATTTCCATAAAGGTGATGATCAAGTGCATTGTAACACACGGAGATTGAGTATGAGTGATGTAGATGAGATTTTTACCTCCTACAAGAGATTGAGTATCAAGCCACTTGATAAGTGACACTAAGAAATGTATGGCCATACTCATGTGATTCAATATGTGATATGTGAACTCACATGCATCTCAGACAATCTGCTCTAATTCAAGGAAAATAGATTGAACATTGAGAGGATGGCAATTCCATGCCTTGAGTTAAATTTGAATGTCAGAGACAAAGGAACTATGTGATACTTGTAACATTGATAATGTATTTTAGGTTGAAGTTGTTTTCCAACTTTCCAAATTACTTGAGTAGCAATGATGTGTTGCTAGATACCAGTCATTGCTTGTGATGTCAGTAGTTATGGACATTCACTTCCAATGTAAATTGGGACCTATAGGGTTACACGCATAGGATGCACTTGAAATAGGAGTTTATTCATGAATGATGTTTAACTTTATTACTAAAAGTGTTTAGGTATTTAATTAAACAACTGAGGTTGAATATTGACTGACTGGACTGTGAAACGACCGCTTCATGTGTTGAACCAACCGATTGGAGTGTCAGGTCTATTAGAGACATAATTGGATGAATATTTTCCTGAGGTGGACATATGAACCAACCACTTCACTTACAAACCGACCCTCTCAAAAGTGAAATGAATGTTTCATGATATGAAATGACCATTTCATGATGTGAAACGATGGGTTCATCATCTGAGTTGTCAGGTTCAATGATCAATTTGATTGGATCAAGGATTGATGTTGATGTCATGATTTTTCATTAATTGAATATTGAATGCCAAAAAAAAAGAATATTGAATGCCAGTTTGATTCAGAATAGGAAAGTACATGAACTGATTGATTCAAGATATGAACTAACCGGTTCACCTCTAAATTGATCAATTCGAAATTGTACCGATTAGTTCACCATTCATAGTTTCTAGAAATATCATGAATTCTTTTCAACTCCCAGACTGATTGGAAATCCTGACCATGGCCTCTCTTATATATAGAGGGGTATTGGGGGCTTCCCAGGCACAAGAATAAGTTGTGATGATTGTTGTCATCTCTGGTTGTGGTAACCAGAGAGCCCCGAGCAAGTCCTACTCATCAAAGGGAGGGATATCAAGGAAGAGACATTTGGGAGAGTGAATTAGTGTTATCACACTGATGTTCAAAGGGACATCTCCTTTTTGTTGGCTCTGGTAGATCAACATGGAGTTCTCAATGGTCCACATGGACTACTCTAGAGGTGAGAGCCACTTGCCCCTCTAGGAGTACACAAACAACTGTCATCTGTGGTGATCAACTAGGAGGCCACCGCTGACAGCCATCTAGGTGCGACTTGAAGAAAGATGTGTGCTACTGCAAGGGTATTGTCATTGGACTTACTCTAGGATTGGTTATAACTCTTGTTACCTTCCTTCCTAGATACATTATTGTTGATGAGATCTGCTAGTTATGGAATTGGGCATTAAAATTTTTATTTTTGTTACCTTATCTGTTGTCCCAAATTCCCAGCAGTGGCATCAAAGCCATGTAAATTTATAGTGTATTTGGATTTAATTTGATGGAATTGGATTTATTTTATTACAGGCGATGTGAAAATTAAAATGATTAATGTGCATATCTGATTAAATATCACATACTATCCCACAAATATATACATATATATGATATATGATATATGATATATGATATATGATATATGATATATGATATATGATATATATGCAATCAATATGTGTCTCCCTAAAATTGTTTTGATGGTGATTGAAAGTGTGGTTGTAGCCAAAAGCCTTGTGGATTGTGTGCATGGTTCATTGGTTTATTTCTTATTGTTACTCGGTTTGCATACCGAGCCTCTCTGCTCCTTTCAAAATGTAAATCGATGCTTCTCTTCCTATTTTCCCTTGAATATAACTCAAGGTTTTCCTTTTTACAATGTACTATGATATAGGGTGATTTTAATTTATGTTTGGTCATGAGAAGATGTTCTGCACCAGACAAATCAAATGGCTCAGATGACAAATTGATCAGCTGGAGGACCGAGAAGAACTAGATGACAGGAGGTACAATCAACTGGTGGATCAACTAATCAGCGGGAGGAATCTAGACGTCACTTGAACCTAAGAACCAGACAACCATTTCAAGAAACCAATCGACTAACCAGGAGGCCAACTGATTGGCTCAAGAGTTGAACTGATTGACCCAGAATGGCTCCATCATAGATCTTCATCAACAACAGGTTGCTACATATGATGTCAACCTTAGGTGGTAGTAATTCCTTGTGGTCTAAGGAATTACAATAGAATGGCCATAACCATCACTTGTGTGTTTTAATTGCATGTTTTCATTGTGATTATAGCATGTATATGATGCGTATATCAAGTATGTGGTGATTGGATATGTATATGTATTTATATATAAAAATCTCTCAATAAAGTATTAAGTCTTACATGCTTTGCATAAGAAACACAAATTAAAAACTTGATTGACAAAGTGTAGGCTATGCTAAATCATGGTGTGTTGTCCATCACATGGAAGTGTGATGGTAGATATGTAGATCTGCCAAAGTGGGATGCATATTCTATTGTGTTGGATTTTGGGTCAGGCTTAACTAGGTGATCTTAATGAGATTAAGTATCTATAAGAATACATATGGATTGTGACAAAGATTTGTGCACACCATCTATCCAAGAGTTGTATGAGATGCAATTGAAAACTGTTGTCTACCTAAATAGTCAAGTTGTTGGCGATCAATCAAAGCTGACTCATGATTTGATGAAATATGGATCTTGGCTCACTAGAATGTTGTACATTGCAATCTCACGAATTGGTAGTGAGGGATATCAATTTAAACGAGATAGAGTGAATGATAATTAATTAAATGCCTAATTAATATTGTCTATGTTGTCAAATCTAATTAATAAAAAAAAATATAAATTGCACATTTCTTTTATAGAAACAAATGCTAAATAAATCATCATTGTGATCAGTTCTTAAGAAGAACAAACTAAACTGAAAAAACTTCCATGACTGATTTTGGACTTTGAGAAGGGTTCTCAATGATGAGCATAAGCTCTATCTCCTGGATACGCCAGTGCCAGAGGAACCTACAAATGATGCACCTAGGGCTAAGGTGGATGCTTATTGGAAGAATGCCAACGATGTGTTAGACATTAAGTACCTTATGTGTTGTATGAAGTATGAGTTGCATGAACAACATGATGAGATGGAGATTATTGAGATGGTCACACATCTTAAAAATACGAACCAGGATCATGAAAAGCAAGAAAGATAAAGTATCTCAAAGGCCCTCTTTGAGTGCAAGATGATAGAAGGAGATCTAATAGAGCTCCATGTTCTCAATATGATTGGGCATGTGGAACATATAGAAAGATTGGGATTCCCTTTGAGACAAGAGTTGGCCACAAATATGATTCTATAATTGTTTCCTGAATCGTATAGCTAGTGTATTGGGTTATGCTACTTGAGTAACTTGGCTAAAATACTGTCAGAATTACTTGTCATGTTGATAAATTTTGAATCAAGAATGAAGAAGGAAAAACCTATGATGATGATTAGTACAGTGAAGTCCAATGATAAGGGCAAGGCTAAGAAGAGTTCAGAGGATAAAGCTGAATTCCAACTCTTCTGCAGTCAAAATGAGGAGAAAGGTGAGTGTAAAAGGAATCTATCTTTGCACTTAAAGAAACTAAGGAAGAAGGAGAAGGAGATAGAGATCTCCACTTGAGGACCTGAGAAGAACTAAGCTAGAACTGTGCGGAGCAAGAGTTGTTGTCATGACAGTCGTAATCTATCATTCATGAAATGAGCATGTAATATAATTAGTGAATTTCTATTATGTACCTACCATTAATGAAAAATATTATGTATGTTATGTGAAAAAGAATTTTATGGATATATTGATTTCATTTTAAATGATAAGATCTTATATGACAGTGCCCTATCTCTCATATATCTATACTCGATAGTTGTAGAGACAAATGTGTATGACACTATACTGAATGACTTGATGACTCAAACAATGAATACCTATAGCATTGTCATCTAGTGCACATAAATGAGAATTTCATTTCTAGAATCCATAATAATGGTTATCTAGACTCTTTTGGTTATCGAACCAAAAGAGGCATGCAAGTCTTATTTGTTGGGCAATATGACAAAGCACCTTTCACTAGATGTAGTAGGAGAGCAAGTATTCTATTAGGGTTGATACATATTGATGTATACCTTTTAGAATACATGCCAGAGGTGGTTATTGGTACCTCATTAAATTTACCAATGTTCTCAATAGATGTGGTAGATTGTATTTAATGAAATACAAGTCTAAATCTCTTGAAGTGTTCAAGGAGATCAAGAATGAAGTACACAACCAGCTTAGCATAAGTATTAAACACTCCAATATGATTGATGTGGAAATGTTTTAACTAAGAGTTTGAGGACCTTCTGGGAGAAATTGATATTGTATCATGATAAACTCCACATAAAACACAATGGTGGTGTATTAGAAAGAAGGAATCACAACATGTTAGTTATGGTGAGGTTATCAATAAACCTAGTTGATCTTCCAAATCCCTTTTGGCACATGCTTTACACTAAAATAATGTATTGTCTAAATTGATTCAAAAGACACCATATAAGATATGGCACGGGAAGTGTCCCAATATGTCTTTTATAAAGATTAAGGATGAAATATTATATAAGAAAATAGTTTCTTGAAACCTTTTTCCATAAATCACATGAATGTTATTTTGTTGAATACTACTAAATATTAAAATTCGACAAGAAAATTATTTGTTCTATGTAGATATATTCCTAAAGGAATTTAGTGGGAGAAAATTAGAACTCAAAAAGTTAGAGACAAATAAGAAAACATTAAACCTAAGGAAGTATAGTGGGAACAATGAGAATCACAAATTGTTGTAGAATCTCAAGTTCCTTATGTAACACACAAAACTCGTAGTTCTAGTAGAACACATCTTGAGTTTGAAAGATTATGAGATCTTATGACTCAAGAAGGAAATGATTTGATCATATATGATGAGTCAACCACCTACTTAAAAGCTAATGAGGAACTAGAGTCTAAGAAATATCTTTACCCCATGAGATCCAATATGGAGTCCATGTAAAACAATAAGGTATGACCTTGATGATCCACCTGAAGGGGTCAGTCCCATAGGGTGCGTTTGAGTCTTTGAGATAAGACTGACACAGATGGTAGTGTAAAAAATTATAAGGGTAAATTGATTGAAATGAATTTCAAACAAGTTCAAATTGTAGAACATGAATAAATCCTTTCACCAGTTTCCATGGTTAAATCTATCAAGATTATGCTTGTTGTTGTAGCTTTATATGACCATGAGATTTGGCAAGATGGATGTTAAAAATGTATTACTTAATAGGAATATTGTAGAGGACTTGTACGTGTCACGATCTAGAAGGTTTTATAAATTTTATTATTGCAAATAAATTCTATAAGATGCAAAGGTAAATCTATGGATTGAAGCAAGCATCTCAGAGCATGAATCTTCCATTTTGACATGACAATCAAAGAGTTTGACTTCACTCATAATCAAGATGAAAATTTATGATTACAAGAATTTAGTGGGAGCATATTTATATTCTACATCATGATGGAGAATAACATCCTTATGCTGCAAATATAAAAACATGGCAAGGAAGTACCTTCTATATGAGGGGTTTAGGACAATCATCCTAGCTATGTGATAGGAATTGATATCTATAGAGATAGGTCCGGAAAGCTTCTTGCTAAGAAAAAACACATACATAGGTAAGATGTTGAAGTTGTTCAACATACATGACTCAGTGAGAGAAAAATTGTAAAATTAGTCTCAGTCCCAGTTCTTGTGAAGAATGGGAAAACATGAGTAACATGGCATATGCATAAGCAATTGTATATATCATGCATGAAATGATATGTAATCATCCCGTTATCTCATATGTAGTGGGCATGATGAGTGGATATCTGTCAGAATTTAGAGAAAGTCATTAGACTACCATAAAGAATATCCTTAAGTACTTGAGAATCACTAAAAGGATCGATTCCATGGTTATGGTAATAAGGAAGAGTTGGGTGTAAAGGGTTACACTTATGCAAGCTTCCAAAATGACAAATAAAATTAATATTGCAATCTAAAATTTTAGTTTTACTTGAAAATAGAAGTAAGCTAGAAAACTTCTAAGCAATAGATAGTTGCAAATTCTACAATAGAAGTCGAGTATCTTAAGTGTTATGAATACAACAAAGAATATTGTATGGATCAATAATTTCATATAGATAAACTTATGAGAGGTTGTAACTATTAATGGCATAGTAGAAATATTGTGACAATAATGGAAATACTATATAGGAAAGGAATCTCTTATAGCATACTATGACACTTCCATCTCATAGAAAACATCATGCAATGAGGAGATGTGAAAACTTGCAAGACACCGACTTGAAGCAAATGTTGCTAACCTGGTATAAAAGAGCTTATGTAGTAGAAACATGATGGTCATGTTAATATCACTTAAAATAAGATTTGTGGGTGATTGGATCTAAGTGCTAGTGGGAGTCTATTAGTATGTATGCCCAGAGAGCCAAACATATGATGATTGTACTGGGGCATTAAATACATGATTTTTTAATCATAAAGGCAATTCCTTTTATTATGTTTGTATCAGTCATGAGATGATGACACATATGTAATATATGTATAAATATGATGTGACTCGATGACATATGTCTTCAAGTTGTAGACCTTAACAATGAGATCATATGTATGATAAAGTGCATACATTCTTTTTATGTCCTTAGCTGGATATTATTGTGAAAGAAAAATAGACAATAGTAATACATAAGACTAGAGTGTGTTGATTGATGATTGAATCTCATCAGTCCTGATATGTGATATCAAACCAAGCACATATGTACTTGCTATAGAACAGTGTACCAGACAGACCCACCTTGAGAGTGATACATGGAAACCATTGTATGGTAGTTCAAATCAGTTCTTATAATGATAGTGGTGGTTGTGGTTATTATACTTGAAGTCAGTACACTCATAACATGTCGTTCGATGTATTTGACATCATCAAATGTGACCTTGAATAAGGGTTTCCATAATGGTGATGATTGAGTGCGTTGTAATATATGAGGATGGAGTATAGTGATGTAGATGGGATTTGTCCCTCCTATGGGATATTGGTATCCAGGATACTTGATTAGTGAGACTGAGAAATGTATGGACATACTCATGTCATTCAATATGTGATATGTCAACTAACTTGCATCTCAGATAGTCTACTCTAGTTCAAGGAACATGGATGGAATGTTGAGAGAGTGACAATTCCATGCCTTGAGTTCAATCCTGATATCAGAGACAAAGTAACTATACGATCATTGTAACACTTATTACAGATTGTAGGTTGAAGTTGTTCTCCAACTTTCCAAATTACTTGGGTAGAAATCATGTGTTTCTATATGCCGCTCATTGCTTGTGATGTCATAAGTTATGTATGGACATTCACCGCCAACGTAAATTGGGACCTATAGGGTCACACACATATGATGCTCTTTGAATAAGAGTTTGTTCATGTATGATGTTTAACTCAACAACTAAAAGTTTTTAGGTATTCAATTAAACAACTAATATTGAAAATTGACTTATTGGACTATGAATCAGCCGATTCAAGTGTTGAACCAACTGAATGGAGTGTCAGGTCAATTGGAAACACAATTGGCTGAATATTTGTCTGAGCTGGACATATGAAATGACCATTTCACTTATGAAACGACCATTTCAAAGGTGAAATTACCATTTCATTATATGAAACAACCATTTCATTATGGGAACTGACTGGTTCATCATCCGGGTTGTTTTGTTCAATGATCAATTTGATTGAACCAAGGATTGATGTTGATGTTATGATTTTGCATTAATTGAATATTGAATGCCAATTTGATTCAGAATAGGAAAGTACATGAATCGATCGGTTCATGAGAAGAACCGACTAATTCACCTCTGAATCGATAGGTTGGATAGTGAACTGATCCGTTAACCATTTGTAGTTTCTAGAAATTTCATGAATTCTATCTCTTCAACTCCCAGACTGACTAAAAACCCTGACCCTGGACTCTTCTATAAATAGAGGGGTGTTGGGGGTATCCCAGACACAACAATAAGCTTTGACAATTGTTGTCCCCTTTGGTTGTGGTAACCAGAGAGCCCCGAACAAGTCCTACCTCTCAAAGTGAAGGATAGCAAGGGAGAGACAATTGGGAGTGTGAATCAACATAGCACGCTGACATTTGAAGGAAAAACTCATTCATGTTGGCTCTGGTAGCGCAATGTGGAGTTCTAAGTGGTCTGCATAGACTACTCTTGAGGCGAGAGACACTTGTCTCTCTAGGAGGACACAACCAACCGTCGTCCATGGTGATAAATAAGGAGGCCACCATTGACATCCGTCCAGGTGCGACTTGAAGAAAAGTGGACTACTACAAGGGTATTGTCTCTGGACTTGCTTCAAGACTATGTATAACTCTTGTTACCTTACTTCCTAGATACATTTTTGTTGACACGGTCTGCTAGTTAGGGAATTGAGCATTAAATTTTTTGTTTCCGTTGCCTTATCTGTTTTTCTAGATTCTGGACACTTGATAGAAGTTGTAACATACCCAAACCTAGCATATTCACTCTAGCAATCCTAGTCTCATGGATAAGTATGCTTGGTTCCTTAGATTTGACCAAACAAGGATAAAGTTATACCTTAATGTACATAGATAATACATACAACATGAATAACTCACCCTAACATGTTTAGGTTGAAAACATATACACTAAATTCTATAATCAACATCTTATGTCACAATATACTCATATTAACATAAAAACTTATATGTCCATTAAACATGTAAATGAATTCATGAAATATGTCACATATGTTCCTTAACTATAATGCATATATTGGCTAAAATATATTTCGTAAGAGATACAATGTGCTCGATCTTGATTCGTGTAGAAAGGTCAGGAACTACGGTCCTAATTGAACTGAACCAGAAATAAATCTACTATTACCATTCTAAGGGCACATTTGGTTCATTGGATCTAATTGGATTTAAATAAATCATGTACTTAGTTAAACAGCCTTCAGATTCCTGTGATTGTGTTGGTCACGTGTTATGTTTGGACTGCCGATGGACTTTGTTGGTCACACGGCCAAAAAGTTTCTCGCAACACGTTGTTGGCCAAAGTGAGACAAGGAAGGTTGCAGCAGGACAACGGCGTCCAGTGGGTTTCAGATGGAAAACGAAATGCGGCACTTCTTGCGTTACCAAAAATACTGGAATTTTCATTTTTTGCAGCGCCGGTGAAACAAACATAAAATTTTGTCAACTGGATGTAAGAATGCAGTCCAATCCAGCATATTACGGCAAAACAAACGTGCCCTAAGTGTAAAAAATCGTTTCCGTCCCGGTTCCGTGTGTCTTCTCTCCCCTCTTGCAGTGCCGCCATTGTACAACTATATACAGCGCAGTCCGTCACGCGTAGATCCATCCGCAGTTGTCGTCCACAATTACACAGTCCGGTAGTCCATAAGCACACGTCGTACTGCCGCCATAATCGGGTAGTCCTCATCTTCCCATCACACAATTCGGTTTGTCATCCTTTCTTGGTTCGGTTCTTCTCTCGTCTTTTCTCCTCTTTTACTTCTAGCAACTAGTCTCCCACCCTTTATCTTCTGTTACTTCTACTCTTCTGTCGTTCTTCTTTAATTCTTTTTTCCTATAATCTATTTTTTCTCATCTTATTAATTTGATCTTCTGCTGTCGTCCTTTTTACGATAAACACAGTTCTCTCTCATCAACAACACGAGTTTATAGGAATAACTTTCTTTTGTATTAAGACTCTCGAGTTAAGGGTTTTTTGTGATTTCATATGGTCACTGTAGTAGTTATATATATATATATATATATATATATATATATATATATATATATATATATATATATATATATATATATATATATATATATATATATATATATATATATATATATATTCAGAATTTGTTGTCCGGCGGGTAGCATTGGGTAAGTTACCCGGCAGCAGCGGTGGCATTGCTCCATAATTACTTCAAAAAAGAAAAATAGGCAGAAAGCGTTCGAACACGACCTGCCCAAAACCCTCGCACTGCCCTCACTCAGACCATCGCTCTGTCTTCCCTCTGCCATCGCTCTGCCTCTCGTGCAAAAATCACCGGCGACCAAATCACCGCAACAACCTCTATCCCCAACTCCTCCGTCTCTACTTGCTCCTCCATCTCCCTCATCTTCGATTCCACATCTCGCTGCATCTCAATTCCGAATCAGTTACCTCTTCCAAGATGACGAGAACAAAGAAAGCATCAAGGAAGACCTCGACAATGCCGCCGTGGAGAAGGAATCTACAGTCAGTGATTGAAGAAGACGAAGACTTCGAAATGCAGCCCCATCAGGCCGAGGAGAAGATGGCCAAAGAACCAGAAGAAGTGGCGGCCGCAGAATCACATACTACCCTGAAAGGGGATACGGAATGGGCTACGATGCCCAAGACAACAGATGTAGCGGAGAAAGAAGTAATTGCGGAAAAGAAGAAAAGGGGATGTGAACACGGGTGAAACGGGACAAGAAGAAGCTGTGAAAAGGGAGGAGGTTGCTTCTGCGACTCCTCTGTCAAAAACGAAAAGAAAGAAAAGAGGGGCTGCAAATCCCCTGACGAGTAAACCGTCTGAGAAAAGAGCAAAACGAAGTAAGCTGGGTACGGCTGAGAAAGAAGGCAAAGGAGCTACCGAGACTGGCAAACCTCAGAGTGACAAAGCGGAGAGCAAAGAACGACAAGGTAATTTATGATAGCATATACATTACAAATGAAAAACAGAAAGATATCGTATAGAAAGTAACAACGCATGTTAAAAGAGTAATTGTTATAAGAAGTAGAGTAACTACATGATACCAAGAGTAACTGATATAGAACATTAGAGTAACTGTACGATAGCCTAGAGTAACTAGAGTAAATGTTGGAGTAACTACTATAGAACAAAGAATAATTTTCACACTTTACATATCAGTTTGACATATGAAAATCATATTGTTAAGCTAAAAAAGACTAAAAATATAGAGTAACTTCATTCCTATATAGGAAAAGAAAGTGAAGGGAAAGGGAAGGCCGAAGAAACTAATGATACAGATAAGGCTCCTGACGAGATAGAAGAAGAGGAAATAAGGAGGAAGAAAGAAAAGGGAAAGGAAAAGGCTACCTATGAGGGAGAAAAAGAGGATAGAATTAAGAGGACAGAAAAGGAGAAAGGAAAGGCAGTTGAAGGTAATATTGAATGGATTTGTAAACTTATTAAATTGTTGTTACTATCATATGACATTTACTTGAACTTTATTAAAATTGTTGTTACAAGAATAAACAGTTAGCATTAAAAATATTATCAACCTACCCCGTGGATTGAAATGTGAAAAATTGAAGAGTAACTTGACTGAGTAACAAGTAATGCTAAAAGAAAAAAGAAAACTAAGAGTAACTTTTCATATGTTTGCAGTGGGGATAAAGAGGTTGTACCACAGGTGTTACCTAAAGAGCTACATCACCGCCAACAAGAGTGTGGTGTTTACAAGTAATCAGATAAGAATGATGAGGGCGACGACATTTGCAAACATGATAAAGATGTTGAATCTTATGGTTGATGTGTTCCTCTTGGAAGATTTGATAGATAGATATGTAGATGATGACAGGTTTTTGCTAGCCAGAGGGGTGGAAAGAAGGATTACGGTTGAGGATGTAGGGGTAATTCTAGGTATCCCAAGCAGAGGTATGGACATCATACCTAGGAAACATTCTGAGATTGTGAGATCAATATGGCAACAATTTGCCAGGTCAACAGGTAAAAAAGGAAATGAAGAGGAGACCTCTAAGAGGTTAAGGGAAAAGGATGTCCTGCACAAGGACAACTTAGCAAAGCTTTGGCAACAATTTGCAAGTACCAACGATCCATCGGACTATCAGAACATGTGTTGTGCGTGGATGTTATACATGCTGGCAACATTCCTACTCCCAGACACCAGCTATTGCACACCAATCCACATACTGCACTACCTAGACGATGTTACTGAAATGACGCAGACGAATTGGGCAAAGCTGGTGCATGGGAGCATCTTCAGGAATATGAAGATGTTGAAGCAAAATGTCCAACTGAGGAGGAAAGCGGAGAAAGGGAAAACCACCCTCTACACAACAGGGTGTGTGATGTGCCTATGTGTAAGTGAACGAAATTATCTTCATCTACAAAATTGTTACAATGATGACTATGGGGGGTAGTTACATATGCATTGAATTTTCATTCTGTTTAAATGTAGGTTTGGGCATATGAGATGACAAACATGGCAAAGCCAACGTTCCTCGACGCAAAGCCAAGGATAAAGAAGTGGGTTGCGCCGGTCGAGAAGTTGATGGATTTAGGGGCTGTGAACCCTAAGGATGTAAGAATATTTCTTATTTGTTACAAAAACTAATATATAGCATAATCCTGCAAGTTTGCATTGTTAAATACTATTTTGATTTTTTTATGGACATGTTTGTGAAGCTATGAATATAGACCAGGGGGATAACTGGCGAGCTGCAAGAACAATGAAAGACATGCCCTACTACCTTGCGAAGAAAAGGGTGAAAAGTAAACAAACGCCAGACAAGGCGCCAGCAAAGCCAGTCATCCGAAAAGGAGTGCCTGCTGATGACTCCAACCTGGCGAGAAGAATTCACATACTCAAGGAGGAGCTAAAGATGCAGAAGGAGATATGCACGAAAATTGATGTTGAGGCATTCACTGAAATGCAGAGAGAGAAGAAACGGCTAGAAAATAGAATAGCCGAGCTGGAAGAGGAGAACAGAAATCTGAGGAGAAAATTCAGAGATGAAGGTGACAAATCACAGTCACCTATCGGTGGATTCGAACAATCTGCTGAGAGGTTCACATCGGGGAATGTTCAAGAACCCAATAAGGATGTTGCTTCGATGAGAAAAGTAGAGAATGAAGGTATGGATAAGGACGACACGCCGAGGAAGCGAGGCAGGCTGAGCCTCAGAAGAAAATATGTGCAAGAGAATGACTCATAAGATGAGAATGATGGGAAGAAAAATGATGAGGAGGAGGAGAAGAAAGAAAAACCAGCTGAAGGTTTGGACCAAGGAAAATATACACGAGATGCAGAAGAAATAGGTGAACAACATAAGAATATAATTGAAGAAGGGCAGAAGGAGGAGCCCAGAAAAAAATTGTCAAAGATAGAGTAGCAAATCATAGGCAGCATCGAGAAAAACGTGAAGAAGAGGAGGGAGGAAAAGGTAAGGTTGCATCTCCTTTAAAGTATATCAATACTTGAGTAACTGTGTAAATAGAGTAGAGTAATTGTGTGATATTGTATAGTAATTGTAGTAATATAAAGAGTAACTCCTATGTGAATTAGAAGAGTAACTGTAAGAACATAAAGAGTAACTATACGATGGTCTATAGTAACCGTACGACATATCAACATAGTGTAACTAGTAGAAAATGAAGATTGATTCTAACATGAAGTGCTCTTTTGTTTGACAACACAAGTTGTCAAACTTCATTGGTTTTGAGCATTTCAAAACAAAACAATCCAGGGAAATTGTCCACCACTTCATGTACAATATAGAAGAAATGTAAGAGAATTTGTTATTTTGTCAAGTGTACACATATAAAACATCACTTATTCATTATCCAAAACTAATATGTATAACATCTATAAAAATGATTGGCATGTCAAAACAAGAATGGAGATCCAGTGATGACACTTGGTGCACGGGGAAGGACCTCGCCACCCTACTGTACAAAGATCAAATGATGAAATCACCAGTAAGAAACTAATAAATAGTAGTGTAACTCTTTGAAAGCTTGTGGTTTTTTTTCTAAACAAAGAAATCTTGTGGTTATTTTTTCAGGTTATGGACTGCTTTGTAAAGATGCTCAAAGCTACCACAAGCAAAAAGAGAAAGAAGGGTTTGTCATGGCACTGCTTGAGCACATATGCTCCGGTAAGAAGAACAAAATTGGTATACAAAATTACATCAAAATACAAAAATATATACACAAAACTGAAACTTATAGATGTGAATTTGCATTTGCAGCAGAAGCTGGTGTTTGATGTTGAAAACATAACCATGGAGCAGATCGACATGCTATCTCCACTATTCAACGTCCCGATGAAAGATTGGGACACAATGGACTCAGTGTTCACCATATTGAACAATGACAACCACTGGCACTTGTACGAGGCAAGTTTCAGGGATGGAGCACACCGGTCTTATAACTCAATGAGTGGAAATAGCAAGTCAAAAAAGGAATTACTTAGATGGGTAAGCGTTCTATAAAAAGAAACTCTACTTGTAGTGGATTGACAGGGTTAATATTTGTCGATTGATGATTGATAAGAGTTGTGTATTTTTAATGCAGGTGGGTATTGTGCACGAATTCTTCTGGGGGGCAGAAAAAGGTGACCAACTGTCACAATGGGGACAGGAGTACCCGCTATGTCCACAACAGGTAGAAGACTCACTTGACTGTGGGATATTTGTCATGAAGTACCTAGAATGCCTGGTAAATGGAAAACACATGGACTTCACCTGCAAGGACATGCCGGCCATAAGGGCTGATATTTTTAAGAGAATGATGGTGAGGGGGAGTTGCAACCTGTACAAGCACATCAAAAAGATAACAATGAAGTCATCAAAGAAGGTCCATCTGAGCAGAATAAGGGAGGAATAGATGAATGTCAAAAGCAACAAGAAGAAGAGAAGACAGAAGCACCAGATGAAGAGAAAAGAATGGAGGAAGAAGCTGTTTCAAGCCTAGATAAATGGCTGGATTTTAGCTGAAATAGTTAATTATTAATTGAAATGTAAAACTTGAACAGTTTGCTTCAGGAATTTTGATGTGTAACCGCTATGAGATACATTACTTGTGTGTTGTGAAAATCCTGAAAATTACATTTTTGATCTAAATCATATTGCAAATACAAGTATTTCTGGGTTTAATATATAGCATTTTGTGCTTTGAATGTTGTGTTCTTGAATGTAAAACTGTTGTGGTTTTGTATGGAGATATATACTTTGAGTTAGACTACTAACCACGAAAACTATTGTGGTTTTGTATGGAGATATATACTTTGAGATATATAATTCGAGTAACTCTGATAGCACTGAGAGTAACTATGATAACACTGAGAGTAACTGTGAGAACACTGAGAGTATCTGTGACAGTACTAAGGAGTAACTGAGAGAAGACTAAGAGTAACTCTGATATGCACTGAGAGTAACTATGATAACACTGAGAGTAACTGTTTGAGGAGACTGAGAGTATCTGTGACAGCACTAAGGAGTAATTGAGAGAACACTAAGAGTAACTCTGATAGCACTGAGAGTAACTATGATAACATTGAGAGTAATTGTGAGGACACTGAGAGTATCTGTGACAGCACTAAGGAGTAACTGTGATAAAACAAAAAGTAACTCTAGCGTTCAGGAGTCTGTTGTACAAGATTCTTTATTAAAGAAGGAACCAGAAAAGTGAAGAAAAGAGAGCACATAGCTATAAAGATATGTACAAGAGTCTGTTGTATGATGTAAATGCACAGACACATAGCACAATGCACTGTTGTGTCATCATAACAGCACAGTACTGCTGGCATCTTTGCAACCCAACAAGACAGAGCACTGTTGTCCATATTTGCAGCACCAACAGCACAGAGCACTACTGCACATATTTGCAGCACCAACAATACAGCGGGGGGCTTTCAGATCTTCAACATCTCCATCCTCCACGGCACCCTCGACGTCCATCTCTTCTTCATCCGTGACTGCTATGGTTTACAACACAGCGGGGGGCTTTTAGATCTTCAACATCTCCATCCTCCACAACACCCTCGACGTCCACCTCTTTTTCATCCGTGACTGCTATGGTTTACAACAAAGTGGGGGGCTTTCAGATCTTCAACATCTCCATCCTCCATGGCACCCTCGATGTCCACCTCTTCTTCATCCATGACTGCTACAGTTTACATAAGGGACAGTTTTACAGAAGAAATACCGACAACCCCCTTAACATTTCAGTAGCACCCCCTTTGACCGTCTCCTCAGATCCCCTTTAACATTTCTTCACAGCCTACCATGGAGCCGTTCATCCAGCCCATCAACTACACCATTGACGACAAGACAATGGAATCCATTCTACTTCCTATAGAATGGAACCATCTCCATTTTCACATCAAACCAGGCAAGACCACCTTCCTAATCGGAAACCAGACATTCCAGATAACCCTTATGCAGAATAAAAATGGGTCACTTTCAACTACTAAGGGATGGAAAAGGATGATTGCACAGCTCAGTCTTCGCAAAGGTTGGATCATCTTCACTGATCACCAGACCATCACAGCATGGATCACAGATCAGTTCTTAGAAAAACCAACTGAGCTTATTCCGCTCTTCAGAATGCCTGGCGACGAAGTATACTCTGGATCAGACGACTCTGCAGATCAACTCTTTGTTAGGGACAAATACCAAGCAGCACCGGGATCAGCTGTAAATCCCGTTCAGGTTGACTCATCCACAACAGCAGACACCTCAACATCTGCAGAAGACACTGCTTCTTCTTCTGTCTAGCGTTCCTTTCACAAATAGGTATGCACTGACGCCCTTTTCTCTTAGCCTTTTCTCTTAGCCTTTGCAGGTTCACTCATTTACAACAGATATGAACTTCTCAGATACGAACTTGTGTTTAGGCTTGATGTATATGCTTTCCAATGGAGGGAATTGTGTGTATGATATCTATCGCCAGGGATGGATCCGACCCCCTGAACTATTTGATTTTTATGTTCAGTTGATGTACCTTCTTTATAGTTGATCTGGTTGTATAATATATAATGTTTTATGCTTTGAATGTTGTAATCTTGAATGTTTAGCTGTAGTGTTTTTGTCTGATTATATATACTTTCAATTAGCACTAAGAGTAACTGAGAGAACACTAAGAGTAACTCAGATAGCACTGAAAGTAACTCTGATAGCACCGAGAGTAACTGGTAGAACACTGAGAGTAACTCAAATAGCACTAACAGTAACTTTGATAGCATTGATAGTAACTGATAGAACACTAAGAGTAACTAAGAGAACACTAAGAGTAACTCTGATACGCACTGAGAGTAACTATGATAACACTGAGAGTAACTGTGAGAACACTGAGAGTATCTGTGACAACACTAAGGAGTAACTGAGAGAACACTAAGAGTAACTCTGATAGCACTGAGAGTAACTATGATAACACTGAGAGTAACTGCGAGAACACTGAGAGTATCTGTGACATCACTAAGGAGTAACTGAGAGAACACTAATAGTAACTCTGATACGCACTGAGAGTAACTATGATAACACTGAGAGTAACTGCGAGAACACTGAGACTATCTGTGACAATATAAAAAGTAACTCCAGCAACCAGAAAGTAACTCTTCCGGTGTATGACATAGTAGCAAAAACTAACATTTCGTGAGTACACTGAACAAACCATGAAAAAAATTGTACTAATCCAAAAATGTATGTATTCCAAAAGAAAAGAGTATTCAATGCACACAAAGATAAAACAAAAAATATTCTGCAAAAGAGTAAGATCTGATCAAAACATATTCTTTGAAGCATATTCAAAGTATACATATAGTTGGTGGAGTTCAACGTAACACATAAAATACATTACAAAACACAAAAGTAAAAATACATGGATGGTTACAAAATCACTTTCACAAAAACTGCAGACAAAAAGAACAACCAATTACAGATTTGAATATCCCTCACTCACGCGCTAATCAACTACAAACTCCACTAAAAAACGTCCAGCATCAACAGACCACACGATCAGCAACAGAGATAATCATTGAATAGCAAACAACAACAACAACACGTAGTCCATAATAGGAATGGA
Source organism: Alisma plantago-aquatica (assembly GCA_963693085.1). NCBI lineage: Eukaryota > Viridiplantae > Streptophyta > Magnoliopsida > Alismatales > Alismataceae > Alisma > Alisma plantago-aquatica. Next base: position 106,223,940 of record OY856412.1, on the reverse strand, counting down.
CTACTTCTTCATAGGGCAGTTCCTACTATCATGGTTGACCCCAAACTCTAAGCAATTCTTGCACTGCCTCTCTCTTTTAGACTGGGCAATCTCAACTCCAGATTTAAACCTCACATTGGTCGATCTAGGTCTTCCCTTAGTTTTGCAACTACTAGGTATATGGACCTTGACAGCACAAGAGGAAGTTGTATTAGAAGTGGTTACACCAGCGCCTGCACCAGGATCAGCGAGATCCAAGTCTAAGAGCTCCTTTTGCAAAGCTAATAGTTTTTCATGGCAAAGATCTATAACATTGTTCCTAAACGCTATGTTGACAATAGAATTGCAGGCAGAAACAAGATGAAGTGTCCTCCCAGTGGATGGATGCTTAACTGATGCTTTGCCAAAAATCAAAGGGTGTTCTTTGTACCCTTTGGTCCACCTCTTCAGAATGTAAGGCTCGGGAAGAGTGCAATCGTCACGGCTCTTCAAATAAGAGAGGATGTGCCTGCAAGGGATGCCTTTGAATTCTAACATGAAGCAACTGCAGGAAACAATGTCACTAGATAACTCTTTCTTCAATATACGGGGAGTTCCAAGTCCACCAACGCGATACACCTCAAAGACACCTTCTGAAGCTTGCTTTACATTGTAGACCATGCTTTGGTGAACCTCGGACTGGAATATCTTAAAGATGGACTTGGTGTATATACCTCTCATCTGCTCCTCTAGGGGCCACAGTGATGACAAAGGGAGGTTATTGTACTCGTCATCAAAATCTTTGAAATTTTCAATCTCCCGCACATGAGAGTACGCAGTCTCCAACGAACATACAAGTTCAAATAGAGTCTTCCTACTATTCACATGGCTCCTAATGAACGCATTTAGGCTCTCGCTCCTTTGAGTCGTCCTCATGCCCGCAAAGAAGGAGGACTGCATATAGCACTGAACTCAATCACAATGCATCACATACATATCAGAAAGCTAGGTGATGGACAACAAATCATGCTCCTCAATTACAGAATCCCACCTCTCTTCAAAAATGTCGACATCATCTACATTCCAGACACAATCATTCAACAATCTTATGATCTGGTCCTTGTTAGGAATGCCACCAAGCTTGGAGGGAAGCTTCTGTAGGATGTGCCAGCTGCAGAAGCGATGCTTGCAATTGGGAAAAATAGAGATGATAGCAGCATTCATAGCAGGGTCCTGATCGGTTATGATGGAAACCGGCTCTTTGCCAAAACAAAGTAGGTACTGCTTGAAAACCCAGACGAATGAGTCATACTTCTCATCGACCAGCAGAGTAGATACAAACAACACTGTCTTGCGATGGTGATCAACTCCACCAAACATTCCAAAAACCATTGAATACTTGTTGGTGCGGTAGGTGGTGTCAAACACAATCGCATCCCCAAACAGCCCGCAGTCTTCAACATAGACAGGATCAGCCCAAAACAGATGAGTAAGGCAACAATTGGGGTCTTTTTGGTAGCTATAGAAGAATTTCTGATCGATGACTTTGAACCTGGAAAAGCGATCTAAAACCATGTCGACGTCATATTTGGCCAACTCTTTCCTCTTGCTACTGATGTGTCCATGAGCTTGTCTACAAGTAAATGTCAGATTTTCATAGCCGCCAGATTCGGATGCTATCAATGCAATTTGTCTCGATACGGGTATGTTAGTTTGGCTCATGGAAGAAAGGATCTCTTTTTGAGTTTCATCAAGAGATGAGTTACACTTGAGGTAACGGAGATGAGCAACGTCAACAAGATCGTAGTTGTGTTCCTCAACAAATGCAGTCACGACCCACATGGATGAGGACTTATCCAGTGTGAAACGTATCATGGCTCCACAATCGCACCTCTTCATAGAACGCATGTGCTTCTTGGACAACTTATCCTGTAAGTTACCCATTTCATCACAAACGGGGCTCAGAAGCCCTCTAGACCTCTTAGAACGACAGATCTTACCCTGCTTATCACAAACTAGATCTTTAGCAACTAGAATCTTACTTCCCCGTTCATATCTATTGTCGTCTTTCCTGATGTTAAACCCAATCATTCCAGCATAGCTGCAATAGAAGGATATACCTTCATCTAGACTTCCAAACTAAAGGCCAACTCTAGGGACTGCAGCTGGGGACGGAGAAGAAACACCAATAGAATGAGAAGACTGAGGATTATCATCATCACGGCCGACACTTGCATTAGCAGCATCCGTATCAAGGTTGGGATCCATGACAGTGTGTTGGAGTAACTCGGAAGATCAGAAGAGTAACTCTGTAACACAACAAGAGTAACTCGGTAAGGCAAAAGAGTAACCAATTATAACAAGAGAGTAACTACGCAAAACATAAAAACATGTATGCTAGTTACTACTTCAAAAATGACAATGCAGACACAAAAATTGGGTTTCTTTCTCACACAAGATATAGGGATGAATAAACATTAAAATGATGAGAAAAAATAAAAAAAATGAGTATAACTGAATGAATTTACAAAGAGAAATACAAAATCTACCTGAATGTAGCTTGAAAAAATATAAAAACATGTATGCCAGTTACTACTTCAAAAACGACAATGCAGACACAAAAATTGGGTTTCCTTCCCACACAAGATATAGGGATGAATAAACATTGAAATGATGAGAAAAAATAAAAAAACGAGTATAACTGAATGAATTTACAAAGAGAAATACAAAATCTACCTGAATGTAGCTTGAAAAAACTGTTGCTCGTAAAAATGCAGATAGAACAGTGAATTCTCCCACCACCTCCACTCCCTCCTCAACGGTGTGGAATTCACACAACAGCAATTTGCTCCTGAATAAGCAGAGAGAACAGGGAATTCTCCAACCACACCCACTCCCTCCTCCTCAGTGGTGTGAGCTTCAGAACAACAGGTCTAAACGGTGGAATCAACTTGTTGAAAATCGATACTGTCACGGGATACACAGACGAAAGTGGGAGACACCTTAGTCGTCCTGCTATGCAAGATTGATAAAAGGGGAAACCGTTCTTGTTATTCGGGAATGGAAATGAATGTAGGGATTTCTGAGGAAGAAATGTAAAATGAAGATTGAAATACGCCAAGGAAGTTGGAATCAGAGGCGGAATTACATATACAGGGCGTTAAGCGGCAGATGGGGGGTAGATGATCGGCAGATGGGGGGTAGACCGGATGTATCAGCCTGGCGGCGGCACAGACGATCGCGGATGACGCTGCGTGGTTTTTTCTTTCCTGAACGCGTGCTACAGTAACTTCGACTTATTTACATGCGCCTGCCACCGTGCGTTGTTGCCGGGTAACTTAATCAAAACTACTCGTCGGGTAACAAATAAACAACTATATATATATATATATATATATATATATATATATATATATATATATATATATATATATATATATATATATATATATATATATGTGTGTGTGTGTGTGTGTGTGTGTGTGTGTGTGCGCGCGCGCGCGCGCGCGTGGTGATTTTGAAATTGCATCTTGCGGAGACTGCATTATATGATGATTCTTAGATAGATATGTAGAAGTTCAGTTGATTGTTAGGTCGGTTGACTCCGTATCATAGTGGGCAATGCAGTAGATCATTAGTGTACTTGTCATCTTAGATGTAATGATTTTGTATGAGATATGTGAAGGTTGTGCTAATATTTAGGCTTTATTTACTCTATACCATGTTTGGCGGCGCAAAAAATTATTTGCGTGCAAATAGAAGGCAAACCCCTGCTCGGTCTATGAGAGGCAGCGACAACCGCTATCCCCAATGCAAAATAGCAGCCACAACAACCTCAGCCTGAGTAGTGAAAAGCAAAGGAGGCGGCACATGAAATTTTAGAGTGAACTTCCATGTCATGGATGCGATCATGTGAGGTAAAATCGCTAGGGAGGCTTCCCCATCCCTTGTGTTGTGTCACTTCCCTCGTGCTTATCGTGCATAGGAGCTTCTGCAGTCCCTGCGACATCCCGTCGTTCATAAAAAAGCCTTGAGCATATGCCTCTTCTTATTCCTCATCACAAATTAAAACATGATGTTGGAACATGTTGTGTCATCGTTCTTAGCCCATACGGCACATGTACAATGCTAATCCTAAACTTTTTATTGATTTTGTAGATAACAGATACAAAGCTTACAAACTATATTATCTTCAAACTAACAGAATATCCTATTATTTCCCTTACACCACCATTGGCATCAGTACCTTATACCACTAGGCTCTATTCTGTCTGTCAACAACAACATCTGCAATCTGTTTATATTTGGCAACGAACCTAACATCTTTTTCATCTAATCTATATGCTTACTTGATTGTGCGCATCCCATCCGCCTAGTGAATGTGAGCACCGTCTAAAGCAGACAAATACACCATCGTTTGATCAATCTAACGCACAAAAGGAAAGGTCTCTTGAATCACTACTACAGAAACGGCCTTTGGCGTCGGTGGTTTAACCCCATTTGGCGTCGGTTTCCGACCGACGCCTATGTGGGCGCCGCTAAAGGTCGAACACTTCGGCGTCGGTTTTTTAACAGACGCCTATTTATTATATAGACGTCGGTCGTTTAGTATATAACCGACGCCAAAAGTGTTCGCGCCACAGAAAATGGCGTCATCTAGGGCACTTTCTGGGTGGGTTATTTACTAAACAACCGACGCCTATATAGAATATAGCGTCGGTCTTTTGGTAGATAACCGACGCATAAAGTGCCCTAAATGACGCCATTTTCTGTGGCGTGAACACTTTTGGCGTCGGTTATATACTAAAACACTGACGCCTATACTTCAAGACGACACGGCCGTGCTTCCCTGCACGGCCGTGTTTAGTACTATAGGTGTCGGTTTTATATGAATAACCGACGCCTTTTCCACCACGGCCGTGCTATCCTGCACGGTCGGGTTGTTTGTACTATTAGGCGTCGGTTTTTATCAAATACCCGACGCTGTATGTCTTTACTGACGGTTTTCTATAAATAACCGACGCCTATTTCTATTTTTTTTTTCATATCAGTTTGCAGGCCTGCTGTGGCTGGTCAGCAGGATGAGAACCTGCAGTTCAGTTTTCTGAACTGCAGGTTTACGACATCCATTGATATCAGCCTACAAACATGCCGCAAACCTGCAAAAGTCACAAGAAAAATTTCACACAAGTACATACATTCAGACATCAATTCAATTCTCACATTCACACATATAGAAACATTCAAATACATGTATTAACATTCAGAATTATTCATTTACAAAGTATCATTCATTATCGCTATCAACATCCCAATTATATCTTATAGTTGCCACTGCTTGTATGGCTTTTGCCCATTCTTCTCTTACTTCATTTAATGCTTCCATCGTATATGGAGCATGTATATTTTTTAAGCGTTTACCTATAGTGTGGTCAGTTTTAAACACCTGCAAAGAGAATGATGTATATATATAAGTAATAATATAAAAATAAGATTGATATATTTCATACTAACTAATGAGACTATATATAATACCTCATGTATGCTATCGATGTCCAATGCGGCATGTTTGATAATCATCTGCATAAATCGCATCACATAGTATGCACATGCCCAGCCATTGTCTTGTGTAGCACACTATAAATTGAAACATACAAAATAATACAACTAAGCACAATTCACATCAATAATATATATATTCGAGTCGGGAACTTACTTGTACGTTCTGCCAATTTATTGGCTGGTTCTTTTTCCTTGGGACCGTTCCTCCAGCCTTTTTGAATGCATCTAAACCCCTACATGTTAATATAACACAATAAATTGCATAAGTAAATAGTAATGTAATAAAAGATGTTAACGGATATAAAAATGAAATATTTCTCACCAGATAATGGCATTCTCATTACGTGTCCAATTTTAGTGTTCAATGTACTCCCCGCAGGATTTAGATAATAAACAGTGAATGTCCTGGGGACAATAACTAGTAACTCCCAATGTCTACCGCTAGAGGTAAGAAGTTAACAATTAATAACTCAAAATGCAAAATAAAAATGGAATTTTCTTAAGTCCAAATTATAAATAAAGTAAACTTACTTGACATTGAATGGAGCTATTATTATTGTCTTCTTTTGCTGACCAAAAATTGTAAAAGCATCTATACAGTATTGTTGAACATTATCAGGGTCTTTAGCTACCAAACTAATCAATGATGGAATCAAAAATCCCACATGATCAAATGCAAATTGTTTGCAATGATCTTCGACTAAGTAGCTGCAAAACATATAGGCGTATGCATTAATATATAAGAAACCAGATCACCGGATCTTACACAAGGTATATGGATGTATAAACAAGATCTCACCTTATCCATGTCTCTATCATTGATGTATTCAGCCAATCATACATAAATAGCTCAATAATATCTTGTATAAATAAAGAGCTATCGTATGATTGACCTGCATAATCTGCATCTAAAGAAACTATTATAGGGCAATGTATATTATGTGCCCATAGGCTGATTGGAAGCCTGAGATGCCTGCCACCGCAGCAATTCTTCCTTGACCTTCTCAGCAACTACATCGTTGACCTTCTTAGAAACTAAATCCTCAACTCTCTTATTCTCCTATACATGGATAAAAGAAACATTAGCTTCTTATTAATGAATTTCCTTTTACAGTAATATTCTAAAAAAAGAATAGATTACCTCTTCTTGAGAAAGTCCCGCTCTGGGTTTGCCCTGGGATGGCCCAAAGAATGCTTTGATGCCAACACCAGCGCTGACACCTCTAACACGTCCAGGATGCTCTGGGTTACCCAGAGCAACTGTCAATTCATCCCTTGTGCCCTGAGGGATGAGCGTGCCTTGTTTCCTCTGCTCGTGCAGCTCCCGCTAATCACCATAAACAGAAATTGGTAAGTTAACACCACAAATAATCAATATTCAAACGATTTCTCTAAGAGTTGTATTTTACCATTTTTGCAGCCGCCTCAGCAGTTACAGGCTTCTTTATTTCACACTTCTTGTTTTGCCTGCCACCTATCCAGATATCATGGCGAGGCATGGGTGTGACAGACTCCTGAGTAGGAGCAGACTCCTGAGTAGCAGAAGACTGTTGAGTAGCCGCAAACTCCGCCTGTAGTCTTTGGCGAACGCTTGCATAGCCTTTTGGACCCATAGTGTGGTCATGCACATTCAGTGCACGCCTTGCTTTTTGTGCGTCACTGAGGGCCTAGTTAGTATGCACATTAATGATTTGGTTAGTAGCACTAAATGTTAATCTTGAATAGGTGAATACAATGTATATTAATTAAATTGGGAGTGACGCCTAATACCTTGAATTCTTCAGATTTTCTTGAAGCAACAAAATTGTCCCAATCTTCTTTGTCCAAGAAGTTCCATTGTTCAAGGGTTGACTTCTTCTTCTTATCACCCTCTTTTATGTATTCTCTGTTCAGATTTGTCCTATAATTCCTAAGCATCTTTCCAGCGCGTTGCATCACACTTTTACGATGCAACTTCTCATCCAATACAAACAGATTCTGTAAAATAGAAATGTTATCAACTAGTATCCAAAATTGAATTGCAAATAATAGAATTTGTAATCTACAAAATAGAATTGCAAATAATAATAACTCACGCATAAATCCTTCCATATCAAGTCTTTTTTTCCTTGAGGAACTTTATGCCAATTATCATACTTAACACCACAATGGCTCCGAGTGGTACACCCAAGATAGTTTACAAAATTATTGCGGTTCACTCCAATTGCATTTCCTCCATTATCAAACTCCACCACCAATTTGGATCCACTACCACTTAGCGCTAATAACTTCTTCAACAGAGTGATGCCCCTTTTCTTGTTAAGTGTTTGGTGCTGCGCATCAAGTTGCTCCAGTGCTTCAGTGGGTACAGGTACATCATCAACCTAAAATTTGACAAAAATAAACACACTAAATTAGCCCAATATAGAAATATAGGATATATGACATAACTAGAAGATAATGAATTTTATAGAAATACAGGATATGTTTTTAGAACTTACATTGGTATCCTCGCCATGCTCGTCATGGATAGCATGCTCATCATGGACTTCATGCTCATCATGGACATCATGCTCATCATGGTCAGCCATCTGAAAATGTCATTAAAAAGGCAAACATTTAGCATTTGTATTAACTAGAAAAAGGCAAACATTTAGCATTTGTATAAACATACATGTCTCTAAAATTGTGATCTTTTATCAATTAACAATCCTTCATTGTGATCTCCGCGCACATATAAGTCATCATTAGCTTCAATATTTTGTGGAGTTGGCAACCCAACTGAGAATGGACTGGAGTCATCTTACTTATCATAGTACTCTTCTTCATCTATAGGATCTTCAATGAATTGTCTTTTACCATGAAGAACAACCGACCATTTATCATTCGCAGGATCATCGATATAGAATATTTGTTTCTCCTGTGATGCCAATATGAATGGTTCACCCTTCTCGCCAATCTTTTCAAAGTTCACCAAAGTGAAACCCAATTCATCCACTATAACTCCTTTGGTGTTATCAACCCAATTACATTTAAAGAGCGGAATTTTGAAATCTATGTAGTCAAACTCCCAAATGTCCTCAATGACACCGTAATATGACATTTTAGCTTCACGTGGACTCTTATCCTTTGCACTTGCAAAGTACATAGTTGACGCTTGAAGAGTGACCCCACTATTTTGGACGACACTCTTATCATCTTGGCGCTTTGTGTAATATGTGAATCCATTAATGTCAAACCCTTCATAAGACATAACATTCGGTTTTGGTTTAAAGGCGAGGCATTTGATAGTTTCTGTAATATCATTTGGTGTTTGAGATAGTTGATGTAAGACTTTATCTTCAAACCACTTAGTAAAAGTCTTATTATGCTCTCTAGCAAGCCACATTGAACTTGCTCGAGGATGTTGTCTCTTTATGAAATTGGTATGTTCCTCGATATAAACACTCACTTCGTCCATATTGTGTAAAATATACAAGTGAGCTTGTTCCAACTGCTCACGGCTGATTACTTTCACCCGTGATCCCAAAATTCCTTTGCCCTCCTCAATGCTTTTGTCATTATCAGGAGTGTCATTACCACTGAGAAAGTCATTGCAAAAATCCATAACCTCTCTCACCACATAACCTTCAATAATACTCCCTTCAGGCCGATAACGGTTTCGAACATCACCTTTAAAAACGCTCATGTATCGTTCAAAGGGATACATCCAATGCAAGAAAACTAGTCCCAACATTTTCACTTCCCTAGTCAAGTGGACAACAAGATGTACCATGATATCAAAGAACGAAGGAGGGAAATACATCTCAAGATGACATAGGGTAACAACCACTTCTCTTTGCAAATTATCGAGAGTATCAGGGTCAATAACTTTACTGCATAGACTGTTGAAAAAGAAACAAAGTCTGGTAATTGCAAACCTTACATGCTTCGGCAATATAGATCGAATTGCCACGGGTAATATTTGTTGCATTAGAGTGTGACAATCATGAGATTTAAGACCTATCAACTTCAGATCTTTCATTGATACCAATCTACGGATGTTGGATGAGTAACCATGTGGCACCTTAACATTTACCAAGCATTCACAAAAAGTTTTCTTCTCCTTTCTAGACAACGTGTAACAAGCGGGAGGTAAGTATGTTCTTTTACTACCCATTTCACGTAATTCGGTTAATTCTAACCTTATTCCCATTTCACGTAGGTCCAGTCTGGATTTTATCCCATCTTTAGTCTTACCTGGTATATTTAACAGAGTACCAATGATGCTATCACAGACATTTTTCTCAACGTGCATTACATCGATACAATGCCTGACTGTCAAAGAACTCCAATAAGGAAGATCCCAAAATATTGACTTCTTCTTGAATGAAGAATTGTCACTCCGTGTGGCCATACTACATTGTGATTTCTTACCAAATTCATTGACAATGTCTTTTACTCTTTCATAAACAACATCCCCTGGTATAGGTTTAGGTGCACTCCATTCATCATTCCATCCATTGAATGCTTTGCGCTTCCTACGATACGGATGGAATTTTAAAAGAAACCTTCGATGACCAAGATATACAGTCTTGCCGTCATGTTTTAGTCTTATTGAATCAGTGTTTTCTTCACATATAGGACACGCTTTAGCTCCTTTGAAACTATATCCAGACAAATTCCCATATGCTGGAAAGTCATTAATAGTGCAAAACAACATAGTGTGCAAACGAAATGTCTCTCTTGCTGAAGCATCATAGGTCATCACACCTTCAGCCCAAAGTTTCTTTAAGTCATCAATCAAAGGTTCAAGATAAACATCGATATCATTTCCGGGTTGTTTAGGGCCCGATATCAACAATGACAACATAACGTACTTATTCTTCATACACATCCAGGGAGGAAGATTGTATATAACAAGAATGACTGGCCAAGTGCTATGTTGGCTGCTCAATGTCCCGTACGGATTCATCCCATCTGTACAAAGCCCAAGTCTTAGATTCCTATCTTCTTCACCAAATTTGGGGTACAATAGATCAATCTTCTTCCACTGTGGGGAATCAGACGCATGTCACAGGATCTCATCATTATTTTTCTTAACATCTGCATGCCACCTCAAATTCTTCGCATCTTTCGGATTTGCAAACAAGCGTTGAAACCGTGATATTATAGGTAGATACCACAACACCTTGGCAGTAGAACTAGTTTTGGACTCCCCCGAAGTCGTCAATTTATACCGTGACGCACCATATTTTGGACAATCTTTCAAATCTACATAGTCCTTTTGAAATAATACACAATCATTCGGGCATGCGTGTATCTTCTTGGCCTCCATTCCCATTGGGCACAACATTTTCTTTACCTGGTATGTTGAGATTGGAAGCTCGTTTCCTTCAGGAAGCATTTCTTTCAACAAAGTCAACAATGAAGTGAAGCTTTTGTCGCTCCATCTATTGTTAGCTTTCAACTTATACAATCTCAACACAACGCTAAGCTTCGTAAACTTAGCACAGCCTGTGTATAACGGTATCTCAGCATCATGCACAATATTTGTAAACATAGGAGGTGGATCGGTGTGCTCTACCCTACAACTATCCAGCATCGCATCAACGATGTCTGCTGGAATTGGTTCGTTCACATTTACGTCATCCGAGGCAATTTCTTCTTCCACCCAAGCACTGCTATCGACATCTACTGGTTTTGATTTTGAAATCTCTCCGTGCCAGTGCCATTCTGTATAGCCTTGTACAATCCCGTTGCACATGACATGACTTTTGATTTCCTCACCAGTGTTGACTTTCAAGTTGTTACCGCAATGCCTACATGGACAGTAGAACCTATCTGTAGGTTTTTTCCTATGTTCCTCGGAAAATCTAATAAACTGATCAAGACCAGATATAAACTCTGGGGTGAAACGATTACGAATGGACATCCATGATCTATCCATTCTATGATCAGAGAAAACAAGTATATATTAGGAAACAAGTATATATTAGGAAAAGATTAGGGTATACACTTACAACCTAAGCGTATAATGTGATGTCATTCTTATATATAATAAATGTGTACCACCTATCCCATCCTTGAACACCTAATCTCACTAGTAAGTGTATAATGTGTATTGGGTTTTTAAGAAAATTTCGGCAGCATTTCCCCGTTGTTCTCTAAGTACATATGTACTTAGAGAACAAACGGGGAAATTCTACCAAAATTTTCTCGAAAACCCAATACACATTATACACTTACATCCTAAGTGAGATTAGGTGTTCAAGAACAGTCCCAAACCGGGGACTATCCAAGATTTACTCCTAATGAGTCAATCTTGGACGGGTTTCTAGGCCAACAAACACATTTGATGTCATTCTTATATATAATAAATGTGTACCACCTATCCCATCCTTGAACACCTAATCTCACTAGTAAGTGTATAATGTGTATTGGGTTTTCAAGAAAATTTCGGCAGCATTTCCCTGTTGTTCTCTAAGTACATATGTACTTAGAGAACAAACGGGGAAATGCTACTAAAATTTTCTCGAAAACCCAATACACATTATACACTTACATCCTAAGTGAGATTAGGTGTTCAAGAACAGTCCCAAACCGGGGACTATCCAAGATTTACTCCTAATGAGTCAATCTTGGACGGGTTTCTAGGCCAACAAACACATTTGATGTCATTCTTATATATAATAAATGTGTACCACCTATCCCATCCTTGAACACCTAATCTCACTAGTAAGTGTATAATGTGTATTGGGTTTTCGAGAAAATTTCGGCAGCATTTCCCCGTTGTTCTCTAAGTACATATGTACTTAGAGAACAAACGGGGAAATGCTACCGAAATTTTCTCGAAAACCCAATACACATTATACACTTACATCCTAAGTGAGATTAGGTGTTCAAGAACAGTCCCAAACTGGGGACTATCCAAGATTTACTCCTAATGAGTCAATCTTGGACGGGTTTCTAGGCCAACAAATACATGTGTTGTCATTCTTATATATAATAAATGTCTATAAAGTACAGGCAACATGGTTAATCCTAATCAACAGAGCATTATTAAATAATAAATCAAAAAATCAATAGTTTCAAACAAAAGGTCTAGGAATCTTTACTAGACATTATATGTATCCCTAATCATCATATTTAACATACTACATTATTATGAACATCCAGATCAGATTAAGATCATACTATGTTATAACCATTGGTTTAATAACCCTATTTCCGCATGTACATGTTTATCAACTTTAAAACCCTATAATTCATGAAATCATTCTAATTCAATTTAATATGTTGAGATCACATAATTATATAATGACATCAGAATATATAGAAGAATCATAATTAACATGATTAACAACATGCTCATCAAACTAGGGTTTTCTTGAATATCATCCAATATTTGTGTACTAGACATTATATTTATCCCTAATCATCATATTTAACATACCATTATTATGAACATCCAGATTAGATTAACTCTAATCAAATACATTACATGCATTTTTATCACAACAATTTGATCGATGCATAAAAAAGCAGAGCAGCTAGCAGCGGGAAGACCAACCTTGTCAAAGGGAAGATGGCAGAGGCTCCAGTGGCTCTGGCTGGAGAAGTAGCTAGCAGCGACAGCGGTGGAGGAGCAGCTAGCAGCTCCGGTGGCTCTGGCGGTGGTTGCGGCGGCGCGACGACGGTGGAAAAGCACCAGGCGGCGCCTAATCTCAGGCGTGGCGGCGGCGCCGGTTCTCAGGCGCTTGGAGCAGTAGGGGCGGGTAGCAGGGGCGGCGGAGAAGGGGACGCGGAGAAGGAGTGGTGGCGGAGAAGGGGGCGCCGGAGAAGAAATAGCCAGAGAAATGGCGCTGGAGATGAAATTGCCGGAGAGAAATCGTCGGCAGCAGAGAAGGTAATTGCTCGCAATGAAACGGAAGAAAGGGGAAGAGTCGGGCGATCGCGGGTTATAAGTTCCCAAATAGCGTCGGTTGTTTAAAACAACTGACGCCTAAACATCTTTAGCGTCGGTTGTTTTAAACAACCGACATCCAATTGGACGATATTTTCATGAAATTGTTTGGTGGGAACCACCTTCAGCGTCAGTTATAAAAGGATAACCGACGTTGAACGTGACACTTTTCGCGCAAATTTTCATCGCACATAGGCGTCGGTTTATACCTACATAACCGACGCTGAAAATGACATTATTTGTTTTGATCAAAATTTGGATTTCGCGGCCGACTTTCAGCGTCGGTTTGTTATAAACAACCGACGCTGAATACAAAGCGGTACCCGTGTTTGGCTGGTCTTCGAATATAGACGTCGGTTTTCTTAAACAACCGATGCCTAACATATAAGGCGTCGGTTTTCCTTAATAACCGACGCCCAGAAAAGTGACACTGAATGCTATTTCTGTAGTAGTGAATGTATTATATTGACATGTTGATTTAGTTGCGTAATACAACTTCCATGCTTCGTTATTCCTTTTTTAGAATAAAATTTGGATTTAAAGAATATTTTAATAGTGTTCAACATAATTAAAGTAATATATTTATATCTTTTCTGTTGACGTTAATTTGAAGTGTTAAAAAATACTCAACTAATACCTTTGTATTTATTGCAATTTTTAGTTTGGGAGAGTTTGTAATTCCTTTAAGGTGGATTCAATTGTATATGAACACAAATGTTATTACAATCTTGTTATTACGGTACCTTTTACATGTACGAAATTATTCCACTTTCCACCATATCAATTAGTTAATGACATATTATTAGCATAATCTAAAGTTAGGTAATATTAGTAGTTAACACTGACCATTTTTATCTGTTAAAAAAATTATAATAAATAGTAGGTGCAAAATGAATTGGTTAATGCAATTATTTTTTGTAGATAAAATTAATGGTTTCAATACCATATGTGTGCTAAATTTATGGAACATGATTTTCTATTATTTCAAGTCTTAGATGTAGATTAGTGTATTGATATGTTAGGAATATAAGAACGTCCTCTTATACCAACATGAATATTATAAATAAATTAACGTTAGGAAAAAAAGCATTGACAAATCCTAATCTTATCCTTGGTTTTAAACAAAAATAGGATGGGAAAACAAACATTCCGTCTTCGTACATATACCTTCTCACTCTTAATTTTTGATCTTTTTTATATTATATGAGGATGGTAATGGCCTCACAATGTTATACTAGAGAAACATTGGTTTTACACATGGTGATATCATATATAAACATTATAATATAGGGTTTCATATGGAGATTGGAAGTCCTTCACTTTAGTTAAAGAATGCATCATTTATAGTTAAGATAGTGTTAATATACATCATACAATCTAATGATATGGTTAAGGTTGTGCATAAAGAGCTTCATGGTAATTCTTATTGTGAATGTTCATCATTTAACAACAACACGAGATCACAAAAATTGTTGGGTCATTTAGTGTTATGATTATGCTTTGTATGTAGGTCGATTAGAAAATGGACATATTCTCCTTAGGCTGATTAGTCAATGTTGGGGTCCCCTTACTTTCTCAACCATAATTTTTGTTAGCATCAAGTACATACTTTTTTCAAGTGCACATCCTATTGTGCTAGCTCTCATTGAGCATATCTTCTTTTTAAAATTCTTGATTTTAGGGCATAGAAAGTTGGTACAGACAGCTCGGTCTACTAGAAGCAACATTTGTATGTGGGATGATGTGGCTTGATGATCTTTCCCTGTAGAGTTCCTTGTGTGGTTGTTGATAGAAGAGTCACTCAACCAAGATGATTAAGATATAGTAAATGTTCTGAGCTTGATAGCTTATTTTACAACATACAATAGGTACAACCATTAAACTAAAGGCTACAAACAAAATAAATATTTTAGTAGTTACTTATCATTGACATCTTTCATAAAAACTAGGTGGAGTAGCCTGGGATCTTGAGATGCAATCACAACATGATCCACAGTTGTAAAACTAGAAAATATCTTTTAAATCGTTATTATATAATTAAATTAAATTAATAATATTATAATGAAATTTTATATTTTCTTCAATGATTTATGGTTAATATCTCCATTAAAATCAACAAGAAATAATATAATAGAAAATGTACATAAAATACTTCATACAAAGATTACACCGGCACATTAATAGAATATCAACTTATGTTAATTAACTTGAAGACTACAATAAAACAAAACAATATCAACTAGATATATGGAAGTATATGTAGTGTTACTTCTTTTAAACTATTGTGAAATATTTCCAATGTCTAGATATTCCTATGGTTTCCTTGAATTCATTGTCTCAAGCCCATTATAAATGTCAACAAAAAGCAAGATGTGGTCTGGTCCTAAGTATTTCACGGACTATGTAATAACTTTGGTTTTGAGTTCCGCCACTCTAAGAACCATAACATCTCACTTTTCTATGTAGGTGTAATATGTATTTGTATTGTTATTAATTTTGTGGGTTTCATATGATTTAAGACAAGGTGTTTTGTTACAACCCCAATTTTGGGTTCTTTTGGTGAGAAATGCAATTTCTCCTATTAAAGATATATATATAAATAATGGTGTGATTTGATTTGGAATAAATGAATTTCGTTTATAATAGCCTTGTTGGTTGCTTTGTGGGATTTATTGACTATTGGGCCCAATAACAAGGAAAAGAAAAAGGAAATTCAATTAGTAAATGAATAATTAAGAAATGGAGAAAAGAAACCTCTAGAAGGCAAAGGAATATTCTCCAAAGGTGGATTTCATACCTCTTGGGTTCCAAGGAGTCCAAGTTGCAAAGATAATGCAACAAGAAAGAGAAAAGATCAATTAATTATTGCTTTATTTAGAAGGAAGTATGAAATAATAATAATATTATAAGAAATATGTGGAAATATGGACAATGGATGCAACTTAGCCGAGATTTCATGTCCACATAGTCTCTAATGGTAAAAGCAATTCAAATAAGGGAAATAAAAAGAGAAAGAAAGAGAAAGTATGAATAAAATCAGTTTTATTAAACAATTTCTTACATGTGAAGAAAACACATCTTTCCTTTCGAGTTTAAGGATCAAAATTGGAATAACGGAATACAATGTAAATCTAAGGATTTCCCTAAAATTTGGTTGAAAAACAATGCACGGTTTCCAAGTTATGCAATTTACAAAATATCCTAAAGTGTGGACATTAATGACATAATGATCATGTATCACGATTTATCTGGGAATAAATCTTGATTTTTTATTTTGGGCACTCATCTGCGATCGTTGGATCTATGATCCACGGCCTGGGACAAATCCCGGTCTCACCAGGATCTGGAATATCAGAGTCCATGCTATGAATTTTTTATTGGAGATTTCACCAGTTAGAAGCCATCTGCGAATATGTGAAGGAGTCCAACTCCTTCAGGAGCCTGTTCCGAACCCAACCACCCTAAGGTTGGTGGGGTTTCATTGTGAAATGAGGAAGTCCCCAATTCATCGAGGACTCGATGGCCACCCTATATATAGGGTAGTGCGCACAACAGTGCGAGCAAACCTAAAGTCTACCCCCTCGTAACCGCAGCACAGAGACAATCATCATGGTGTCGTCAATTCGAGGGATTGACTTGACCTAAGACCTGTCGAGAAGCAGATAATGCCAGAGGGAAACTGCACCTTGTTAGCGGTGAAGGAATGACGAGAAGAGGAAATTGGATCAATGGTGGAGTTCATGGGAGGAAGACAAAGCTACGAGTAGCTTTAGTTCGCTCGCAGCAACCTAGAATTTCCAAGTCAACCGGTGGAGTTGACCACCTGCTCACGCGTAGAGCAGCGAGAGGTTGAAGATGACCCTAGGAGTTTTACCAAAATGCCCATCCACCTCTGTTGTTTGGGTAAGGGTATTTCTATCTTTGGTTTCTTTTCAATCCCGGGTGGGGTGCGTGATCACAGATCGTTGGATCCAATGTGATCCAATGGATCATCAATCCAACGGTCGACATTTTTTAGAAATAATAGATAATTCAAGTTGATGTCTTTTCTTACAAAAATCATAACTTTTGATAGGAAGCTCCGATGAATAAAGTCAATATATGAAAATGTATCCTCAGAATGAGATGAACAAAAAAAATTATATTTGAAGCTTAATTCTGCTTGAAATTCAAAAAGTATGTAAAGGTGCTATCTTTAATGGTTTAATTGACAAAAAATCCTAATCTTTGATGATTAATGAATTAGGAAGGGTTATATAGATGTTTAAAAGTTGATATTAACCTATTGTTAATAAAAAGGGCAGATTAGATCAAAAAGGCTGATCTTTATGCATAGTTGATTTAATTTAGGGTTCCATGTACATGAATATGCTTTAATGGGCCTTGAAACCCTAACTTTGTTAATTATGACTCTTAATGGCTTTAATTGTTCAAAAGTATGAATAAAGGTGAGATATGATGATTCTAAGCTATTTCGAGTATAAAAGATTCTAATTGTGGATAAATACCCTTAATTTGGTAATTAGGGTTTTCTAGTGGATTAACGTGGAATTAGTGATAAATAGAGTTCATATATGAATTGAATTATGAGTTGTTAAACAGAAGAAACCAAAGATGATAATTGACCTTAATGGTCGTGTCATGACTTAAAAGGATAAATATGGTAGTTTTAATGTAAAAGAGGCATAATAGACTTAATTGACATTCAATTGTGCCTATGATGTTGAAATTAGGGTTTGTAAACTAAAAGAGCATTAAAAGTGATAAAAGCTTTATGGAGGATAAAACCCTAAGTTGGCCTAGAAATCCTAAGGCGGAATCCAAGTCGATCTTGAGAGTGTTTTGGATAAAACAATGACACTTGGATGTTATGCATTAATTTTAGGATATGGTTGATTGCTTGATTGATTGTTCTTGATTATTATTGCTTGGACATGAAGTTACTCTGGATTAGGTATGTGGTTACGCTTATGGTTAATCGTTTTAGTTTCACGAAGATTCTTGGATGTTTTATCAGTTGCCTAAAAATAACTGCTTGGATGACTTTTATTTCATGTAACTATAAAGTGACTATGATTATCACCATAAATATGTATACATGACTAGCCCAAATCCTGGTCCTCCTCTGTGCCTTTACTAATGATGAAAAGGGTAACCTAGAGTATGGTCTAGGCTATCATGAGTTAGGGATTGGGATACCTATGGTTAGTGCCATGTGACTCTTCAAATGAGTTAGTGATTGGGCTACCTATTGGTAGTGCCATGCGACTCTTCAACCCTAGATATTGATCTACCTGTTACGTAGGATCATGCGGGGTTAATAGGGATCTACCATATGAGAGGTAGTATCCAGGTCCACTGTAGGGACAGCGCAGAGGTTAGGATATGTATGGATTGAGAGGTTCTGTTTAAGATGTAAAGTTTGCTTGCTAAACCATAATTGCTTGCAATATGTTGTTACTGTTAATTGCACAATTATTGTTTCCCCCACATATTGGCATATTCATTTATGCTGACTGGCATTTTGTTTGTCGGCATTTAGGTACAAATTGAAACGGACAAACAGTAAAATGTCATATTGTGAAAATATGAAATAAAGTGCAAGGAGGATTAGTTAGAATAGAGTCCAGATGTGGATAGAAGTTAGACATCCAAGTTTTTGAAAAAGGTATGCAAAGTCTTCTTTTATTCCAGCTTTCAGTATAGTCATGGTAGAATTTAATAATTATTACTGATTATTTATCAAACCCTTGATCCGGGAAATTGGGATAACGGATATGACCTCTTGGTATCCCTTAATTGGGGGTTACGAGGAGGCGGGGTCGTTACATGTTTTCTTTTTTGTTTCAATAGGGAGCGAGAATGTGTAACTTATAAAGGATGATCCATACGTGTTTGGGCCACTTACATTGTCTATTAGAAGATAGGTTTTCAAGAAGATATTAAAACATAGGTACACTACCAAAACCATCTTAACTTAATTGAGAAAGTACATATCTTGTGGATGGAGGGTGGCTAATTGGTTATCGCCATCGCTATAGATATCTAGGCTATATCAAGGTCATGGTTTGTTTCATTCCTACTCACATCATCATTAGACAATATTATCCTCAATATCCTCTTAACTAGATAATGGTTGATGACATATGTGTAACTCATAATGCTATTTATATTATTGTTGTCTCAAGAAATATTCAATGTTCCATATTCTAAATTATATTGGATGCAAAATGGCATTCATAATGATAATTTCTTGATACTAACATTACTATATGTTTCTTCATAATTGCAACATTCAATCAAAATATCTCCACTTACTTCCATTTGACACTGAATAGAATCCATGCACCTTTACATAATGTTATTCTTATGATGCTAAAAACAATATGCTCACAAATCAAAAGAAAGCAACATGATGTGCCTCAGAAAAAATACATGCAAGAAGAGTTATATATAGCTTTTGAAGCATAACCATGTAGAAAGAAAAACATGATGTAAAGATAACCAATGAAAAGGTTAATATGGGAGTTAATACACCCACACTATAATAGTCAACTTAAGATATAATAAGAAAAAGTAATATTCTTGGCCTTATAACAATTTCTTTTTTGGTCGGTGAAAACTCGTGTTGCTTTTTTTGTATTTTCTACAAAGTGTCTATACAATGCTTGTTACCCTCCGAGAGAGGGTAGCTAAAAAAACGAAAACTATGTACAAAGGAACCAAAGAGGTACCATCAGCCACAGCTCAAGAGAACTTCACCATCACTGTAACAGATACAAAGATAGAAGAGCATCATCAAACCCGCCAAAGCTCCTAAATCTTCAGCAAAAGGACATGATAGCAGGAAATGAGCAGCAAGAATGGAGCAGCAAGAATGACAGCAGCAGCCAAGACTCCAGCAGGACGTCCCAAAAGCAATCAGCAAACGAAACAGACCCACTTCAAGGGGAACAACCAGAGCCAAAAACATCAACAGAAACCACCAAGACAAACCGCTCACAGCCAGAGGAAAGAACCAACCAGGAACAACTCCTAACTCAGCATATCATCCTACACGATGGATCCAACCACAGACCCGAAGCAAGCAAGCTCTTATCATCATCTCAAAAGACTGCGGAAGGCAAACAACCACCAACCCAAACACCTCCCAGAACCTTCACTGCCAGAACAACCAGACGTAGGACCAACCAACAGCAAAGCACTAGCAGGTGGAACACCCCCTACACCCCCCGAGCCAACAAGAGAAGAACAACTTAACAGAACCACCAATAAGCAGCCCTCAAAACAGCAGCCTCAACAGCACATAAAGGCCAGAGAAAACCCAACCTTCACCAGGCTCGTGCCAAAAGAAAAGGACACCAAGCAAGGATGCACCTTCAGGCAACAAAGGCAAGCATCAGCCTCAACAGCCAAACACTGCTGAACCAAAACACAGCCACTCCAGCAAACTAGACATGAAGGATAGAGAACTCATTTTCGATATTGCTTCAAACAACTGTAGAACTCTTACAGTTATTATCATGAATTCTTCTATTTCTTTCTAACCACGAATGATATAAGACCAAAGGATTGATAATACCATCTTTCTTTAACTTCAGACCCCCAATATCATCCCAGCTGACAGGAATCTTCGAACACAAATCATTTGTGAGAGCCATAGACCAGAGCTCTTTAGTGTAGGCACACTCAAAACTTATATGATGAGTATCTTCATACCCATTCATACAGAGGATACACACAGAGACCACTGAGATGCCTCTTCTCCTCGAATAATCATTGGTGGGCAGCCTATTATGCATGGCTTTCCAAACATGGAATTTGCAGTTAAGGTGGGCCTTGCTCTTCCAAATCCAAGAGAAATTCGGACTGGCAACTCTCTTAACTCTAATGTTATCCCAAATAAATCTGAGATTAACATCCTTTCTCCCCATGAATAACCAGTGATCGTCATCACTAACAGCACTGATTTTGACATCCTTAATAATTCCAAGAAGGAACTCTGAGCATCTAGATTTATTAATGGACCACTTTCTATTTAGAATAATCCTGCTAAGAAAGGCATCATGGGGAAGCCCAGCTCTAATAATAATGTTCTTCTCAACCACATCCTGAAGGAATTGACCATTCAACCACGGGTCTTTCCAAATAAGAAAATTCTGACCAGAACCAATCCTCAGAGAAGTAAGGTGCCTCAGCTTATCTTTACACCTAAGCATTGAATTGAACATCCATGAGTGATTAGGGGAGATATCACAACTCCAGACAGTATCTTTTTTTAGGTATTTCTCATTAACCCATTTCACCCAAAGAGAGTCCTTTTTCCTCATAATATCCCATACATTCTGGATAAGACAAGCATCTGCAACCTCCTTACTTTTCCTAATACCCAAACCACCCTCGTCTTTCGGATGAGTGATAATGTCCCAACTAACAAGATGAAGATTCTTTTTATTATCAGAGTGACCCCAGATAAAATCTCTACATAACTTATCGATTTCTTCCAAGACAGATTTATGAATTAGAAAAGCCATCATCCAATAAAGATGCATAGTGGACAGCGTAGATTTAACCTACTCAACTCTCCCGGCTAAAGATAGCAGCTTTGACTTCCAACTATCCAGCTTCCTTTTAATTTTATCAACTAACTGTTCACATTGTTTCTTCCTGAGCTTACCATAGAAGAGGGGATCCCCAAATACTTAGAATCCTCATAATTCCCAAAACACATGTCAAGAACGTCAGCCACATCCTTACTTTATTTACTTTGATTAGCGCCTTATAACAATTTCTAAGACAATAATTGTATATATCCGCTCATTGTACCATTCTCACTACTCATGTTATCTGTCTCATGCATCAAAGAACAACCAAGTCAATTACATGCATCATCTTAGTATGATGACCATAATTCCTTAAAAATAAGGATTTACCATCTTCTACCTACATGTTCAAATGTACAACATGATTGAATCCACCAATCAATTCATATAGCCATAGAAGATATGCAACATGAGGATAAATTAATTTCTTTGATGTCTATAACAAAAAAGGCATTTGTTTTCATACTTATCTTACTGTAGGGATTTAAAACTATAGGTTCAATCTATTAACAATTCTCATAAGGATCCCTCTATCTAACCCACATAGAGAACTATCATTCAATGATGCTACTCTTTTAGAACCTACATTAATTGTCTCCCCTACTTTTAATTTAGAAGAGTTGGAAGAATAATATATAATCATCAAACTATGACATACATTGGGAAGGTTGTTATATTTTTCTAATTTGATAAAAAAAATGTGGAAATGGTGGTTCACAAACCAGCTTGTAGCCTTGTAGTGGGTTTACGAGAATACATATTTTTAGTGCCCCACATCATGTTATCGAAATATATTTACTTTATTAAATAATTATAAAAAATATTTATGTCTTATGTTTAAAACTTTATTCTTGTTATGTTTTAAACTAGAACAAATATATACTTCAAAATATTGTTGTAGGAAATATATATATAAATGATAAAATCAAAAGTTACATGATTTATATAAACCCTTAATGTTACAACATGAAGAACAATATTAATCCATTTTTCCTAATTAAAAATCTCTTTGTCCCCTAGAGTACGGCAAGAAAGACCCCTCAGGATCCCTGGAGGTCATTCTCGATACCAAAAAATATTTTTGATTGATTCAAGCACAAGAACCGAGACTGCCACACTTCTACTCTCCTCCTCCTGTTTGATGAGGGACTCTTCCTAGCCTTGCTTGCCAGTTTGTTTGGTCCGTGGTTTGATAACGATAGGTAAAACCCAACCTTTCTTGTGCATCACTCACCAAAGGTAATAAGGGTTAAGTTTAGATTCTCGCTCAAGTTGAAAACTACGATAATGTTTTAAAACATCTAGTAACAGTTTTCATAATCAATAATGTAAATCAATACGGGTGTGACGATTGTGATATAACTCTTCTTGCACCAAATATGATAACAAATCTATATTCTAGGTAAACAAAAATTCATCCTTTCATTATTGATGTGTTACATTAATGTCAGATATGTGT
The DNA here is from genome assembly GCA_963693085.1 of Alisma plantago-aquatica. Lineage (NCBI taxonomy): Eukaryota > Viridiplantae > Streptophyta > Magnoliopsida > Alismatales > Alismataceae > Alisma > Alisma plantago-aquatica. The sequence goes on along the minus strand of OY856412.1, from coordinate 106,200,434 downwards.
CATGGTAAAATTGATCAAGAAACTAAAATATGTAAAATACAACTGAACATGAGTTAATATTATATTTTATTATAAATTATGTACATTTTCTTATGAGTATATATCCTATTGGTATCTCTAATATACATATTATATTTACAATATTGTTCTTTTTCTTCAATCTATGAATATTGTTGTTCTTTTTTGTTCCTATGTTTATTTACATCCTACCCTATGGTTAAACGATCATAAGAAAATTTGTATCTCTTGGCATAAATGAGTTTGTATTAACCACCGTCTTCCTACTTATTTCGTCTTCCTAACCTCACCAAAATATTAATTAACTAGGTGTGTGCAAAGTGAGAGATATTATAAAATGTATTACACTGGTTTCAATAAATCAGAGAGTGTTTGAATAACGTTTTGAAATCTTAATATTTAATATTTTCTTGTGCCATGAAATTTGTCTTCAAATGAGAATATTTTTCAAATATATTGTGTCCAATTTCTTTGTTGAAAGAAAACAAAAGTAATAGTATCATATAAAAGCATAAAACTACTAATTATATGAATGTATAATAATATTTGCAAAATTTTCATTGCTCTTTTCACAATAATGAAAGTTGAAACACCAAGATAAATGTCAATAAAATTCAATTAATAATAAGCTTTTTGTTGACACTTAAAAACTTGGAAATGCAATACTACAATAATATTTTGTTTAAATAGGTTTGATTAGAATTTATATATTGTAGGGAAACTCCTCAATAAAAAGTTTAATTTGAAAACATGTTATGCAATGGATCTCACGACCATGATTGATTAAATTAAAATTTGAAGACCCGTTTCTTAATAAAATTCACTTACTACATGTAATACTAACAAAGCTTATATAATTACAATATCTTATTATGCAATTTATAATTTCTTGAACTACAAAAATTTTGGTAAGCACAATAGAAAAAATGATCAAAAAATGTATAATGGTTGTATTCTAAGCAAAAGTACTCCACTTTGTACAAAACCTTATTTTGAAACCAATCTTAAAATTACATTAAACAAATTATAGGACATCTAATTATTATTTCTAAATGTGAAACTTTTCCACTAATTTTATCAAGAGACAATATTTCTTTCTTTTAAACAAAAATCTTAGTAGAAATCAATAAGTATGTGTTTATTATCAACTAGGGATTTTTTTGGTATATTTTTTATATGTGTACCCAACAAGAAGGAAACATGTTTTAGAATATAATAAGGCATCCTTTCCTTCTATAATAGAAAATCGAGTGGTTAAATCCTTGGTTTTGTTATCAAAAGCACCTAGATTCAAGCATAGGTTATGGCATGAATATAATATCCATTTAAAAAGTGAGGAGTCCTTTCCATGGAAAATAAAAGGAAGTGAAATTACTATTATTATCAACTATAGTACGTGTAAAGCACATGCATTTACTAGTATAAATAATATGCTATCATCTATAATAGATATTGATTTAATGGACTAAATATGTTAAATAAGTAAAAGTAGAAATTCGTGCATAATAATATAAGGAATTTCTTTTGGAAACGAAGTGAAGATAATATGATTCTATTGAATGAATATTGATAATAAAGATATAATATTTTGATAAATATATTAGTAATGAGACAAAAATTCTAATGGTGTCATAAATCATAAAAGGGAATCTTGAAAGTGAAATATAATGGAAAAATCATGATCCTTGGGTCCCAATTAGCTTGGGTGCCAAGTTTCACATTAAATAAATAATACTAGATATACTAATTTCTTTTGGGCAAAAAAATATGAGTTTTTCTCTAAAACATTAAAAAATTTGGTTACTAACTTAAAAGGAGGAAACTAATCCCATATTTGGATTATAAATACTAAAATTGGTCTACATGTGAATTTTCACATTAAAAGAACAATCTTATCTATTCTAGTTTTATTTAGGAGAGATAATATAACTAAAGGAGAAAAATATTTACATAAAATAGTAAACAACCCCAAAAGGGAAAACTGGTGCAAAAATAGATTATCCATGTCTTAATTGGTCTAGGTACCAAATTTGGTATACTTGGATTGGGCCCTCAAATAAAATAGGCAAGAAAATGCACATTAAAATGCTTAAATTTCTATTATTTGGTCAATATATTTGATTGGTTAATGTTTTCAATTTTATCTCTATCATGTCCCTTTGTTTCCTTTTTCCATGTGCATTTACTGATCCAATGGTGCATTGTCTCTCCGCATTTTTCTCAATGTACTCATACCCATCCAATTGCCTCGCCTTTCTCTCCCTTACTCAACTTTCAATTTCTCCTAGTGATACAATACTCCCAATTTCGTTGGTGTGTTATCTCGCTCTGCTCCTCACCATTCTCCTCATTTTCTCTTCCTTTAGATTCCTTTCTAGATTCCACACTTTTTATCCTAATGTAGCTAGGGTTTCACCATCCCTGCCTCCCTGGCACACCCAACTCAATTTATTCCTCTGTTTCTAGAATCCTCTTGTTCCCCTTCCACCCTAGGCCATCTCCTCTATATATAACCATCATAAATTGAAGCTTGGCCCTTTAGGAACCCAAGGCACGTGTTTCTTTGACCCTTTTCTCCTTACTTCACCCATGCCTCTGCACCTCCCATACTCATTAGTACAAACCAAACCTATAAAGAGGATAGAGTTCATCTAGAGCTATGAGCAACACCTTGAAAAAGGTATATAAGCCTCCAATCTTACCTTCTAAGAAGTTATGCATATTTTCCCAATTTCCCTTTTCTACTATGTTTTTACGACACTTGTGTCCTGGATCAGCTTTTCTCAAGAATTCAATGTCGAAGGTTTCCTCATATCTCCAGAGATTTTGGGTGTGTAGTTTTGGGCAGTCCTTACCAGCATTTTTAGGTTTTCCATGTTTCATTAGAGTTTGCCTTCACGACCAAGGTCGGGTTTCCTCCCCCGACCACTTCAACACCTATTTAAGGGTTCTCTGAGTTTGTGAGGATGCAACAAGCTCATCTCTAGGGTTTTCATCACCAAAGACACCACATAGGATTGAGTTGGACGGGGTGGTTGGGATAGCTTCTCCACTGAATTTTCTTAGAACAATCCAAGGATTGAAACTACAATTTTTCCCTTGGGACCGACACATATTTGTCATACTTGATTTGGGTTTTATCATACTTTCCCTCGAGCTCTTTTATAATATGCGCTCATGGCTTACTGTAGGCTTGGATACTACTTGGCCTACTCTTATTGAGCCAGCTGAGCATATACCCCTCTTGTGGATATTGTCTTCCTGTGTGGATCTTCCAAGATTTATAGTTGGTCATGCATTTTAACATTAATAATAAATTATTTTTAGGTCTAAAAAATAAAATATAATATGTTTTGGAATCAAGAGATTATTCTCTACACAATGATATCAGTTGTATCATCTAGATCAAATATTATAAATATATGAATTTTGTGAATTTATACTAATCAGATATAATTTTGAAAATCCATAACTAATTATATATAATTCAAAAAAAATTAAGTAAAATATGATATGTACTCTCAAAAATATAATTTATAAGATAGCATGGTTTTGGTAACCTAATTCACTAAAGGCTATTTTTGGGTTAATATAATTTACGCAAACCTAACCCTAGTTATATGTATATGTTTAATATGTGGTTTAGAGACCTAGGTTTGGACCTATGACTAACTTTGGACTTATGTAGACTTCATATAAGGTATTTTGCATCTTCAAATCATATTGAGAAATTTCTAATTTCACTCTCTTACTGTGTTTTGCATTCCCTATTATTTCAATTGAGCAAACACCTATTTCCTCTCTCTCTCTCTCTTAACAGTATAGCCTACACAATTTCTCTCTCTTATGATAATTTATTCTATGTTGATTATGATCTTGTGATCATCTTACTTTGTTGGATATTCTTATTGGATTCTGATTTATATCTTATTCTTCTCATTCCTTGTGGAGCCCTAATTTGAACTAGTGAATTCAATGTGGACTCTTATGCATTTTATTTGTGGAGACAGTTGAATATTGGTTGATGGGTCCTCTGGACATGATAATTGTTGGATATTCTCCTCTCCTATTTGATGTTGATTGAACTAGTTCTTGCCTCTATATTTTGCATGTCTTAGACGAATTTTATTTCTTGTAGAGGTACATCTGTACAACCATATTTTTGGACGTGTGTATCCATCTTGAGTGTGCATATTCCACTCATATATATAGAAGGTCGCCTGTATACCGCCCAGGGTGTGTGTATTCCACCCAATAATTTTACCTTGAGTTACTATGGTGTCCCAACCTTGATTGAAATATGTATAGTCTATGTTATTTACATGCAGTGCTTATATTTTTTATATTGTTATAAGGCAAGGAATTTATTACTATCAATTATCCTTTTATTACAACTCATATTCTTCTGATATCCACTTGGATAATACCTTCCCTCTTATATGGGAAGTCTTGTTATATTTGATGTCCTTTTTCCTTATATTTCTCAATCCATATTTTTTAGGCACATACCGACATTTTTTATGATAACTTCTATTTTGTCTTTTCTTCTAGGGCATGCTTCCTACCCTAGGTGTATGACTTGGAAGACTAGACATGGTGACATGGTCCTACTGGGTTGAGCTCTTGCAGAGATAGACTTGAGATATTTGGATATCCCTATATGTAGACTTTATGTTGTAACTTTTGTATAAACCCTATATGGGAGATGATAATATAATTTTGCAAAATTGAATATAAATATTATTCCACTACTATATTTCGGCTATTTTGACATCATCATTTGAGAAATAAAAAATGTACACCTATTCCAGCATACCTTTTAAGTGTGTTTGGAATATATGGGTTTATTCCTCAAATTTTAGTAGGGAGTGGATCCTCTCTCGGGTCCCACTCCTTACAGAAGCATCTACAACAAATATACTAATAAGATTAAAGTAGATGACTCAAATAAAATGTATGTGTCATTGTTGTCCAGGCCATATAAATGAGAAACATATTTCTTGACTCCATAAATTTGGATATCCATACTCATTTGATTTTGAATAAATTGAGGCAAGAAAATCTATTTTTTGAGGAACTCAGCGTGGGGTTCCTTTTTTCTATAAAAGTGGGAAATGAGTATCTACAATGAATGTGGGGCTAAAGAAAAATTACCCATGGGCATGAAACAAAACTGGAGAAGCATAGAAAACAAAAGATAAACACAACTAGGCTACCTAGTTGTTGGTATCTGTACAACACTTGAACCAAATATCTTCAGGAAAATTCCCAGTAGAATCAAAAATCTGAACATTCCTTTTAGATCACAGATCATAGACAGTAAAAATAGCTGCAATTTTCTTTACTCCCTCTGGCCTGAGAAGGTCATGAAGACTAACTGGACGAGTACCATATTTAGAATAGAACAATACCAAGACCTTGGAGCTAAAAGGACAGTTAAAGAGAAAATGATCTGCATCCTCCTCCTCAGCTTTACACATAATGCATCTTGATGGTAAACAAAACCCTACTTTATTTAGAGAATCCACTATGGGGAGCCTATGGAGATAACATTTCCAGAAAAAAGTAGCATATCTTCTAGGAACTTTTTATCTCAAGTATCTAGAAAGAGGTGTTAATATTTCTAATCGATCTTGGGATTGAGCTCCCAAGTAGCATCACTCTGATCAGATGGCTCTAAATAAATTTCACTATTTTGATACATTGATTATTTTGAATCTCATTTTCTTTAGTGTTAATAAATTTGACTGGGGACTCAGCATAAGATAGATCAATGTTCAGATCCAGAGGTTCATAATTTAGATAATGACCACAATCTTTGACATCATGATTTAGATTTGATATGTGTAAAACATTATGCACTGCACTTTCCTGAGGTGGTAGAAAAAGATGATATATACTTGAGTTGATATTCAATATCATGACTAAAGATACAATAATCATTCACCATACACATTGGTCTAATATATTTTTTTGTCTTATAATATCCACAATAACAAATGACTAGGGACATAACAAGAATGAATACTCTTTCATATACATATGAACTTTTGTTTAGGTCCTCAACCCAAAACATATGGCATTGAGTCAAAACATCCTTACAATATTATTACATGTGTTCATTATCTCAATATAGAAACAAACATTATAAGAAAATCTAGGCTATATTAATAATCAAATCAAATGCAATGTATCTCTATCATAATCATCACTTGACGTCTCTTAGTGCATACAACCAAAAATCTCCCACTTGCACTAGAGCCAATAACTCATGAATTGAATTCTAAGTAATTTAACGTGACCATCATGCTTTTATTATGAAAGTGCTTTTTGTTAAGGGATCAGTAGCATTGCTTTTTTATGGTAGTATGAAATTTTTTTATGGTAGTATGAAAATCTTTATATCTCCTTGTTGTGTGATTCTTGTATGAGATGATCTCTCTATATTATCTACTTTGAATGTTTATGTGATCTGGGTTTTGTATCCTTTAGAACGGCTCCATTGTTCACAGTACATGTCCAATGTGCCTTTAATGGTTGAATGACCATAAGTTCACTAAAGAACTTATTTATCCATATTGATTCCATTACTATATTTAATGTGGAAATAAATTTGGCTTATGTTGTAGAATCAACCACTATCTCTTGCTTGGAACTCTTACAGCTTACAGCTACATCATTTAGGAAAAACATGAATCCTTATTGTAGTCAATAATCAACCTTTTCAGTTTGGAAGCTTTCATCAATGTAACTCTTTACAACTAACCTTCTTCACCTTCATATATCAATAACTGATCATTTGTTCTTCTCGAGTACTTTTGTATATTCTTTACGACAATCTAGTGACTTTCTTGAGGATCTGATTATTACTTGATCATCATGTTCAAAAGCACGCAAGACATTTGGGAATGTACATAACATTGCATACATGATAGATCCGAATTCAAAGGAATATGGAATCTTACTCATGTGTGCATGCTCTTCCAAAGACATGGGACATTGACATTAAGAGAGATTCATTCCACAAGACATGGGTAAGTTTCCTCTCTTAGGATCCTATAAGTTGATCCTTTTCAACACTTTGGCAATGTATGTACTCTAGATTGGTCCAAGAATCCTTCTAGATCCATTTCTATAGATCTTGATTCCTATAATATAGGGTGTTTTTCCTAAATCCTTCACGGAAAAGGTGTTTCCCAACCAAGTATTAACCAATTGTAGAGTAACTATGTCATTTCCCATTAATAATATTCAATCTACATATATATGAGAAATACAATTATGTTCCCACTAACTTTCTTACAACCACAAGCTTTGTCTTCATTTTTTATGAAGCCAAACTCTTTGACTGTCTCATGAAACTGAATATTCCAGTTTCTACATGCTTGATTTAATCCATAAATTAACATTTGTACATTGCAGACTTTATTGTCTTTGATTGGAGCAATAAAACCTTTGGCTTGTTTCATGTACACATCCTCAAAATGATTCTTATTGAGATAAGTAGTTTTTATCTCCATTTTCCAAATCTCATAGTCATGATAAGTTACAATAGCAAGTAGGATCCTAATGGATCTAACCATGGAAATTGGTAAAAAAAAAGTTTTATCAATCAAACACCTTGAGTTGATCTAAACTATTTTCAACCAATCATCCTCTATTGTGTTGCACTTTACCATCCATGTCCATATTCTTCGTGAAGACCTATTTTCACCCTATGGGATTACCTATTCAGATGGATCCACCAACTTATTCGCGTGCATTAAGACCATCTTAGAGCTCATGATGTCAAGCCATTTAGTTATGGGGTTCACCCATTTGCGCCTTGAACTTATCTAAACTATTTTGCAACCATTCATCCTTTATTGTCTTGCACAAAACCATCCATGTCCATCTTATTCTTGAAGATCCATTTGCACCCTATGGGGTTTACTCATTCAAGTACATCCACCAAAGTCTCTACCTTGTTTGTATACATCAAGTCCATCTCAGATCTCATGGTCTCAAGCCATTTACTAAAATGTGGTTGTTTAATAGCCTCGTTGTAGGTTGTTGGTTCATCATCATTCATGACAACAAACTATCTGATTCAATCACAAGAAATCCAAATCTCTCTAAATCCAAGTGAGCCCTACTATACCTTCTTGTTCTACACAATGAATTTTAGATTCCACAATGGCTCGTGATTCTCTTTTTTCCTCATATACATCCATAGGTTCAATGATATCTTGTTGGCCTCAAACTTCTTTGAGATTTATTTCCCACCTACAAGTTCCTTTCAAAATGAATTCCTCTTCATGGAATACAATAGTTTTGGAGAAAAAACTTTGTTGTGAGATGGAATATAGAAGTAATAACCCTTAGTTTCCTTAGAGTAATCAACACAATATATATTTATCTGATTAGGGTTCAAGATTTTAGAGAACTATTTCTTGACATAAGCTTTACATCCCCAAAATCTTCATAAAAGAAATATTGGGATATTTTGCATTCCATATCTCATATGGTTCCTTTTGAATAGGTTTAGAAGGTACATATATAAGTGTAAACACCACAATTTAAAGAGAATAAACTCATAAGGAAGTTAAAATATTAGCAAAGCTCATTGTTGATCATACGATGGGCAAAAATGTGTGATTTTTTCTTTCTAACACACTTGTGCATTGTGGTGTTCCATGTGAAGTCAAATGTGATACTATACCATGGTCTCTCAAAAGGGCCACACTCTTGGCTAGATATTCTCCTTCATGATCAAAACATAGTGATTTAATATTCATTCCAAGTTGTTTATGTACTTCATTCATAATTTCCTTGACTTTTAAGGAATTTTGATTTGTTTTTTGTGAGATATACATACACATATTGTTATAACATAGATTTTTTACATGTATTTATACATATATTTGGACACAAATAATTTATTGATAAGGGCATATTAGAAATTTTGGAATTCACGTCTTGTTTGGAAGTTTTGGTTTCATAATGCAATTTATCCACTAAAAAGGGATTGCATGTGTTTTACTATTTTCAATAATCCATGAATAACTATTGGCTAAATAAAGAGTGGAAATTCAACAATAAATGAATTTGCAAAATTAATGGAGAATTGGTAATTAAATAAGTAATTGGTTGGAAATTTTTAGAAAAGGTATGTTGAAGATAACTAATAGGCATATTTTGATCTTAACTTGTACCTAAAGAAAGAATATACCCAAATAGGATTTTTTGCCTAATTTGGGTAAGAAAAGGAATTATTTGATGCCTTAAACAATTCAAATAAAGGAAAAATCAGAGGCAAATAAAAGGTATTTAACTTCTATATTTTGGCACCAAACCTTACCAAAGCCAATATTTAGTTACTAAAAGGTTTCCCTTAAAATTTGAAATTGATTGGGTGAAGGAGTAGAGAGTTATGAATTTAATGATTTTCCCTAAAGTGAAGGCATTAACTTATTTATATACAATTTTTCACATTTTCTTTTGAATTGGGAAAAATAGGGCCTAACTCTTTTGGTTGATGTGGGATCTTAATTGTTGGATCTGAGATCCAGTGGTTCATGGTCATCTTCTAGCTTGAGACCGACTGGGAAAGTCATGAATAGGACACCCTATTCTTCCAGTGACAAATCCTCTCTCTCCTAATCACCTCCTCTGCTAAAAATCTTCCCAGCTGATTCAGAAGGAAGTCATGAGTGCAATCATCCTTGGTTTTTTCTACTTTGGAAATCAATAAAGAATCTCCCCAATTGCATACCGCAATTGATTCACGTCCCTTCATAGCCATGCCTATATAAGGGATAAAACCCATCTGCGAGACTAGTGCATCTTTTTTGAAACCATGTGTAGTTCAAGGAGCATCCTCCTACCTCCAATTTCTATCCAAACTTGTGCTCTCTTTCTTGTTTCTCCATTGTACCTCATCAAAGGACCTTCTACTTGTTATCTCAGTTCTGGCCTCAATCGGTCAATCAACCATCACCAACATGTCAGGAGATGTGTAGCCAGTAAGGTGGTGCCTTTGCTTGCCATTTGGGAGGCATGAAGCTCGCCCAAAGACTACTCACAAATAGAGATATATAGAGGTGGTAGATGAACTCAAGGGAGTTTACTAATACCCCCTTACTGGATGTTGTGAGGTAAGTGTCACGTCACTCTTTTGCTTTCTTATTTTACTCTTCCACGTGGGCATAGGCCACCTTGGAGTGAGCCTATTGGCTCAGCCCCATGCCCAGTGGTGCAACCTAAATTTAGTTGGCTGCTTATGTGGCTAGCCTTGGTTGGCCAACAATAGTTAATTTTATGAAATTCCTAATAAATAATTGGATCCAAATATGGCATATATATATGATTTTGATCGGAAAAATATGAGAAATCCTAATATGATTTCATGATCTATTTCAATCTTGAATTCAATAAGTACATGAAAATGCCTTCTTAATGTAATTTAACACATATAAATTCTAATTTCATAAGTTTCATGAAATTGATGGTAATATCTTGATTAAATAGTTCTAAAAATTAAAGTTTAATATTTTTATAAAAAGAGCTCCTTAGATCTAATCTAGGTTAAATAAATTACATGTTGCTAAAATTAGGATTTCCTAAGATGAAAAGCCTTAAAATATGATGATTAGGGTTTGGGAAGCCTACCATAATGAAACCCTAATTTGACCCACCCCAAAACCCTAACTTAAAGCCCAAGTAAGTCTTAATAGATATTTTGTAAACACAATAGTTATACTTGGATGTTATACATTAGTTACAGGTTGATCTCTTAATTGGTTGCATCTGCTCTTGATTACTTGTAAAGGTGCGTGGTTATGCCTATGACTACTCACCTTATCAACTTTTGTGGCTTTTGAGGTTTCCAAATGAACTGCAACTAAACTGCTTGGTTGTTTGTTTGCTTCCTATAATCTACAAAACCCATATGAGTGTCTCTTTAAATGCAATATAACTTTCTCAAACCCCACATATTGTATCTAAAGTTTGAATAAGAAAGAAATTCATTAAGATGACAATGACCAAGCCCCAGATTGGGAAGGTCACAAGATGATCAAGCCCCTGATTAGGAAGATCGACATGGAACCAAGCCCCAAATTTTGGAAGGTCAATAGAGGTCAAGCCCCAAATTGGGAAGACTAATAGGGCACCAAGCCTCATATTGGGAAGGTGGCCTAGGTCCACTGTAGGGAAAAAATGCTAGGAGAGAGTATTCTATAAAATGAATAGACAAGGGTTGGGAAGTTACATAAGAAACTACAAGTTTAATTATATAATATTAATTGTTGTTATGGATGTTTATGTTGTTACACTTACATGCAGACATTTTATTTCACCCCACATACTCAGTATATTTCAATTTAGTGACAACATTTTCTTTCACGCTGTCTAGGTTAAACAACAATGAACTGAAAAAGATGGACATCTAGAGAAGAAGGAACCAAAGGAACAGATGCATAAAGTATATTGGAGGATTTTAGATAGTTAGAATTACTTTACATTGAAAATATTAGTTTTCCATTATGTGTAACTCCCTAAAGGATATTCTATCTTCCTGTTGTTATCAAACTCTTTTCCATTCAATGAAATTTTTAGTCATTATTGGTTACTTGTTAAGCCTTGATCCTAGAATTATGATAATGGCCCTTGTCCTCTCGGTCCACCTTAATTGGGAATAACATGGGGAGGGTGTAGTAACAAATGGTATCAGAGCCTAGGTTTACCATTTAACCTTTAATAATTAGTAAATTTTATAGAATTTTGTAGAATGCAAGGGAATTATTAGGGCATTTTCCAAGGCAATGGTGTCTAGAAGGGATCACAAACCTGGGGAAAAACTTTCCTCCACATCGCTAGTTGGCGCACGAAGAATCTTGGGACTTCATGCATCATGCCTGGACAAAGTCAAAAGTTTTGCCCAAAATAAAATGCATCTAGGTTTTCTTCTCATCTTGTGATTCATCCCTTCTCTACCCCTTGCTTCTCACCAAAACCCTATGGACCCGATAACTTCTTCCTTTACCCTTATGAAAAAATTGGGTTATGATTATTAGGGTTAAGGCATCCTTTGTGAAATCATAATTAATGCATGTAACCTAGATGTCATTGACATAATTTGGGATTCTTTCATTTAACCTAAACAAAAAATCGATGTTAATTTATTATGTGAAATAGTATGGCATGCATCAAGACCACTTACATTGCTGACGGCACCCCCCAGGACCACCCAGACATGAAGGTATCCCATAGGAAGAAGATTTCTTTAGAGAAAAGAAGGAAATCCATGATAGGAGAGTCTTCCAAGAAGCATAAGAGGTTAGACGAGGCCTCCTCTAAGAGATGTCCCAAACTTGAGGCCATCCCTTTTGAGATTCTGAAGCCAGAAGATGATCCCTACCCTAAAAGTGAACCCATGATAGAAGATGAACCCAAGGGTGAAGGTAACTCTGGTTCTGGAGGCCCTGGCTCTTTTGGGTAGGTGGTGATCTAGACCCCTGAGATACTCTAGTTGGAACAATAGAAGAAGATCACTAAGGCCATTAGTGCCATGTCTCTCAAAGATGTCATTAGAGATGAGAATGGTGAACCCCTACCTATCCACCCTCATCTCATAGCCACCATCCACAACTTTGTCAGGTTGAACATAGAGAAGTGATGGGGTGAGGACAAGACATAATTCATTGACAAGGAGGATGATTGGCTCCTAGATGTGGAGAATGGCTTCTGTATCCTAGAGGTGCAACCCAACAAGAAGGTCCTCTTCGTCACTCACCTTTTGGAAGGAGCAACAAAGCTATGGTGAGAAAACTACATTACCAACCAAGACCTGGCCGTAGAGTCGATGGCCTAGGTAGATTTCTACACCATCTTATCGACAAGGTTTATCCCCAACTTTTCCAAGAAGGAAAAGGATAAGAAGTTCATGATCCTCTATCAGTGCAACAAGTCAATGGTGAATTATGCCTGGAAATTTAGTCTCCCGGAATGTTTTGCCTACATGATGACTGAGGATTGGTGAGTTGAGCACTTTGTTGAGTGCCTACACCACCGGTTGAAACCCCATGTCATGGATAGTAAACCTATAAACTTCATTGAGGGCTTCAATTTCACCTTAGATATGGAGAGGACTATCATGCCTACTCAGAACCCACCCAAGGGATGCATGGGTTTCACTGAAGACATTTTTGCCTCGAGAAATGATAATAAAAAGGCACAAGGTCATAAAAATGGCAATGGTAGAAATGGAGGAAAAGCAAAGCCTCTTCAGGAGAATTGTCACCCTAAATTTCACACCTCTAAGAAAAGACCCCTAGCATATGTTGCTATGAGAAGAGAGTATGTTTTGGTTGTGAGTGAGATGGACACTCATACCCAATTGTCCTCTCCCTAACCCTCAGGGTATTGGCCAAATGGCAACCCAACCAGTGGTTGTAGAAAAACCAATGGCAGTCCTAGTTGTAGGTAAATGTTGACATGCTTGAGTCTTTGCCATTGATAATAAGGAGGCTCAAGCCAATGCCAATTGACTCATAGAAGGTAACCATATGTAGAAGCATTTTATATCTTTTACCATGAAATGCTTAATAGTCTGACTTCCATAGATAAGACATAGGACTTCTTGATATCATGGGCATATCATTAAAGATTTATTTGCCTCTGATTCTACTTGTACCTTCATTTCATGAAATCTCGCAACTATGTCATGTTTGGATTTCAAGGGCTTGGGATATGTTTTGGAAGTCGCTATCCCTAGTGGTCGTATCTTCTCATCCCTTTTCAAAACACCGGTCATTCCTTTGAAGTATTTGAATAATGAACTCCCAACTGAATATATTCTCCTTAATATGAATGATTTCAATGTCATTATAAGAATGGACTATCTTTATAACTATAATGCAAAGATAGATTGTAGGGAAAAGAAAATAAGGATAGAGAATTCAGGGCATCCACCCTTTACCATTAGAGGTAGGAAATATGCCATGACCAACCTATATGTGTCAGTAGTGAAGGAAAAACAGATGGTCCGTAAAGGTTCTCTAGTGTTCCTAGATATAGTGATCAAGCAAGAAACTAATGAGGACATCTGAAAAATTGCTTTTCGAATTCTCTATGGCCAATATGAGTTTCTAATTATGCCTTTTGGGTCCAAGTGTGTTCATGAACCTCATTAACAGTGTGTTCCAGTACTTCCTTGACATCCTTGTCATAGTGTCATAGATGACATCCTAGTCTACTTTGATGACCTAGAACAGCATCGTGACCACCTATCTAAGGTCCTTCATATCCTAAAAAAATAGAAGTTCTATGTTAAATTCTCAAAATGTGAGTTTTGGATAGATCAAGTTATGTTCCTAGGGCACATTATATATGGAGCAAACATATTGGTAGACCATGCCAAAGTAGGTGTCATTTGAGAATGGCCAGCACTGAAGTCCCTGTTCCAGATTTGTAGTTTCCTAGGATTGTCCAGGTATTATCGATGATTCATTAAGGATTTTTTGATGACTGGTTTTCCCCTCACCAAGATCACATGGAAGGATAAGAAGTTCATTTGGTCAGACCTGTGTGAAGCATGATTCCAAGAGTTAAAGAAAAATCTTACCTCAGCCCCTGTTTTGACCATACCCTCGGGTAATGACGGTTTCATCATGTTCAGTGATGCAGCAAAGATGGGATTAGGATGTATTTTAGAGAAGGACTAGCACGTTACCACCTTTACCTCAAGAAAACTCAAGCCCAATGAGCTAAATTACCCGACCCACAATCTAGAACTTATGACAATTGTCTATACCTTGAAGATTTGGTGACATTATTTATTTGGGGCTACCTTTGACATCTTCACCACCGTAAGAGCCTAAAGTACATGTTGACTCTGAAGGACATGAACTTACGACAATGACGTTGAATGGAATATCTGAAGGATTTTGATTTCACCATAGCCTACCATCTCAGCAAGGCTAATGTGGTAGTTGATACCCTCAGTCATTAATATATCAGTTTTGTGGTTGGTTTGGTCACTCAATGGAAGAGACTGGAAGATTTTTTGGATGGACTTGACAACCATTTGTAGATAGAATTAATCTGACCAATATCCAAATCATGCCTAACTCATTAACCAAGCTTGTAACAGCCTAGTTTGTCAACCCAAAGTTAGAAAAGATGAAGGGTTTGATGGAAAAGGCTCAAACACACCTCTCAGTAGGTGTAGATTGTGGAATTTGATATAAGCATTGTATTTGGCTTCTTGAGGATTCACCTTTGAAAGCTTGTATCCTGTAATAAGATATGAATCAAAGCACATTGTACATCAGACACCACTAAGATGTTCAAAGACATGTAGTGTTTCTTCTGGTGGCTTGGGAAGAAGTGATACATAGCCTCATAAGTGGCTAGTTTTCTTATGTGCTAGATGGTGAAGGATGAGCATCAGCGGCCCAATGGGTAACTAGAATTTATTGAGATTCCTGAGTGGAAATGGGACTAGATCACCAAGGACTTTGAGGTGGGTCTTCCCAAGACAAGAAAAGGACATGATGATATATGGGTTGTGGTGGACCGCCTAACCAAGTCAGTAGACTTCCTTGCCCTGAAGATTACTACTAAGGTGTTAGACTTAGTTGAACTTACATTCAGGGGATAGTCTATTTGTGTGGTGTTCTGAGTTTGATTATCTCTGGTTGTGATTCTATGTTCACCTCCAAGTTGTGGAAACAAGTCCAAGAGAAACTTGATACAAGATTGAAGTTTATCATAACCTATCATCCCCAAACTAATGGCCACTCAAAATCTACAATCCAGACCCAAGAATATCTATCAAGAGTATGTGTGCTAGATTGGGGTGGGTTGTGGGAACAATGCCTACCTTTAGCTGAGTTTGCCTACAACAATAGTTATTGAGCCAGTATCAAGATGCCTCTATGTGAAGCTCTTTATGGGAGGACGTATCAGCCACCTCTTCACTGGGACGATGTCAGGGAGCAGACCTTGCCTAGGTCTGAGGAACTACATTTATACACTAATAAAGTCATTTTGATCAAGTAGAGGCTACAGAAATCTCGAGATCAACAGAAGTCGTATGCTGATGCAAAGTGGACAGATTTGCACTTTGTTTTAGAATATCATGTTTTCCTTAAAATCTGACCCCTCTGAGCTATAGATAAAAATAGAGGAAAACTAGGTCCCCGGTATGTGGGTTTGTTCAAGGTTCTAGAACGGATTGGTCACTTATCATCTAGATTTATCACCACATTATAGTATGATGCATGGCATGTTCCATGTGTCCAATATGAAGCGCTATGTGAAGGATCTTACCCATGTGTTGAACATCAAATCGATAGATCTCCAAGGAAATACCATGAGCCTCTTGTAAGGATATTGGATGACAAACTAAAAGAGATCAAAAATAAAAGGATTGAGATAGTGAAGGCTCGTTGGAAGAACCATTGTGAGGATGAAGCCATATGAGATCTAAAGACGGACACGGAAAATTTCATTCCCAGCTTTTTGATTGACTAGTTGAATTTTGAGGAAAAAATCTTATAAGAGGGAAAGGATGTTATAACCTGGATTTTTTTGCATGTACTTATACATATATTTGGATTCAAATAATGTATTTATAAGGATATATTAGAAGTCTTGGAATTTGTATGGCTTGTTTAAAAGTTTTGGTTTGAGAATGCAATTTCTTCATTAGAAAGGGATTTAATGTGTTTTATTGTTTTCAATAATCCATTAATAATTATTGGCTAAAGAAAGAGTGAAAATTCAATAATAAAAGAATTTGCAAAAGTAATCGAGAATTGGTATTTAAATAAGTAATTGGTTGAAAATTTATAGAATAGCCATGTTGGAGATAATTGATAGGAATATTTCAATTCTAACTTGCACTTAAAGAAAGAATATACCAAAATAGGATTGTTTTCCAAATTTGGGTAAGAAAATGAGTTCTTTGATGCCTTAAATAACTATAAAGGGAACACTTAGAGGTAAATAAAAGGTATTTAACTTTTGTATTTTGGAACCTTAACCAAACCGAGATTTAGATATTAAAAGGTTTCCCTAAAATTTTGGAATTGATGGGGTAAAGGAGGAGAGAGTTATGAATTTAATGGTTTTCCTAAATTGAAGGGATTAATTAGTTTATGTTATTTGTCACATTTTAATTCAAATTGGTGAAAATAGGGCCCAACCCTTTTGATTGGTGTGTGGGTTCTTAATTGTTGGATCTGAGATTCAATGGTCTCGGTCATCTTCTATCTTGAGATGGACTGGGAAAGTGATTAACAGGACATCCAATTCTTACAGTGGCCAAACCTCTCTCTCCTTATCACCTCCTCCCCTAAAAATCTTCCCAACCCATTTAGAAGGAAGTCTTGAAGGCTATCATCCTTAGTTTTTTCTTCTTTGGAAAGCAATAGAGACTTTCCTTATTGAAGATTGCAGTTGATGCCCGACCCTCCATAGCCACGCCTATATAAAGGATAGAACCCCTCTGCGAGACCATTGCATCTTTTGTGAAACCTTGCATGGCTCAAGGATCATACTCTGCCTCCCATTCCTATCCAAACCTCAACTCTCTCCCTCATTTCTTCTATGTACCTTTCTACTCATTCTATCTATTCTAGCCTCCATCAGACAATAAACCATCACCCACAAGTCCAATGAGGTATGGCGAGGAGGGTGGCAACTTTGCTAACCACTTGGGAGGTTTGAAGCCTAAAGACAACATTGGTGTTCACCCACCCAAAGACTATCCATGCATAGAGACAAGCATAGGTGGGTGACGAACTTGAGGGAGTTTACTAATTTTCTCCTGACTGGTTGTCGTGAGGTAAGTGGCATGGAAGTCATTTGCTTTCTTTTTTTCACCCTACCACATGGGCATGGACGCCGCCATAGTGTGATCCTATTGTCTCGGTCCCAGACCCAGTGAGGAAACCTAAATCCAATTAGTTGCTTATGTGGCAAGCCCTGGTTGACCAAGAGTAATTAATTTTATCAAAATCCTAGTAATTAATTGGTAGATCCAAATATGGCATATATATGATTTTGTTCAGAAAAAATATCAGAAATCCAATAAATCCAGTTTCATAATCTATTTCTATATTGAATTCTAAAAGTACATGAATATACCTACTTTTATGTATTTAACACATATAGACCTTAATTTCATAAGATTGATGAAATTTATGGTAAAAGCTTGATTGAATAGTTCTGATAAGTAAAGTTTAATATTTTTTATAAATAGAGATCATTGGATCTAATCTTGGTTAAAGAATTCACATGTTTTTAAAATTAGGATTCCCTAAGATGAAACGCCTTAAAATATGATGATTAGGGTTTGGTAAACCTAACCCTATTGAAACCTTAATTTGATCGCAAAACCCTAATTTAGAGCCCAAATCACTCTTAGTGGATATTTTGTAAATACAATAGTAATACTTGGGTTTTATCTATTAGTTATAGGTTGATTGCTTAGTTGGTTGCATCTGTGCTTGATGACTTGGACATTATGGCATCCCTGAGGAAAGGTATGTGGCTACACCTATGAATACTCGCCTTATCATCTTTCATGATTATTCAAGGTTTCCTGAATGGATTGCAACTAAACTACTTGGTTGTTTATTTACTTCTTGCAATATACAAAGCCCATATGAGTATCACTTAAAATGCAATATAACTTTCTCAAACCCCACATACTGTCTCTGGAAGACTGAATAAGGAAGTAGAAAGAAATTCATTAAGATGACTATGACCAAGCCCCAGATTTGGATGGTCACAAGATGGTCAAGCCCCAGATTGGGAAGATCCACATGGCACCAAGCCCCAGATTGGGAAGGTCACAAGACATCAAACCCATATTAGGAAAAGGTACAGAGCATCAAGCCCCATATTGAGAAGGTGGCCCAAGTCCACTATAGGGAAAAAACTCCAGAAGAGGGTAACCCAGAGAATGAGTAGACAAGGGTTGGGAAGTTCTACAAAAAATGCAAGTTTCATTATGTACTATTAATTTTTGCTATGGATGTTTATGTTGTTACACATATATGTGAATATTTCCCCCCATGTACTCAGTATATTTCAATATACTTACTGCATTTTGTTTCACGTCATCTTAGGTTAAACTACAATTAATCTAAAAAGATGGACATCTAGAGAAGCAGGAACCAAAAGAATATATGATGAAAGTATATTGGAGTATTTTAAATATTTAGAGTTATTGTATGTTGCAAAAATTAGTTTTGCATTCTATGTAGCTCCCTAAAGGAGATTCTATCTTCATGTTGTTATCAAATTCTTTTCCATTCAATGAAATTTTTAATTATTATTGGTTACTTGCTAAACCCTATTCTTGGAATTAGTGATAATGGACATTTCCCACTCAGTCCACCTTAATTGGGGATAATAGGGGGAGGGGTCATTACAGATATCAACTAAAGTCATTAGTAAATGTGATGAAGTATTTATACCCACAGCTAGCACTTTCTATACAAGGTCAGCACACATCAATATGTATGAGCCCTAATAAGTCACTTATCTTCTTACTATCATCCATAAAAGATGTTTTTTATCTTTCCCAATAAACAAGATTCACATACCTCTATTGATTCAAAATCAAATGAGTCTAGATAACCAGTTTTATTGAGTCTAGATATCTATTTATCATTTATGTGTCCTAGATGAAGTTCCAAAGGTAGGTTTCATTTGACTCATCGAGTTTTAACTTCTTGGTAATTATATTATATACACTTGTACCAAGATCCAATAAATACAAACCATAAACATTGTATCACTTCCATAAAAGATCTCATCTCTTAAAATAAAAATTCAGCCATTATTTATTGGAAATTAAAAATTGTTTTTGTCAAAATAAGATATAGAAACAATTTTCTATTTATTGAAGGTACATAATAGCATTCTTTAACTCTATAACAAGAATACATGGTAGATATAAACTTTAGGCGGTATAGTTGTAGAATCAATTCTTGCTCCATTAGAAATTCATAGATCCACCTCTATCTTTAATAAAGGCTTACTTCTTTTTATATCATGCATATTATAGCATATGCAAGATCCACGTCCAGTATCTGACACCCAAGATGAAGAAGAAGATAAGTTTATCTCTATGATATATATACTAAAGTGGAGATCTCAATCCCCTCCTTCTTCCTCAAGGTAAAGTGGGAAATTTTTTTTCCAATGTCTAGTATGGTGACAATAGTGACAATTTCCTTCCTTTCCTACTCCTCCTTTGGTTTTATGTGCAGAAGACTTGAGCTTTTGGATATCTTTATAGCTCTTCTCATCTTTGTGTTTGCACTTCGACTTGCCCTTTCCTTTGTTGGCACATAAACACAAACTTCGGCTAGTCTTTCTTTGTCTGAGCCTCAGTAGATCTGAACATGCCAAGCAACTCTAACGATGGTCAAATAAAGTTTTTATATTTTGTTCATGACAAAATTATTTCTAAAATTTTGGAAAAAAAATGCAAGATATCATCAGTGGGCAACTTTTGTCCTAAGGGGAATCCTAGTATCTCTATGATTTCCAAATACCCAATCAACTTGAGTACATAGGGCCCAACTGGATCGCCCTCAATCATGTTATGCTTAAACAGGGCCTTAGAGACAGTATACACGTATAGTCTTTCTTGTTATTGAAACATACCCTTGATATGTTGCCATCTCTAGAACTCACATGTTCTCATTTTGCTTCTAAAGCTCATAGAGAACAGCCTCCTACACTTGGAGTAGTCAAGGAGAACAAATACAATATCAAGGAAATAGATTGGAAGAAAGAAAATACTTAACTAATGAAGTATAGTGCTTTGATCCTATATCAAGCGTATGGATCTCCTATCCGATAAAGATGGGCATGGATATATGTGGTGGCTAGGAGATTGTTGCTATAGGACACAATTTTAGAGCATAAGGAAGAAGATAACAAGTGAATCTCAGCTTTGTTACTCTCTAGAATGGATGCTCAAGCGTAGCTTATGTGCTTTAGGTTTCCTAAGGCCTCTCCTATTTATAGGAATAATTTTCAAGTGTTTATGGATGTTTTAGGGAGTCTCGGAGTGTTCTTAGTGCTTAACTAGCCATTAGGTAGAAAGTAGTTGGATAGCAATGGCTAAATTGTTCGATCTTGGAAGAACAATCTAGAACCCTATCTGGTCAACAAGTTTGTCGTCCGACCATGTCCCGGTTGAGAATTTCTTCTTCCAAGCCTAGGTTGAACGCAAATGTGTACCAACATCTATTTCCAACTCCCAACTACTTGGTCTAACTGTCATATGCCTTGGACTGAGGTTGAGTCAGTTGACCATATGCTCGACTAAAATAGACTTTCGATAACAAATATGTAAGTTTTTGACCAGTTCTCTAAGTGATCGACTGAGGTGGTTCTCAGTTGACAATATGATCGACTGAGGGTGTCTCATTCAACTAATTTCTTAATCAGAAGTGTTACTATTTCAGATTTTTGAACCACCTAACAAATGTATGTTCTAATGGAGCATAATGACTCTAATCTATAGGGAGCTCCTAACTAAGGGTTATGAGTGGATAGAGAAGATCTAACGCTTGGTCATGATGTTTAAGTATGTGTACATTATATACTTGTACAAGTGTTTACATTGAGTACAATCATAATAATATTTAAGCACATTGATCTTCAATTATCCACTTAGTGTGATCTCCTCATTTCCTTGAACCCTGAAATACTCAAGTAGCACGTTAGATCCACAAGAATGAAATGTTTGTCATAATCAAAACAAAGGGTATGCTAATGTCCAATTTAACCAACAAAACTCATTCCCACCCTCATTGTTAATGGGTAAAGAATGTGCAATGACTAGTGTAAGTTGAATAAGGCCACCAGAAAGGATCACTTCCCTCTTCCCTTCCTTGATTTTGTGTTGGAGAGCCTTGCCCACCAAGAATATTTTTTCTACTTAGATGGTTACTCTGGATTTTACCATACCCTTATCTATCCTGATGACCAAGATCAAATGACTTGCATCTGTCCCTTTAGCACCTACACTTTCATAAGAATGTCATTTGGCCTTCGCAATGCCCTAGACACCTTCAAATAGTTCATGGTTGTGATCTTCACTAGGTTGACTGAGACTGTCAAGGAAGTTTCTATGGATGATTTCTCCAACTATGGAGAATCCTTTGATGCATGCTTGCACCATCTTTCTTTGGTCCTTGAGAAGTGTGAAGAATCACACTTAATTTTAAACTGGAAGAAGTGTCACTTTATGGTCAAGGAAGGAATCATCCTGGGCCATAGGGTGAGCAACATAGGTACCGAAGTTGACCGTGCTAATATTGAAGTTATCACCAAGCTCCCTACTCCCACTTTCGTTCGAGACATTTGTGCCTTTCTAGGGCACATTGGATTCTATCACCACTTCATTTGAGAATTTTTTAAAATTGCTAAACCCCTTAAAAACCTTCTTTAGAATGATATAGTTTTCACGTTTGACTGGGATTTCCTCATGAGTTTCAACAATCTAAAGTCAGCTATTATTACTACTCGCATCATCTGTGCTCCCTATTGGTCGCTTCCTTTTGAAGTCATGTGTGACACCTGTGATTATGTTGTTGGATATAACCAGAGGGTTGACAAAAATCATCATGTCATCTACTATGTCTCCAAAACCCTGGATGACACATAGCGCCACTACACCACCATGGATAAAGAGATATTGGCTATTGTGTATGTGTTTGACAAATTCCTCTCATACCTAGTGGGATCTAAAGTAATCATCTACATAGACCATTCCTCCATATGATATTTGATTGCCAAAAAGGATGCCAAGCCTAGATTCATTCAATGGTTGTTTTTACATTAGGAGTATGATTTGGAAATCCATGACAAGAAAGGCTCTGAAAATGTTGTCACGAATCATCTCAGTCGTCTTAGCTATCATCCTGATGATGCAATCCCCATTGACGATTCCTTACCCCATCACCAGTTTCTCAAATTAGAAACCCAATTTTCTTGGTTTTCTAAGTACATGAATTACTTGGCGGATGGTATCATGCATCTAGAATATAAGGGACATACAATGACAAAATTCTTGTGTGATGTAAAAACTTCTACTGATATGACCCCTACCTCTTTAAACTTTGTGTCGACGGCCTCCTCCCTAGATGTGTAATAAAAGAAGAAGCACATGATTTCCTTGTGTAATTCCACTCTAACACTACCAGGGGTCATGTGAGCTCTTAAAAGACCTCCCACAAAGTATTACAATGTGGGTTCTTCGGGTCTACCATGTTTAACTTATGAATTTGTCCTTGCCTATCATCAATGTCAAATATCTGGTAGTATTTCCAAGAGAGATCAGTTGTTGATGAAATCATGGCACAAACTTGAAATCCTCTATGTTTGGAGGATAGATTAAATGGGGTCTTTTTCCTCTTCTTGTAGATTCAAGTATATCCTCATAGTCATAGACTATGTGTCAAAATGGGTAGAGGCTATCCCCACAAAAACATATAACTCCAAAATTGTGATCAAACTCTTCAAGGATACAATTTTCCCCCATTTTGGTGTTCCTCGCACCATCATATCAGCTGGTGGATCATACTTTATAGAAAAAAAACATCAAGGCCCTATCAAAGAAATACAGGGTTCATCCTAAAGTTGCCTTCCCTTAACATATCCAGACATGAGGCCAGGTTGAAGTCTCCAATCACCAAATAAAGTCCATCTTGGATAACACCATGAGTTGTATAAGAAAATTTTGGTCCTTGAAACTCAATGATCCCTTGTGGACATACCACAACACTTCTAAACTACCTCTTGGGACTACACTCTTTTGTCTTATCTATGGGAATTCTTGCCACTTACCCATGGAAATGAAACACAAATCTATATGGGATATTCAAACACTCAACTTTTACTTATCGGCAGCTAAAGAATAGCACTCTCTCCAACATTAGGAGTTAGATGAAATCTGCATGAAATCCTATGAGAGTGCCAATATTTACAAAGATTGTACCAAGATGTGGCATGATGGTCACTTGAGAAGAAAATATATTCAAGTTGGTGACCAAGTCCTTGTCAATAACTATCGATTGTGACTTTTTCCAAGAAAATTATGGTCCAAATGGTATGGATATTATCGTCTGAAGAATGCTTATTCTAATGGATAATTCATCCTCTGGGACAAATTTCGAGGTGAATTCATAGTGAATGACTATAGGCTAAAGCATCATCTCATTGTACCTGATTTCTTCCCACATGGTTTAAGACCCCCCCCCCCGACTGACACCCTGCTCCTGTCCAAATCTCCACCGGCCATGACTTGACAACAAGCATCGGGCCTCTGATTTAAATAGGATGCTTATTGGGAGGAAATTCAACCTTTACTTTCTCCCCCTTACTCATAGCCTTTTTCTTTTTTTAGTTTCTTATCCATTTTTAGTTTGATTGTCTGTTCCAGTTTTTTCGTACTCAACTCTATTTCCTTGGTTTTTCTGAGGTATAAAAAAATGGGTCAATCGGTTAAAGTCCCAACTGGCTATCAGAATTTGAAATGTTTTGAATACCCCACTACATTCTAGTTGATCGAATCAGAAAACCTAGACGGTTGATCGGGGAGCCTCATAGGAGTTATAAAACCCCACTTGGGGGGTCGACTCATATCCCAAATATCAATAGTGACTCCTCCCCCCCCCCTTGCTTCCAGCAACCCTACCACTGAGTCTAGCTACTAGAGGGTTGACTCGACACCTCCTTGACACCATAGCAGTTTTCTGCCTCTGTCGTCGCCCCATGCCAACAAATCAAAAGACTCAAAGCTTGTCTAAACATTGGACCTGACACTACCTTCCCTCTTCCCTGATCTAGGTCACAGTGTTGATGTAACTGCATCCCTCATTGCCTTGAGTCGGATAAATCAACATCGGCTAACTCAACCAGCCAGTCATCTGGTTGAGAATCTTCTTTTCCTCTCTAGCTTTCAGGCAAGTAAAGTGACTTGTGTACCCGTCACTCGAACGAAACATCAGTGACTTCTATTTTTTAGGTGTGAGTCAACTGACGTGTGTCCCCAATTGATCGACTGGGAATTTCTAGCAATCGATCATGTCATCATATGATCCCCACTACATCCTTTTCAACCACCTATGCAAGGGCAAAGTTGTTGCCCAGAAATCCCCTTCTCAATACCCCCTCGCCGCCACGACTCGAGTGGTGGGATTTAAATTTGTGAGCCCATATGAGAGTCCTCCCCTAAATTTATAAAGAGATGATGGTTGACCATAAAGATCTCGACAAATAAATTGACCACAAAGAGGCCAACCAGGCCTCCAATCCATACCCAGATTCGATCATTCCCCGCATCCTCTGTATTGCCCCCATCTTGGGCAACTACATTCAGTTCGTCAATGATGAGCATTTTCATAGGTTTTCTGAACTAGGAGTGATCGGGGTCACTCTTCCCTGTTGGGCATATTGCAACACTCTTATGGCCATAGGGATATATGACTTTTTGACCCCATTTTGCAATTGGGACACATTCTTCCCTTTGCCTATCGGGTCTTTTGTATCTACCTCAAGGTCACATTAGAGTTCATGACCACATTCTGTAAGCTCCACAACTCCCATGTGAACCCTTCATGCTTGATCAGAATCTTTTGGAGTAAATGTGGATATTAGCACTTGGAAAGTCACCTCCCTCATACTTGGCAGTGAAGATCCTTCTTGGCTCTCAAGATTCATGGTATGCTCCCACACTGCATATCACAATCAGTATGATCCTATCAAGTTTTAAGTGGAGCTCACTGGCATGCCTCCCTCCACTCCATTGGGATTCAAGGCATCTTATCTACATTATCTACTAGTTTGGTATCTTCACAAGATTCTCACATGCACCATCTTTAGCAGGTGTGGCACATAGGGCGTTGTTACTCAGACTGATCTCTATGTCCCATGGTGCCTTCTCAATGGGGAGCCCTTCAACTGGGGTAGCACCATCGTCGCGCACATCAGTATCCATGAAAGTAGAGGCACTAGCTCATTCTTCAGTCGGGGACATTTTCTCATTGCCATCTTTGTATTTTTAGGTTACACCCATATTCCCTTCAAGGCAATTTGGCCTAAGGTGACATAGCACTCGATCGACCTTATCTACCTTCAGACGAGCCATATCATTTGTTTCGAATTATAGAAAGGTTCTTGTGCCCTGGTCTTTAGGTATACCACTGTCTAGCTTGAGCTACGACAACATGCCATGATTGCAACATCGACACTCTGCTATGAGCTGCAGAACCTACCAGCCCAGATCCACTGGTTCTTCTGTGAAATCCCTATTGTAGAGGGTATAATGCTCAAGCCTACTACCCATCATCGGAGTATCTCCCTTGAAGCCAATGATGATGAGATTGGTCCTCCTCCTCTACTATCACCATGTTGCACAAGGAGGTGCACTGTTGATGTTGAAGGTTGTAACGACCCCGCCTCCCGGTAACCCCCAATTAAGGGAGACCCGAAGGACAGAGCCGTTATTCAATTACAGGATCAAAGGTTCGAAAAATAATCAATAAAAATTAATAAACTTTACCAACTAAACCAAAAACTGGTATAAAATAAAACTTTTCTTACCTTGGAAAAACTGGGATTTCTAAACTTCTATCCATGAAGATGCTAAACTAACTAATCCTCCTGTGCACGTTATTTCTCATTTAATTTCACCTCTACCACTTTACTTTTTGTTCTTTTCATTTGTACCTAAAACGCCGACAAACAAAACATCGGTCAGCAAGAAGCTGGTATGTGGGGGAAACAATAATCATGCAACTATAATAACAAAGTAATCAACCAATTATCATTTAACAGCCAAGATTACAGTTTAAACCATACTACTCAATCCTTTCCTATCCCCTATCTCTGTGATGTCCCTGCAGCGGACTGAGATACTACCTCTCTCTAGGTAGATCCTTATTAGACCCCACGTGATCCTACCTAACAGGTATATCAATATCTAGGGTTGAGTCGCATGGAACTACTCATAGGCAGTCCAATCTCTAACTCAATGTGACTTGATGGACCTACCCCATTGGTAGCCATTTACTAAGTCATTCAATGACCTGATGGGCCTACCCCATTGGTAGCCATTTACTAGGTCAACCCATTAAGCTACATAGGGGACTAGGATCTGAGCTAGTAGGCATATTTCTTATGTGATAGTCATATTCACATTATACTTTGCATGAATTAAATACATCCCACAGTTTAATTCAAGCCACGATGGAAACATCGATAAAATCCCAAAAAACTAATTCAGGTAGTCATAAGTGTAACCACATACATGTGATTGTAGATCTTTGAGATAGAATCAACCAAGAAAGATAATTAAACCAACCAAGCAAGCAAGTACAACAAAACCCTGAAAAGAATATGTACTCTATTACACACTTTATCAAGAACCTACTTTATTGACTTGGATTCACTTTCTAGGGTTTCTGTATCCATTTTTGGGTTTCATTTTGCAATTAGGGTTTCCCTTCATCTTTTACCATATCAAACCCTAATTTTATGCGATTACTCATAAACCCTAATTATCTCGCCTATTCTTCAACATTAAGGTTATCTTAACAACATATAACCCTATTTTCATATTACAGGCACATTAATCATCAATTAAGTTCCTTTTTCATTAAAGCTACTATTTGTATCCCTTTAATCCATGACAAGATCATTATACGCATTTATCATCAATTTGTAGTTCATTATGCTCTAATACTCATATGAACGTTATTTATCATTAATTCTACCTTTTATTAATGAGAAAACCCTAATTACTACATTTAGGGTATTTATCCACAATTAGGAACTTTAATGTTCAAAATAGCTTATAGTCATGAAAACCCAGTTCTATACATGAAATTGAGTAATTAAAGCCATTAGTAATCCTAATTACCAACATTAGGGTTTCAAGGCCCATTAAAGCTTATTTATGTGCATGAACTCTCAATTAAACTAATTATAGGCAAAGCTCATCTTTTTCGATATTAATGTTCCTTTTCATCATATACAGGTTAATATCAACTTTAAACACTCATTAAACCCTTATAAATATATTATTCCTATCAAAATAGGGTTCTTTAAACATTAATACATCAAAGTTGACATCTTCCATTATTTTTCGAATTTCAAGAGGAATCAAGCTTCAATTATATTTTTAATGGATTCTTCACATTTTTCTGATCAACTTTCATGCATAACATGTCCTTATTCGACCTACCAATTATTTACTATGAATTTATCAAAACTCACTTACTAGGGCCAATGGCAGCGTGCCACCTAGCACTATGCTGGGCGCGGCTTACTTGTTTGTGGGTCGGGTATATGTCCCTTCTGCCCTTCTCGCGCATTTACAAGGCTGAGGGCAAGGTCGTCCTTTCATCAAGTCATCTTCTTCCCTGCGAGCTCTCCTTCCTGTTGCGTGAACTGGTGCTTGTCGTGGTCAACCTCAGGGTTGACACCGAGCATCAGGTTCCCCCAATCTCCAGTGGAGGCTGCCGCACCACCGCCGAGCTCCTCTAAACCCAAAGGGGCCCTCCAATTTGCTAAATGTTGCTTGATTCGATGGCATGGAGAAGTCCCTCCTCGACGAGAAGTTGCTCCAGGCAACGATGAAAGCTGAGATCCTTCTCGAAATTGATTGAGCAATTCAATTTGTTTCTTCTACGCGAATTCAAAGGAAATCTTGGAGTCTTTCCTTAATGAATGTATCCCCTATATATATATAGCAGGTTGACAAGGAGAGCCTACTCAGTTTTGGGCATTTTTCTTGGCATCCACAAAACATACCAAAACCTAGGTCTCCTAGGTTCGGATTCCTCTCCTAAAACTACTAGACTGATTTCCTTTCTGATCCGTCCATTATCTTTCAAGATAATCATTATGGAAAACCCCAACTCATGCCCCATGTTTCCACATTCAAACAAGGAAAGTGACAGCACAGCCATTGTTGGATCTGAATCCAACGGCTGTAGTGTCACGCGCAAGATCGAAAAAAAAAGAATAATAGGATAATTCCCTTAGAAATAAAGAATTCCCTTTTTCTTTGGAAAAAGCATAACTCTCAAATCGATTATCCAAATAATACCAAAATTTGAGGGAAAGTCCATAATGACTTTATATACCTTTGTACCAAAATTGGGCTCATTATCTCAAAGGAAACGTTCATTTTCTTTAAGTGCAAGATATCTCTTAATTATATATATTTTTCACCTATTTTCTTTTTCCTTTGCTATTAAATTATTATTTTGAGTTCCTAGAACCTCAAGGAACCTTAATGGCTCGAAATATCATCTTGGGAATATTTCTTTAGCCTCTATCCTTATCTTTCATCCTTTTTCTTATTATCTTACTTTTCTTATTAAAATAACCTTTTTTGAGAATTTCTCTTTATCTCTCTTATTATTTTCCTTATTGGAATTCCTTTTAACATTAGAAACCTCATGGATACGAAAATCCATCAAAGATAACTCAATTGTACTTCTTTTCACATATTTTCCACATTTTATCATTATTTTCAATTTCTTTCTTAACAAGGAAGTACTTAATTGATCTTTTCTTTTCTTGTTGCTTTATCTTTGCAACTTTGAACTCCTTGGAACCCAAGGAACCCAAGAGGCACGAAATTCCCTCTTCATATTTTCCTTCTAGAGGTTTCCACACTTTTCTTTCCTCCGTTTTCTTATTTAGTCAATAATAGAATTTCTTTTGTCCCTTTCTTTGTTATTGGGCCCAATAGCCAAACAAGCCCACAAAGCAATCATCAAGGCTATTGTAAATGAAATTCATCTATCAAATTATACCATTATTTGTTCCAACATCTTTAATATGAGAAATTACACTTCTCACCAAAGGAACCCAAAATTTGGGGTTGTAACATCCTTCCCCTCTTATAAGAATTTTGTCCTCAAAATTCCATCAAACAAGCAAACAAACAGGATAAGCCTTTCATATGTCCATCATGGCTCCCATGTGGCTTCACCCTTTCCATTGTGCTTCCCAAAAACCTTTATCATCTCATATTCTTCCATATGAGTTCTTTCTTACCTTGGTACATTGTACTCTCATAGGTGACTCAGGACATATCAGCCTCTCAAAAGCTGAATAGGTTCAGGGCTCATCACATGGCTTAGGTACCTCACATGGTGCTCTAGATCGGACTCATGGAACACCTTACACATCATGTTATCCTGAGGGGCAAGGCTAAACACAACCATCTTCACCAATCCATCTCAAATGGACCCATATATCGGGGACTCAGCTTTCTCAGTTGTAGCTTAGAGGGGTCAGATTCTCACATTTTATTCTCCCACAATGAATTGCATGTCAGTCTACTTTGCATCAGCTCATGACTCATGTCACCATTGGGCTCTCTCTCTCAGCCATTGCACGATCAAAGTGACTTCATTTGCACACACTGTGGTTCTTTTCTGACCTTCATGAGGCCTACTTCACCAACATCATCTA
>OY856412.1:102559906-102564906 GCA_963693085.1 Alisma plantago-aquatica | reverse complement strand
CAGCTGTAACCTGATGGAGCATCATGTCACTTATCCAATAAGGAAATATGAAGAACATGTATAATATTTATTCACTATAGAGTTATAACTACAGCATATATCTTCTACAGGCTTAGATCGCATAGCTAATGCCTTGCATTGTCTTTGTGGGGTCATGGCCTGTAGCCATATTCTTTTAACAAAGTACTAAGATCTTAATCCCTCATCTCATCAAGTACATTTCCATTTCTTAACAAGTTCATCATCTAATTATAGAATATGGGTATTCGAACCCTTAACTCGTCATATAATACTTGATACCACTTATTAGGTAACTTAATAACTTTAGGTCATATGACCAAGGACATTATGATTCTTGTTTCACAAAGTATTCCACATAGTTCACAAAGCCCATATCACCTCTTATTACCCCTTAATAGGCAACAAGGCATATTATGGATTATGAAACCCATAACCAATTTCAATAATTAAAACATTATATGGCACATAGGGATCACTAATTTTAGGTTACTTCTCACTAAGAAACAAAGCATATGAAGGCTTATAAGGCCTATAAAACATTTTCAATATACAGAGTATCATAGCCCATAACTGGCTATGTTCATCATCTCAACATACCTGCATGATTAGTACTCATGATATCAATCATATATCACTCTATGTTAAGACAAGGGTTTTTCTTATTACATTCATAACTCATCAATCTGTATTTGAGCTTCACATAGAATTACTCTATGTTAAGACTTCACACAGCATCACCATGTATTAGGGTTTCACATAGCATTACCCAATTTTAGGGTTTCACATAGCATTACCATGTATTAGGGTTTCACATAGCATTACCTTATATTAGGGTTTCACATAGCATTACCCTATTTTAGGGTTTCACATAGCATTACCATGTATTAGGGTTTCACATAGCATTACCCTATTTTAGGGTTTCACATAAATAGCCATATAGGTTCTCAAGATCATTTTATTAATGATCAAGTCCTATTTCATTGCTTCACATAGTTAGGAATCAATATGGATAACATAAGTATTCATTCATACTTATTTATTCTCATCATTCATCATTAAATGAATTACCAACACACAGTATGAGTTTCTCTCTCATCTTTACCAGAATATGATTACATCATAGTTTATAGGTTTGGATTAACCTTTTCATAAGGCATGTTATCTTACATTCAACAAGGTGTATTACATCTCAATGTAACAATTGACATGACACATCTCATGTGTCACTCATCCAATTATATTGGACTTAAAACACATCAAGGTATATCAGTATTGGGGTGTTGGATGTGATATCTATCATATCTTGATGTATCACTGCCCTTAACACCTTCATCTTACTTGAGTTCATCCACTTAGCTTATATTAGGATATTCCTCATCCTAATACTTTATGTACCAGTTCATCACATTCATCATGTAATGTATTGGTCATAATCCACCTGTTTAGAATGTACAACCATTGCCAATGATATGGACTCATTCTTGAGTTAGAAATTATTATTGTAAGGATATCCATTATCAACCCATCTTGGTATTTGTCAATACATTAATCACTATTCCATTATTAGGAATAGGATTCTCCATATTTATAATTTGAGGATTCACATAGCATTTTCCATATATTATATGGATTTCACATAGTATTTCTCTTCATTAGAGATTCACATAATCATCTTTCTATACCAGGATTTCACCTAGTATTACGTGAAATTAAGATTTCACACTACATCACCCAGTGATAGGGCTTCACATAGCATTAGCGGCACTACCCTATATTAGGGTTTCATGCACCTTTACCCCCATTTTAGGGATTAAGGTTTACCATTAACATCCAAGTAGGGTTTCACATACCTCATTACCCAAATTAGGGTTAGGATATACAATTCCCATCAAATTAGGGTTTCTTACATTGTTACAATAAGTTAGGGTTACAACATCACCCTAGATTATGGTTTCACTCATTTTTATCCTAAATTAGGGGTTCACATAGCCTTGCCCTAAATTAGGATCAAGGTACATCAATCCTTTCAATGAGGATTTCATGATCACATTGCTATGGATCAAACCCTAATTACATATTTATTCATAATGAGAGAATTAGGGCTTATTATGTAAGCAATCATCTCTCTCAATCTTTCTCTCTCTCATCCTCACTAGGATGTTAACTACTCCAAGATTGATCTAGGTCAGCCCTTCAATTATGTACCCATAGTTAGGGTTAACCTTCATAATCACCATTGATCTACATCATTAATAATCAAGTAGCTAATTAACCTTTGATCATATTAGGTGTCCAGGTGATTTAACCAATTTGAACCTCAAAAGGTCTTAGTCACTTAGACCTCAAACGGTCTTGGTCACTTAGGCCTCAAACAGTCTTGACCAATTAAGTTCAAACGGTTTAAAACCGTTTATCAAAGTTAGTTCTTAAGACTGTTTGGACAACACATCTTGAAACCGAATGGACTTGGATCTCCAAACGGTTTGAGACTGTTTGGTCTCAAACGGTCTTGAGACTGTTTGGTCTCAAATGGTCTTGAGACCATTTGGTCCCATACAATCTTGAGACCATTTGGACTCAAATGGTCTTAAGACCGTTTGGTCCAAACCCTCTCAAAACCGAATGGACCAAAAAGGGTCTTCAACACTTAAACAATTCAAGGTTCCAATCCGTGGACCAACTATCAATTGGGCCACCAATTTATTCTTCAATTGAACCACTGAATCACCCTTCAATTGGACCTTCAATTAGGGTTTTGAACCCAATTGAACTAGGGTTGATAATCAAGAAACCATCACTTAGGGTTTTGGAATCGAGGATCCATCAATGGTTGACATTGTGGAACTAATTTGATTACAATCATTGAATAACCACTTAGCTATGTCATGACCTGACCTCAAATGGTCTTGAGGTCATTTGGATGACCTCCAAACGGTCTTGAGAGCGTTTGCCCAATCCATCATGGAAACTATGAAATTCAATTAGGGTTTACATCATTGAATCAATCATCAATCGATCTATTAATTGTATTTCAATGTAATATCATTGGATCTTCAACCATCCAATCATACTTCATCAAAAACTTCCAAATGGTCTTGAGACCATTTGGGTGACCTCCAAATGGTCTTGAGACCGTTTGGGCTTAGTCAACCCAAAACGTTGATTCAATTACTTAGGGTTCCACACTCAACCCGATTAGGGTTTACATTTAAGGAATCATTCATAATTGAAGCCTTCAAGATCAAACCAATTCCAAACATTGGATCAAAATCCAAGAAAAACAGCATATTTCCTCAAACGGTCAACCATTTCAAACGGTCAACCACCCCAAACGGTTTGGAACCCAAACCTCCAAATAGTTTGCAAATGTGAAACCGTTTGGACCAAATGTTGAAACAATTTGCAATAGATATTTGTGGAGGTGTGTGCTTATGATGATTTCATCATAATCAAGCTCCAAACCCACGAAGTTTTCTGTGATTTCCATGGTGATTGCATCAATCAATCAAAAACAATTCCGAGAATGAAGAAAGTATCAACAATTGATAAGTAATTGAATGCAATAACAATATTAAGGGTTCAAGTTATAAAACCCGCCTTCAATTGAGCTTCAAAGCTTCAAACTCCACGTCTTTAATGGTGAAAGCAACACCTTCCACTATCCCAATCTCATCCTTGAGCTTTGAGTGAAAAGGAACGGCTAGAATTGAAGATGGAGTGGAGATAAGAAGAAATCATGCATTGTTTTGTGATTTCCACCATGAATTCAAGGTGAAAGAAGGTCAAGAAGCTTATCAACAGGTTGGGGGTCGTCCTCCTATTTCTCCCAGATCCCTTGGTCGTTTTTTCAAGCAAGAAGTGAAAGGTGTTTCAAAATTATCCCTTCACCTCAAAGATAAAGGAGCTTATATATGAATTTTATTGAAAATTCATTTAAGAGAGAGAAAGTAGGAATTATCTCCTCAACTTTCTTGCCATATGCCCCATTTTCTCCCTTAGGGACGAGGCTATCTTCTTTGCCTCTTATTCTTCTCAATTATCCACGTTTTAAAGGAAAACAAACTAAGCACCTTAAATCATATAATAATAATATCCATAAGTGAGTGGATATTACTTTTTCTTATAATAATGTGAGTGAGTTATCCACTTCCTTTGGATATCTTCGTGCCTTTGCAAGGCACATGGTCGTCCACACATATCCAAACTCAACCATTATAGTTTTGGTTGAAGGGAAATCGAATTAATATAATTATTTTTGCATTAAATTGGATTAGGGTTTTGATTATGCTTAAATCTTGATTATTTTAATATCAAGATTCTCTCTCCTTCAAAATGATTCAAATGAGGCGCCCCTCTCAAATTATTTTCTCTACCTGATGCCAAGAATCATTAGGGCCCCTCTTGAAGTGGTATTTTGGATATTTAACACTAGATTTTGGGTAAATTGCATATTACACCAAAATAAGGTTTTAATGCACAAACATTGCTCAACATGCTCTTTCTTGGTATTCAGGCTATCACAAGCCATACCTCTACATCATCTTCATTCTCATGATGATTCAACACATGAGGAACATTGTATCATGTAAAATTTGCAAGTTAACCCCTCAACATGGGTAATTTGCACTTTAGTCCAAAACTA
Organism: Alisma plantago-aquatica; assembly: GCA_963693085.1. NCBI lineage: Eukaryota > Viridiplantae > Streptophyta > Magnoliopsida > Alismatales > Alismataceae > Alisma > Alisma plantago-aquatica. The sequence goes on along the minus strand of OY856412.1, from coordinate 102,560,243 downwards.
ACAAAACATTGTTTCAACATTATTCAAAAGGGACTGAAATTGAAATATAAGTTCCTCTTGAGCCTTAATTACTTTTAGAGAGATAAGATAGAGTCTATAATCAACTTCATTAAGCAAAACATCTAGGGTTAAGCATAACCCAGGTCAGGGATGTTACATATTGCATCATGAAAAACTACTTGAGTGTATTCTGCTTTGAATACACTCGAGTGTATTCTAGCTTGACTCTCTCTCTCCCTCTCTCTCTCTCTCTCTCTCTCTCTCTCTCTCTCTCTCTATATATATATATATATATATATATATATATATATATATATATATATATCTGTGTGTGTGT